>BSBK01001260.1:1587500-1945000 GCA_027943335.1 Chamaecyparis obtusa | reverse complement strand
AATAAAAAATATTGATGAAATAGAAGCAACATTGGCCAATTATTATTTCATTGCAGCAATATTTTATGGCTGCCCGTTTGGCTAAATTGTATCGGGTGGCCCTAAAATTGTGAGAGACTATTCTACATTGTAATATCTATTGTTAACTATGATGCCTATTGTGTTACGATCTCCCCCGAGAGAAATTATATCATGTAAAATCAAAGTTGGCCTTGGTGAAGCAAAATTATCATTTTATAATTTTATAATATTTTTATTACATTTAAAGAAAACATAATATGATGGGCAAGGCATAGATTCTAACATTTTTTAAGAAATAATAAAAAAAATAAAACCCAATTTTGAATTTTAAGTGGTGTTAAAGTGATAATATTTGAATTTTTTGGGTTATTGGTCTTCTCGAGGTGAGTTTTTCAAGCGTGTTATCAAGAGTATGTATTATTTGAATATCCACATGTTTGACTCATCCCTCACTATTTTCCAAAGCCAATGTTGAGTTATGCAGATACATTTCATGTACTAATTTTGGTTTCTTCCCCATAGTATTGGTGCATGAGGAACTGGTGTCGATTTCAACTATTTTGTAAGCATTGAATAGTACAGACCCACATAGACACTGTACGCTACAGAAGAGGTCAGGAGACATTAGAATTGAACTTACTCAAAAGATCTTAAATAAGATCAATTCATAAACTAGGGATCAATTCATAAACTATGCCTTTGTGTAGGATTCTTAGACAATTACTCTCCTCCATGTTGTAGAAATCACACATCTACAAATGTCTAATATAATTAATTTGCTCTTATTCTTCATTGTACATGTAACTCTACATATAGTAATTGTGCATGAGGGAATGGTATAGATTTTAACTATTTTGTAAGTATTGAAAAAAAAATAGGCCCACATTCAGCATAAAAGGTCAAGAGATATTAGGGATAAACTTGACTCGAGATCTTGAACAGGATCAACTCAAAAACCCTTTTGTCTCCATGTAGGATTCTTCAAGAAATTAGTATCCTCCATGTAGAAATAATACATTAGAAATGTCTAATATAATTAGATAAACTATATTGCTAGCAATCGTTGAATAAATCTTGAAAGTCTAAATTTGCAAAAGCTAATGACTAAAGACAATTCCCAAGTCACTAGCAAGGAGTACATCCCTTTCCCATTTCAATCAATTAATTAAGTTTCTATATACTGACATCTTAACCCTTCATATACAAAATTTTGTGGTAGAGAACATAATTTTTATACATAATACATGCTTAAAGAGTATTCTTCTTTTATGTTTATTTCTCTTAAGCTAGTTATTAGGCAAAGAGGAGAAACTCCAACCAGGAATGTTTTTGAGAGACGTATAAACACTAAGAGACATCCATTGAAGTTTCCTCACATATCGGGACTACCCTATACATGTTTTTGAGAGATGTAAAAACACAAAGAGACATCCATTGAAGTCTCCCTACATATCAGGACTACCCTATACATGTTTTTGAGAGGGACGTGTTTCTGAGACTCAAAAAGGACCAGGGTACAAGATTCCAGGTAATTATGTACTAGTGTCACCAAAGTTTCGAGTAATCACATGCCCATTTCGACTTCTTTTTCAATACTATCGATATTACCAAATATGAGATCCAATCTAGCACTTTAAAACAAGAAATCAACAACTTTGTGATGGACCCCACATCATTTCCTGCGATGATTCACACTCAAGCTTGTGTCATCATTCTAAAACCATTACCTATCCTAGTTGCAAATATAATACCTATCCGAATTGTAACTATAATAAAACTCAAATCAAAAATTAAATTCACATATTGCAAGGCATCTAGCTATTGGACAAAGAATAAATGAGTAATGAAATCAGCAACAAATTCTGAGAACCTAATCATTGAATCCGAAATCAAGCATTAATTTGCAAGCTCCCCAGTTTTATCATCGTGAGAGAGCACTACTAAAGGCTTTCCCTCGATTCCATTTACAATGCTTTCGTCCAGTTCATTCATGATTGCTTCCACAAATTCAGGCGAGTTGTAAGTCTCTGCCCTATCTGTCCTTAGTGCCAAATACAATGTAAAACCAATATATGCAATAAAAGTGCCAACACCAAGTGTCCCAAGGAATATGATACTTGATCTTGGCAGTGCAGAACTCATAATCCAATTAAAAAATCCAATGGCTAAATAGACCATGTTCACTAATATAATACAGAAACCTATGATCCATGTCAGTACCGTGACCTGAAAATAAAGAACCATGACAGTAGATGTTCAGCAATATTAAATAATGATCAGTCTGGCAATAACAAGCTTTATTTAATTAAGTGAACAAAGAGCACATGCTTAGATTCTGAAATCTTACTAGAAAATATGTCATGACACAGAATAATGAAAAATATAGCACTGCAAATAATGTACCTAGCATTATGCAGTAATTCACATGCCAGAGATTGCTATCAAACAAGCATGATGTTTTCCCTTTACATTGTGTTGATTTCTTCTTATTTACAAGATAATATTTAAGTAGCCAATCCTGGTTCTGGTTCGGAATCGGATTCGGATTCCGGGATTTGGCAAAAAACTTTTTGGGGCGGATTCTGGTACTGCGGGTATATATATAGACATTTCAGATATATATATATATATATATATATATATATATATATCTGTGTGTATTCATAGATTCATACATGTAACATATCAATGATAAATAATAAGTTAGAAGCATGATTCTCATAAATTAATAAATCCATAATTGCCAATATATGATTATAACATATTCATACTTTGCAAAAGTCTCAAAATATCATTACATGATCAACAAAGCAAAAAAGGTGAAAAATGCTTGAGAGATGAATGAATGACCATCAAATGACCAAATGTATGCTTTACTGGTCGAATTAGAGTTTAGAGGCTTTTTAGTTTAAAAATTAAAATAAAAAATTGGCATATCGCCCGTTTTTGGGCACCCACATGCCCGGATTCCGGAAGAATTCCAGATGGGAATCCAGATTCTCTGTGGATTCTGCACAGAGAATCCGGATTCCCATTCAGAATCCAGGCGGAATCCAAGCAGAATCAGGATCTGGATCGTACCAGACTCAAGATCCGAGGCATATCAGAGGGATCCGGTAACGTAGGATAATATCAATATAAATTATATGGTAATCTGGAAGATGGAGATTCAAACTACTTGAGGAGGATCTTTCCTCAGGCTAATCTATTCTCAATGATTAAAATTGTTACTTGTAAAAAGATATACAATTTGTTGGTAGCACTACGAAACTCAGTTTTCAGACCTCTTTTAGTCAGTCTGTTGTCAGAATCCTCAAATCTACAATCAAGTCCAAGTCATTTGGAAGAGGCATGTAAGAATGGCAAGCAGGACAAAAGCCTAAGGATTATTCAGTAATCACCCAAGAGGAGAGAACACAAAAGATGGCGAATGATGAACGTGCACCTAAAACTTAAAAGTGACAAATGTAGTATGAGAACTTATCATCTTAAGTCAGTTGCCTTTTGAAGGTGGCAAAAATGTAAGAAAACTGCATGTAAGCATAGTGGTAAAGTCTTAAAGTGATGTGCAGCTAGCACTTCAAGTAAACAAAAAAAAATCTACGACACCATTTTGGAGTTGAATTGCCCTCTCAAAGTTCTTCCTGGCATTTGCAAAACATTGCTCAAACCTTCCAAAGTCCTTCCATACTTCCTAAGCATTGCAAAAATGATGTAGAAGCATGCCAATATGATAAAAAGAGGGAAATACTATTAATATGGATCAAAAGGTGGCAGATACCTTAGTGAAGTATTCCAAGCCTAAAATGGATTTTAAACTCATAAAATCAGCACCTTTTTGTCATGGCAATGTCAGGGATAAACTACACCAAGGTTCCTAAAAAGGTATGAAGTGATTAACACCCAGCATTAAAGGATAAGAATAAGCAAAACTTGGGCACACTTTGCAAGTGGCATTGCCCTCTCAAAATTCCACCCAAAGTCATAGAATAGGGCAAACTCCTTATGGAATTCCACCCAAAGCTAAAAGAGGTTTAAGTGACAGACACAAATGCACTTTTATGATGGCTTGTCACTTATAAATTCCTCCCAAGAACAATTTTTTTGTGGCAAAGCCACTAGGAAGTTCCATCTCTTGTTTTCAGTTAGATTAAAGCAAACAACTCAGTTTTAAAGAAAGAAAGTAAAGTATGCAGTTATTAATCACGGATGGTCTCCTTTCAAACTTCAACAAATTCCTATCTGCTGTTTGTGGATGATTCAAGATTGCTTTATCCAGATCCCAACCATTAGAAATTTTGCCTGGGAAAACATTGAACATTAATATACACTTGGAACCAACAAAATTAAAAGAATCAATTGACATTTTGTACTGATACAGTTCTGCATTAAATAGATCTCTTAGAACTTAGAAACTAGTATGAACAAAAGAATCACAATTAATGCCCGTGTCCCTATGATAATTTCTCTTTATCTATAGGCAAACTAGTTACGCCTTTCTACCTCATTATCACTAGTCACTCAACCAAAGTCCTATGCTGACACTATTGATCTATCATTCTGATAAGCAAAAAACAAAATCAAGAGAGGACACAAGTAGCAAAAATCACTTGCTTTAACAATCTATAGAGCATGAATAAAATTATTGGAATATTTTCTGACCTTTTTTGAATTGACGTGAGGACCCATCTTAACATTGTTGCTTGTAAATTTTAGAAGTGGAAGAAGAGCAAATGGAAGCTCAAAGGAAAGAATCATCTGAAACATTTATAGTTATTGATCAGAGCACATCCAAACTGGAAAGCAAAGCTCTGCCCAACTAAGCCATTAACTGGTATAAATCATTAACATATAGTACCCAAAGCAGTGTGTTAAGAGTAATTCTTACCGAAGAGATGATAATGAGTTTTCCAGCGCCCCTGAGACCTCCAATAAGAGCAGCAACCAAGCTAGGTACGATTGCGACACACCTTGTAAGCAAATTTCGAACCCATGGTGCAAACCGCAACTGTAGAAAGCCCTATAGAAAGCATTACAGAAAAACTATTGGCTCAGAACTATCAGTTCATGCTACTACAAATATGAGAGAAAACTCCCTTTGCAACAAAAAATAAGTAAAGCGTTCCTTGATGATTAAAATTCTACACAAAATTGTCAAAACTAATACAAAGTTCAAACACAAGGTGACTGACAAAAATGTATTTTTCATGGATTAGATCAATGAAACAAGATGGGACTCTTCCAGTGCCTATCCTAAATGCTATAATCTAATAATGAGTGACTTTAACAGCATTACCTTTCGGCAGAAAATCATATCCTGCATATTCAATTTATGGAAGGACAACATGTTCTAAGAAGAATATGGGGGAAATGGGCATATGTTTTGATGTGTGTGCATGCATATTTGGTAATGAGGGTAGACGTTAAATCAGTTGTATCTTACATTGTGTAGGTTAATTAATGCATAAGTCATTACAAATTTACAACATTATAAACATAAATATCTTATGTAATACAAAAATACATTATGTCTAATATTCAATAACTAAAATGGATACAACCAAGCCTATCTCAAAATTTTACAAATTTATCATAGCCAAGTGATTTCTCATCATATATGTAGTATGCTCCTCAGTGCTAGAGTAATGAAGACAAACCAACCATTGAATGTGTTTGGTACTAGGATGATATAGGTAAAACGAACCTCAATCTGTTTGATGCTAGCATTATATACTAGTTTTTTCATCAACTTCAGACAACTCTAATTATTGCTGTACATTGGAGTCAGTGTGACTGAATTAAGTTGCAAGTCATACACTGATCAATGCAAACCATGGATTGCAAACTCAGTGTCTCACTGAGTACTTGTAAGCTTTTCCCATCCTCAAGTGATTGCAAGCTTAACTTGGTAGAAATCAACCCACAAAGGGTTTTTGGAAAAACTTGTAAGTCCAAGTTGTTAACTTGACACAATAGGGAAATTTTGGATTTGCATCAAGTTCATATCTCTTTTTCCCTTTTTTCAACCATATAAATTGATGAATCATTTCTATTTTTTGAAACATGTAAAATTTACATATTTTATTGCATTGAACTGATTCAATTTATGTGAACTTGTTTGTTGATTAAAATTTAACTGATTTACACTGGTTTGAATAAATAAAAAATCATTTTTTATTTTTCTTGAGGATGGATAGGGTACATTTTAGGGTTAAAAGATGTAATTTCTGTCAAATTTGTTAATTCAATTACCATATTACTGTATTGTGTTTTAGTTTCAGATGCAGTTAAATCTTACATGATTCTTTTTCAAATCATGTTCAAATTGCTATATTTTTTAAATAATAATTTTTTGCCCTTATCAATATTGCAGGTTAGTATACAATAACATCTAGCTTTGCATTAGGTTCAGACTAAGCAAGTGGATGTTGTCCCACTAGAACTAAACCCGTAGAAGCCATGACTCCACTTGGAAACGTTCTAATGGAACCGATGGTGGGGAGTGTGATTTGAAACCATTGGTCAAAGAAGCTTAGTGTAGGCATCAATTGCCTCAAATATCATCTGTGAAGCATTCCTAATTATGATTCCAAGCCATGCAATGGTTCTAAAAGAGCTGAACAAGAGATGATGACACTTTCTACATCACTGGATGGAAACATATTGGAGAGGGCCAGGGCACAAGTAAGCATACAAGTAACCATTCTTCCTAATTTCCCAACAAAATCAGATGTAGATACAAAAAGCATTATTGGACTCTAGTCCAAGATGAATTGAAAATCAACATGTATTGTCTTCCCTCCTTTGGACGAAGATCTATCAAGGATCATACATTGTGCCACCCACTCTACTTGCCCATGTCTAAAAGCTCCTTACATTCTTTTTGATGACACCACCCTTGGAGAGCCATCCAATAGGCTTTGTAGAATTACTTATTGTCCATTGTGTTGGAATCATAGTTCCATCTTTTGAAAATCTTGGTACCTAGGGAATGTAACCTATGTTACACCAATTCCCTGGGACAGGCAGACGGGGACATATTTTGGGGACAGCTATATATATATAATCATATTGGCATGTACATTATAGATCAATCTACAAATGAGTTCACATGAGAGTCGAACAAATTAAGTGCTACCTTTTATTGTTAATTTATTTGCATGTTATTTGGTAATCACTTCCCACTAATTAATTTCAGTCAGACCCTTGTAAATAAATCGCTGCTACTTTAATTTCTTTGCCAAGGGAAAGGGCAGTGATAAAGAGTTTTATAAAGCTGTGGCTCTCTTAACATGGCAGAGGCATGACACAACCATTTTATAAGGTAAAAACATCAAATAAATAACTTTTGGTATAACATGTGAATAAATGTCTCCACTCGGATTCTACTTTTCTTGGACCAAAAACTGAGTGTTTTCATCCCCGGAAAAGCTTCCACAAATCTGCAAATTATGGATTCTTGAGCGCATTTGTAATTCCATTTTCTCCACTTGAAAATCAACCTCGGCAGGGGTATCCATTTTGAAGTAATGGCTGTTTGCTTTTAAAAATTGATGTTTAGTTTTCTTATGAATTGACGAGCAAATTGGGAAATGAAAGATTTTAACTACTTGCAGACCTGGTTGTTTCCTAGAGCTATTGCCACTTGAAAATTGTTCACCATCTGAGGATTCCCAGCTTATGCTTATGAGAAGAACATTGTTTCCCAACTGGAAGCAAGTCCTCTCAGCACTGAGGATTCAATATTTGATCTTGTTGACTGGAATGAAGAAAGAAATGGTTAAAAGATGGAGATGAAAGTGCATATAGAGCATATCAAAGAGGGAAACAGTTGTTGCCAAAGTGTTCATCATTCTTAAATGATGAAGATGATAATGTGTTACACCATCCACCGAGGTTCAAATACCTGGAGGAACAACTGGACTAGGTTCAGCTGCTGGGTGACATTTGACAGAAAGGGTTCCCCTGCTCTTGGTAGCTTTACCCATTTGAGGCTTCTCGAATATATGTATGCTTATTGACATGCTGTGATCCTCTTAATGGAAGAGATATTGCTATCTAGTTGTAATCAAGTTGAACCAATCAAAAAGAGTGTTCATCATCAAAGTACTCTCACTAGAAGGGAAAAGAAGGAATTTCACATAAATCCAAGACCAAAGATTTCCTTGGAACAAGTAAGAACCTGGTAGTTTGATCCTGGACACCAAGGACTAAATCTAAATTAATGCAGTTTGGCTTCGGAACAGTCTGAACAAATCTCTAACAACTCTGATCTGCACAAGAGGACTCTGTACTGGCTAATACCTGAATCACATTATCTATTGAGAAATAAATATAACCGATTTGCTGGGGTTAACAAATAAAGCCAGATAAAATCCCAGTAAAATATCTGAAAAGAAAAATAATATCTTCACTGAATTATGTTGTAGATTCTACACCTTAATATGACCCTTCAAATTCTCCAAATGCTAAATAGAGATCAATCTACCACCCCTTTCATCTCAGGGGACATGAATGTCAATGTTGACAAGTAAATGGTGTGAAGAAAAATGAAGCTGACAGCCAAAGCTAGCCAAATGCAAATTTAAACTTTCGGACTGACATTCTCCAAACACCAAATTCAGTAGAAAAAACAACAAACAAGGAAACAAAGTACCTATCATCAATAAATATGGATAGATGCATTGTCTGATTCAAGAAAGATGACACTTTATGAGTACAGTCAAGGAATCATCCACTCTGAATGTTTCAAGGAAAGATTAATGAGTGAAACAACTAAATTTCTTGATACAACTGTCTTTTTCCCTTTTCATCCATCATTTTGTATCTACTTTATCGACCTGTCTTCAGGGAAATCTAGATCACTGATTGTTGGTCTCCCAACAGGCGAAAACAACAAGTGAAGAAGTTATACACAGATATGAGATATCCAACAAAAATCAGAAGATTTACAGGATAAAAGTTTTATCTGAAATTAGGTGAGAACCATGGCTAAAAGTGAGCTGTTCACTGATACAGCTTTTTGAGAGAATCTTCTTAACACAAAAAAAAAATACAAAAGACAATGCTCCTCATGTTTGAGTCAGTCACATTTTTCAGTTTAAATTTTTTTTGTTCCAACTCACAAGGAAGATAATAGCCAATAATTGGATTTATGCATTTCAGTTTCAAACAATTTAGTCATCTTATAGGGTTTAATGTATGGTTTGCTCCACCATTGAAAAGGCTGTCTATTTTTGGATATCTGTAATTGCAAGATTTCACCCATGTTTGATGAAGATCTATATTCATTTCACAGCTATAACTTAAACATCTTAAAACCTAAGGTTCAGTAATTTTTATCCCATAAATTATTCTGAAGCTTCAATTCACTCCACTCTGTTGCAGTTAAAAGTAATTGAAATTAAACAAATAACTACCCATTCAATTTCTTCCACCTTTTGATAACTGAAACACACAAATGAAAGCATAATTTGATCTAGAAATGTTTTAAATAGTTCTTATAACTTCACACATTTCTATTAAAAAAGTTGTTTAGATTGAAAACCATTCTTCCAAGCAAAATTCTAAAGACAAAGAATTCTAAAGCCATAGACCATCCATGCAATATGTGTGCGTATAGTATTGAAAAACTTGCAGGCTTTACTCGCTGAGTTTTTGCCAAAACTCGGCAGTAGAAGAATATAATGCCTCGGATGCAAAAAAAAAATGCCAAAAACTAGGCAATAGAAGAATTTAATGCCTAGGATGCCAAAAACTCATTCTAATTTCATTTTGACTGATTTCTTTTGCTTCTTCAGTGAAAAAGCACCCTCCCAACCTTCAATGAGATCATTTGCAGCAATTTTGCACCAAGGAGTGAAGATTTGCAGTTCTTCCAATTGTAAGTACTATTGGAGCTTGATCGAGGCCATCCACACGAAGAAGAGGAATAAGTTAGCTCACAAATGCCTCAATGACCTTGTTTTTGTGCAATGTAATCCTCGATTGTGCACAAGTAAGGTAGAGGAAATATCAAGTGGTCCAATTGATTTGGATTATATAAGTCCTTACAGTGATTGGACAACGCAAGAGCAACATCCATTGTTTACGAAGGATGACATCTATGATTTGAAGAGGGAGGCTATGGAGGAGGAGGCTGGATTTGGTTTCACAATGAATGACATCAAGGAGGATGAGGTGGTTGAGGATGATGAGGAGTCATTAGCATTGCCAGCAACATCTACATCCAAGATGAAGGTCAAGCCACGTGTTGTGCCAAGCAAGAAGGCGCAGCCACAACGGACTCCTAGGACTAGGCCCTCTAGTTCTACCTTTCCCCTACTTTTTACTAGAGCTATGAAGATGAAGATGTAAAATGTTTTGATGCATTTACTTTTAGTTTTACAAAAACAATTTGCTATATTAATTTTGCTTCATACTATCAAGCTACTAACCATCAACATTCCACATGAGGATGCCATTTTGTACCCAGTTTGAATTTAAATCAATCAAATATATCTAGACTTGGCCTGTTTCTTTTATGTACTCATTGACACATTAGATGCGTCTCCTCATTAAATTTTACCAAAAAAAGGATTTCTAATTAAATTTAAGCAAATTTTTAAGTTGCCAAGCTTTTGCCGAGTTTTCACTATGTTTTTGCTGAGTTCTTTTTTTGGGCCTTTAGCAAGTTTTTCAACTATGGTATAATATATAATTTCAAATTATAGTTGTAAAACTTGTGCTCGACAATTACTTCGCAGGCCCAAAAAATTTAAAAACTTGGGACTTGGCAAAAATTGAGAGAAAAACCTTAGCAATAACTCACCGATTTTATCAAAAAATTTAGAATACATTAATCTTTTAAAATATTCTTAAAAGATTGTTTTCCATCATACATAAATCATAATTAGAGTTTGATACATATCATAGACCCCAATGGAGCTAAGGGGCAATGACATTCAAGGAGGTCTAGGGCCAACACCCTCATTGGGGTTTGGACTTTGGGGGACAAGATCCCTAACAAGATCAAGAGGCGGCACCCTTCATGGGGCTTTGGGGGCGATGCCTCTAGCAAAGTCGAGGGGAAGTCCCCCTCATAGGGTTCAAGGGAAAAACCACCAATGTGCCCCCTATTGCGATATAGGGTGGGGTTGTGTAATGTCCCCATTTTCGAGAGCATTAGAGTTCAAGGGATTAGCCTATTATTGTGACCCTCGTAGGCTAGTATGGTGAATTAGAGGGTCCAATATGGGAGTTTTAGAGCTCTTCAAGTGGTTTTTGTAAGTGTTTACCTCACCAGATCCTTCATTTGTTCTGAGGCATTGATATTCAAAGGTTTTTGATTCCGATTTGAGGGACTTACTATTTATAATAAGTTTGTGGGTGATAGAGATGGACCCTTACTATTTTTAGTAAGGCACCCCGGTTATAAGTGAATGCAGTGGGCTACCTCGTGGTGAAGACAGAATTGATTTGCGATGATTAATGATGAAGTTATGATCTAGGAGTATTAAGAAAACCTTAAAAAAATCAGTCTTAGAATCCAAAGAAGCCAACGTCATTGGAAAGAGCTCGCAGGCACAATCCTGGCACAATTTGAACTGTGTCAAAAGGAGATCATACGCAAGGGTTATGCTTGGTTTGAGTCAAACCGAGTACTTGAAGCTTGTCAAACAGGTGAAAAAATTGATTATCTCATAATTGGTCGAAATTGGTGTCAAAGTGAAGAGCTCGTCGAGACCTTTCCAACAACATTGGTTTCATCAAAAACGGAGCTCATATGACAAAGTTGTGCAGGAAAAGGGTTGACCAGGTCAAATGTTGATGCCAGCATGACGTGGCAATATGTGTGGCAGGGTGAGGTGGCAAGGCAGGGTGACGAGGCAGTGTGTACAATTGGTCCAATCAGATGCTGACACGTGTCCTCCCATGGTTCAATGGCTTGATGCCACGTGGTAGTCTTATCAAAGGTCGGTTTGTTTGTTTCAACAAAAGTTTGTTGTGGGGGTCGAACACCAGACCCCCACATTACAAGCCAACACCCTCACCGTTACACCCACACCGATGTCCTTAACTAAATTTAGGCGTCGGTTTGTTTTGTTAAAGTTTGAATTCGGTTTTAAAACAAACAAAAATGGGTTGGCGGGGGTCGAATCCTTGACCACCCTGCCAACCAAAATCGGTTATACCATTGCACCATCGATTTTCTTTGACATATATAGGGGTGGTTATCTAGTTAAAGTATATTTGCAGGCCGAACTATTAACAAATAGGCCTACATACTAAAAACTCCCCTAAACAAAAGAATAAATCCAAATCATAACAAAACCTAAAAGGAGATAAACGAAGGCTATTTTTGTAGAAGGGGTTATTTTATTAAATATGATGGTTACACCCCATATGGCATATTTTTATGTATAAAAAGGTGGCATAGGTTCTCGATTTTTCAATCTAGTGAGGTGAAGGGAAAACCATAAAGGGATTTGTAGAGATGATTTTTGACAAGAAATTCTCTTGAAGAGAATTAGTCAATTGGAAGGATTTTTCCAAGCACAAAAACATTGTCATTTGTAATATCTTCCTTTGTAATTGGTTTATGAGGCAAAATTGAAGCCTAACCTAAGGAGAGTACGAGGGTGTCTTTAGGTGCAAATAGAGACTGTGAGAGATTCTAGTGTAGGACTAAAGCTTGGGTGATGTACAAAAGCTGTAATTGCTTGGCATCAATAATAAAGCGGTTCCTCATTGAGAAGTGGACCCGGAGATGTAGCTCTAATTGAGAAAACTCCATTATCAAGTGTGATCTCTCTTCTTATCTCATAATTCTTTTCAGTATTTGACTCTTTGAGTTTTCTAATTACAACATTTAAGTAATTAGTTTATGTCTCTTTAATCTGGATAGAGAACAAGTGAATGCTAATTTTCGTAATTTCAATGGCTAAAATACATAATCATGCAATTTTGTTGGATTGGGAAAAAATCTGTAATTAGGAGTTAGTGCAATTATTTTGTAAACTTTTAATTTCAGATCAAGTTATAATATTATAATTATTACTAAAGTTATACTTTAATAATAGTTAATTATTAAGTGCATATCATTAATTGAATTATGAAGTGACTATAATAAAGTTATAATATAAAGTCACTTAAGTTATTCCAAGTTGTTCGAGAAGCTACTTCATAAGGAGGGATTAAAAGTAAAGAATGTCTTATCCCACATTGCTAAAAGTACAAGCATTCACCAACTAAAAAGCTATATAAGCAAGGCCATCCTTTCATTTTGAGATATGTTATGAAGATTTCTTTTTGTTATTTTCTCCATTGTTGCTGGAAATCAGTGACTGGATATTCTAAGGACAAAAACCCTTGGAATTAGAGAAGGTTGGACGGAAACCCATACCTTCAAGATCGGTGGAATCATATGGAGTTCACATCTGGAGATTAATGGCAGATTTTTGGGAATGTTGGATTTGTTTGGCCTTTGGAGTCAATGATTTTATGGAGTGTGCCCTTCAAACGAAAGGTCAGTTCATAAGTCTTCCTTGATTCAATAATCTACATGGTTCGAGTCTCATGGTGAATGATTATAGTGAAAGACGATTCAGTTCCAGGATCTATTGGTCTGCATTTTATAAACATAGATTTCTGGGTGGTTACATCTCTCAGTTTGTAGACATTTATTCCATTGGAAAATCGATAGTGACTGCAGATTGCTAGACGTGGGTATTAAGAGAAGATTGGAGCTGTGATTTGGATGGTTTTTGTACAGTATCGAAGTGACTGAATTCTAAGAACAGCTGAGGGCCTGTGTTGGGTATTGAGACATACATTTGGCAGTGATTTTGAGGGACTAATGCATGGTTTACTTATTACCTCGGCTGGACGTCTTTGACATTCAATTTTGGCAGCTGCATACACTAGAAGATAGGTCACTGGGCAGAAATAAAACTTTGGGTGGCTGTGTGTTGATGCCATCAGTTATTCATGTATTCATTCGTTCAATGTTTCAGCTTGGAGGGGGTTCTTAGACTGGTTATTCTATAAGTTTTCCGTATAACAATCTTAAAGTCTGGAAGTTTGACGTCTGATCATTCTTGTGTTTGTTAGCAAGCTGCTTACAATTTGATGGTTTCAATATTCAAGCATTTAATGGAAGTAAGTCTGAAACGTATTTGATTAAATATCTCTTGTAGACAAGTGCAAAGTTGATGTCAAGCCAACTGTTTGACATAATGCTGCTAGTAAAATCTGATACTTGATAATGTTGTTTGGATGCAAATATTGATATTTTCCCTTCTTCTTGAGTAAAATGTTTGGCCTGTATTGTCATCCAAGTGTTTGTTAATAGCCTTGTGCACATTTTGCAATTCATATTGTGTTTTGTGAGACAAGTTTTTGGAAGACTTCAGAACAGAGCTTGCATGCAAAGTGTTTGACAAAATGTCAAACATCCAAAATTGAAGACCCAAACCAGATTTGAGACAATATCCTAGTTGGGGATATTACAAGTTGAGAGGTGGAGCCCCCACCACCACACAAAATTAAGGCCTTTGAAACCACACAATCCTTCATCACACACAACATTTTCACAATTTTATCACTTAAAAGAGAAATTAGGTCTTAGCATTTTTTGTTCATAAATATATTTAAAAATCATATAATAAGTTTGGCAATAGCTGAAAAAACAAAGTTATACTCTTTTAGATGAGTTTATCATGAAACATTGTGCTTTCAGCAATTTTTTATCAAATATTGCCACGGGTTTTCCAAAAAATTGATGGCACATTTTTTAGGCAAGTAACTCGTAAGGACTTTTGGGTTGCAAGTTTTGCTAGTATTCAACAAGTTTGTTGAGTAGTCTACAAGCTTTTAAACTATGATATAATACAATATTTTGTCAAGGAAACATAGGGACGCATCCCAAAGGCTTTTAGCCCTTGTTCCCGCACGGCTTGGGGAAGTTTGACAGTCATCCCCCTAAACAAATTCTGATGCCAAAATATCCCCGAAACGAATGGATGGCTTGGGAATAGGGCAAGATGCATGACTGTCCCCAAGATGTGGAGAGTACCTCTAGACGTCCTATTGGATCCACAAAATACACATCATCTTATGAGAGTCTTAGTGCTTTAATGTGTATTTTGTGTTCTAAGGTTTTCAAAATTTGAATAATTAGCCATTGCGCCCTAAACCTGTTCCTACATTTTAATTTTCCATTGACTTGTTCAACCAGTTTCACATTTTAAGTCACTCTAGTCATGTTTCCCTAGTCATAGGTTTTACCATCCCCTTTTATTGTTACTAGTTTGGTCGGTAGGCCCCGTGATTTCCCTCGTTCTAAATCTTTTCTAAGGGTCTAGAAATGCCTTGGACATATGTTCCTCATTGTCCTAAGTTCTAATGAATGACCCCTTTAAGCCATGCATTTGTGCAAATGTGGTTAATAGTCCCTTAAGTGTTTCCACAACCTCGTAACGGTTTTGTGAAGCTAACATTTAGTGTTGCAAAGCTACGGACTATTGCTAACAGTTAAAAGGAAGCGTTTTCTGTAGGTTCGCAAAAGTTTGTGATTAAAAACTGTTAACGACTACGAAGCTGCGAAAGGTTTCAAAGCAATTATAACAAAATGTTGTCGCATCCTCGCAATAGTCAAAGACTAACCATTAAGGGTTGTGAAGTTGCAAATGGAAATCAAATAGTTACAACAAATAGCTTCTGTAACTTCACAACTTGAAAGAGATAGTTAATAATATGGTTGCGGAGTGGCGAAGAAGTGCCACGTGTCAGGTTTGGCCCCACATGGAGAAATGGATGGTTCTCGCATCTTCATGAGGAAGAATAATGTCAGCACATGTCAGGATGTGAGGCCACGAATGAATGCTATGTGTCCCCTTTTCAGAAAGAGTTGACAAATAAATGTATAAAACTCTTTATTGCAGCCTCACAGCAATTTGGAAAAGGGGCCAAATTTGGTTGCGACGTTGTGAGGATGTTTGTGAACAGTTAGATGAAGTGTTTCTGCAGCCTCGCAGCAGTTAAAAGTAACGGTTAAGTCAACCTGCGAAGTTACGAAGAGGCCTTATGAAGGTTACAACAAATGGGTTCACTGCTTCGCAACGGTTAACAAGGATAACCCTAGTAGCTTGCGAAGCTGCAATGAAGAAGAGAATGTTAATATAATTGTTGTCCATAGCTTCGCAACCAATTATGTGGGTCCCTAATTTGGCTTGCAGTGCTGTGAAAATTTGACATCTCCCAAAGTTAGAAGATGATGACAGGTGTGATGCATTCGTATGATTGCAACGGGCCAATGACTATGTCGAAGATTCTTGCGGATCTGCGTTGGCTTGACATGTGTATCCCAAATAAAGGCAAGAGGAAAGAGAAAGGGGAGAAAGGTGTGGCATGGTGCATCCTCAAAGCTATAAATAGAAAGCATATTGAGACCTTGTGATTGTGTGATATTTTGGCATGTCTTAGGGAATGGATCTCGCTACTTCACAAGAAAAAGGAAATTGAATAGGTTTAAGGTCGCGAACTAGCTGTACAACTTTTAGTGATGATAATAAATGTTGAGCGCAAGTCTATTGCTGTCATGGTTAATAGTTTCTATGGCTTGCAGACTTGCGACCTGTTGACACATGTTAAAACGGTTAACAGAGAAGGGGCTTTTCTTTTTGACTCTAGTGGTTCTATATGGTTTGGTTCAAAGGCGTTAAACAAATAACCAATTGCCATGTGGGAACGCATAGGTAGGAAAATGCTAGGTGAAACTGATCGAAGCCTTTTGACAGTAAATTGAAGGGGAAAAAGGCGATAGGTAGGATCTGGGAAGCGGTGTGACATCTGATAGAAAATTGCAAGGCTCTGATAATCAATACAGGCCAGAAAATCATTAGCCTCGTCGTCAAAACGTTTTGAGTCTCCAATGAATTTGTTGCAATCAAGCGAAGCCAGTGCGATAAATCTCACAACTGTTGGGCTAAGTACAGAGTATCAAGGTCTCCTAAGAGGGAAGACTTGTTCTTGACTCGTTTTTATGCAGAAGTGTCTTGTCTACATGGATTGGGGATGTGAGTTAATAAATTCAAATGTGTAAATTTGACAATTAGCTACTGCCATTTCACAATTTGAGAAATGTGAGTTGTATCTCAGAGTTGTGAAGAGATAAATAC
The DNA here is from genome assembly GCA_027943335.1 of Chamaecyparis obtusa. Classification (NCBI taxonomy): domain Eukaryota; kingdom Viridiplantae; phylum Streptophyta; class Pinopsida; order Cupressales; family Cupressaceae; genus Chamaecyparis; species Chamaecyparis obtusa. Next base: position 1,927,820 of record BSBK01001260.1, on the reverse strand, counting down.
ACCCTCTGAAGTTGATTATCTACGTTAAAAGGAAACAAAAAAGCTGAGGATGAAGTTTGTGGAGGGTGCAAATGAATTCTGGTGCAAGGAGAGGTGGTTGAAGAGAACTATGTTGCAAGAAATATATAGAGACCATGGAAGTGAGCAGACTGATATTTCATCTTGTAGTGAGAAGGATATTAAAATTGCCATAGGTAGCCAGAGGGACATTAAAATTCTTGAGTGCAACTACGGATTTTTGCCGTAGTTTGCAAATAATTCCAATCTCTCGGACTACTTCTTTGATTCTTTCTAATAGGCGGGATGTAGAGTGAAATCTAGATGTTGGCACGGAAGATGAGGTTCTAGAGTCATCCATTTCCACTTGAATAAAAGTCTCAAAGTTATCCCCTGTAAGGGGATATGATGAGAATCTTGCATCCTAATTTTCTTTGCACCAATAATCACCTATGCGCAATAATGGCATGGCTCACAAGCTTGGTTGGTTCTCTGGAAGCACTTTGGCCTTGGCACCAAAGATCCCTCATATACCAACCAAGCAGTTTCACAAGACAATACTGAAGGCAACAAATTTTGCTGGCAGAATATTCTTTATAACGGATTAATGGCGGTTAGAAATGAAATATATGTAAACGGCCTGTAGCTTGTTGCATTCCTTGCAGTTATAAAAGGAATAACAAGACTGTATTTAGGGGTTCTGAGATTTCTTTTCAAGCTTGTAAATAGAGTTTTGTCTTAGTCTAGGTTACAAGTAGAATATGTCATTATGTAGTAGTTTGATTTTATGAGTAGATGTTTATCAATATGTGTAATTAGAATGCTGCTATCATAAAGTTGTCTCCAGTTTTGTATACTTCTGGTCATATGAATTGAACAAATCAAAGATTTTTCAATTCATCTTTGTAGGTCTTCCGTTGTAATGTTGTTTGTCCATTGATCACTTTCAAGGAAAGAGTTAAAATTTCTATGTTCAAACAACTATGATCTTGATTTTTGTATTCAAACACACTCAAGTTTGAAATATCAAAGATATTTAAATGTCTTTACATTATTTTCTGTCATTGTAATATCTGTTCATGGGTGTCTTCTAAGGGAAGAGTTAAATGCTTTGAGTAGGTATTTGTGGTTTTTGATACACAAATGGATTTGTAAGAAGAGCTTAGTGATAAGATGAATGGATTTGTTAATGTATTTATTGGTTTCATTTGTTTGTAAGATCTCTATTGTGGTTTCATGTTTGACTATGTGGCCCATGACAAGGCCTTGGTCTATGAGGATATTGAATTATTTTAAGAAACAAATCTAAAATAAAAAATTATTTTATTTTCATGTCAATAGGTTTAGGTGTAGTTAGTTTGTTCTTAATGATATCTGAAGCTAAATGGGATTATGCTTTGAAGTTGGTGTAAAATGAACACCATTATATTAGATCTCAGAACTATCCACTGTTATAGGTCTCTAATTGTTGTTTAGAATGAGTTTATGATATGGTTCAGACCTATTAGTAGGATTACCCTTCTGAATTTGTAGAGCTCAAAGTGGAGAAGGCTGGTATTGCCTTGTTAATGTTACATTTTCTTATCTTCAATAAGTGGATAGAGTTGGATATATTGCCATTGTTTTCAATCGTATAGTCCAAGTCTTCTAAATTTCATTTAGGATTGAAGGTAGCAAGAAAAAATGCTAACAAAATGGTAACTCTATTGTGGATACGGATATGAAATTCTTTCAAGTCTGTCCTAGAATCTTTGGTATTACTTGTCAAATCATAATCCAGTTGAGTTGGCCCATCCGAGTTGCAACGAAATGGCAACTCTGCTGGGGAGACGAGTTGCAAATTTATTTGGTGAAGAGTCAAGGGTGTAGAAGAATCTGAAAGTCTATTTCAGATCTGAAAGTATATAGCTTGGATGTGATTTTATTGCAGCAAGTTTCAAGAAATTTGTGTGACTCTACTGGTGACAACCCAAAATGAAGATGCGTTCCAAATGGCTTCTAGCTGTTGGAAAATTTTCCTCTACAATGGATGTGGCGACTCTGCCTTGAAAGAACCTAATAAGGAAAACAAAGAAGTTTCAGATTGAAGCAAACAGCCGCAGCAATTTATCTCCAGGTATTCTTCATGTTTTGTGATATTAACTAAGTTCCCTATTAGGGGAGCAATGGGAGCGTCTAGCGGAGGGACGTGTAGCCGCTGCTGCGCTAGGGCATTTACAGGTGAGGGAGGGACGGAGAGCGGGAGGAAGGAGGGGAAGAAAGTGAGGAAGGAGATGGGGAGGAGATTCCTGCCTGTTCTGTTGCAGATGGTGGCTGGGGGCACCGATGGGTCCTGCTTTTTCATGGAGGAAATGTTGGTGGTAGAGACCATTGCAGGTCTTTTCGCATGGTGGGTGTTTCCTGCTCTAAGTCTGCTAGAGGATCCTGCCAAATGTCTAAGGAAGGGGCGAGCTCAAGCTTGTTTGCTTGTTACTTCTCTAGTTTGCGGCCTTAGAGTAAACTACCTCTTTTGTTTTGAGTGCAGATCTTATGGTGCTGGGTTTCTTATTTTTAGAAACCCTATTATGCTCAGCTGGTTGGCTAACGTTTCTGGAGATAGTAGGGATTTGTCCTTGGAGTTTGATGCTGCCAGGAGCTCCTTGGTTTGGAATGGCTTGGGAGGGGGGTTCACTCTTTTTCTGACGGTTGATCGGATGGTCATTATTTGGGTTTTCTCTCCCTGTTTCTCTGATTTGAGGACTATTGTTTTTGTCTGCCCCTTGTTCTTGGAAGTTTTTTATTGCAGGGATGAACCCCATTTTGGCCTATTTCCTCTGCCCTTTACTCCTATGGAGCTGGAGTATACCCCTATTGAGGTGGGGGCTTTTCGTGTGGCTATTTGGTGGTGGAAAGCCCTTGTTCTTCAGTTTTCTTCTCCTTCGCGTTCTATTGAGGTGGATATCTCTATTGAGGTGAGGGCTCTGTCTATTGAGGTGGTCAGAGGTTGCTAAGAGGAGTTAGATGGTAGTGACGTGTGGTTTCTTCCTTCATATATCCATAAGTGGGCTTGCTGGAAGTGGCTGGGGGTTGGTTTTTTTCTGTCAGAGTGGGCTGCGCAGAGACGCCAAAACAGTGCTGGTTGTATTCCTCTGGTGCTGAAAGGTATCAATCCTATTTCTTCTGATGAGGAAGAGGGAACCCATGGTTTGCCCTCTTCTTGGTGTTTTTTGTTGCGGTTGGTTGGCCTGTGCCTGCAGGTGGATGCTGATAGTTTTCAAGGGCCCATTCTAGAGGCTGGTTGTTTTTGTTGAGGGTTAACAGCTAGGGTTGGGGTGTTGTCGCTCTTTGATGTTGGTATTGTTGGTTTTGGGATCCATGTCAAAATCCTTGTTCTCTATCTCGGGTGTTTTTACATTCCGGAAAATGTAGTGAAGTGAGGCTTTTGCTTGCTCTTTGGGCAGCTGGGTTTTTATTGTTTATTCTTGGTGAGCTGTGTTGGTTGGATATTTTGCAACTGACAGTTTTGAGGAAAAAATCCAGTTTACAAAATCTTGATACCAGCCACAACGTGTGAGACAATGTCTCTCCTACCTTAAAGGGAAGGCTCCCCCTTCTCACCGTTCCTTGGATCAACTCAAGGTAAGCAAGAAGCTAAGAGATTATCAAAATAGGGTGTTACAAATATTCCTTCTTATCTTTCAAGAAGGAATCCACATACTCGAAGAATGAGTAATGGGCAAAGCTTTAATCTCTAAACTACACTTCTATCTAAAAGCTGGAAACAGTGATACCGATAAACCAACACCAACTCACAGGTTGATTGAAACGCGTACCGGCTTGGTTCTATGACCTATTTATCTGATCTATAAGAAACACCTCTACCATTGGGGCACACAGACTTCCAGAAGTAGAGATTTTTCTAACTATTCTAACATATTATATGAAAATGAGATGGTAATATAATCTATAGTCACAGCTTCTAGTCTTATATTACCACAATTGCTCCCAGTCACAGCTTCGGCTCCAATTGTTTCTAATCTTCAAATTGCTCTTAACAAAACACAAGAATCACATAAACAAAAAGATAGTGAAACCAAATTGCAGTCACAGCTTCCAATTTGATTCCCCACAATTGCACTCAGTCACAGCTTCAGCTCCAATTGTTTCTTTCTATTTATATTTCTCCAAAATAGTACTACACAATCACAGTTATGCTTGCACAAGTTTGGCAGAGCTCTCTCTTGCATAAAATAAAGATAAATATTTACAATGAGCCCTCTTGTATTTATAGGAGAGGCTATGAGAAAAATATGGAAAACTAACTACCTAAGGTTGACTTATTCAACATTACAGTCCTCTATAATGTGATTACATGTAGCAAGATATGTAATTACAAATTTTTATTTTACATGTTTCATTACATATGTAATTGCAATTTTATGCTTTACATGTAACTTGTCAAAATGCATGATGAAAAATAAACTAAGTGTCTGACAAAACACAACTCCTATTACATTAACCTCTATTGGAGAGGTTTTCCTGTTGCCAAAATACCAAGTGCTGGAAATCTCCAAATCTGTACATGAGTGGGAACATCTGCAGAAAATAACACTTTGACCTCTGCATTTGGTGGTATCAACTAATCACTGATTTTCGTTATCACCCATAAGTGGAAAACTGTTCACGATCCCTCTTATTGATCCCGCTATCACCTATATGGAATCAGTCTTAAAAGCATTCTAATATTTATGAAACTTTGAGTTTCATCTTTTTCTCATCTGTGATGGTTGGCCCTTCTAACTTTGGATGAACACTTTTAGCACCAAGATGTTGGTGGCTCATGTCTGCAAGTTATGCTTCAATCAATGCTGAAAAATGTTGCATTAGTGATCCATGAATGCAATTCGGGGATTTTGGGGTACACTGCAGATTTGACTGCATGTAGTTCAACTTGTTACATTTTATGTAGTTGGTCCAAAAAGTTCCTACTACAAGGGAAAAACATAGGACTTTAAGTGAAATCGGGGTTTTTGAACCCAACTGCACTTAGGATTGCATGTGTAGTTGCATATGTAGTTGATTTTGCAATCGGGTCAAAAATCCCCGATTTGCACTTGGAATTGTTTTTTCAACTTGGGTATTGTAGGAGATTTGTGATGCGATTACGCATTTAACTGCATGTAACAGTACATGCAGTTGGTGTAAAAATCTCTGATTTGGGTAAACTTAGTGTGGAGATTTTTGGGATAGTTTCACTTTTGATTACATGTAACAGTACATGTAATGGGTCTCAAAAATCCCAATTTTGGAATTATATAGTGAATTTGGAAGAAACTTTTGACGGGAATTTTTGAGGTGACTACGTATTTGATTACATCCAACAAAACATGTAATAGGTGCTAAAAATCCCGATTTTGAAACAAAGAAGGATTTAGGCAAATCAGGGATTTTTGAGGTGATTACATTTTGCATTACATGTGGAATGACATGTAGTAACATATGTAATGGAAATGGAAAATCCCGAAATTTGTGGAATTTTTTTATTTTTTTTTTAAATTTGTTTTTTTTAATTTATTTTTTTATTTTTTCTTTTTTTATTTTTTATTTTTAAATTTTTTTTTTAATTTTAAATTTTTTATTTATTTTTTTTTAAAAATATATGCAGTCGCCCTGAGAAACCCCACCTTTTACCTCATAACTTGAGCTAGACAACTCTGATCGAGGTCTAAGTTGGCTCGAAACGAGCGGAATTCAAAGGAGCATCGACTCAAAAGAAAAACAACTTTGAAGAAAGGGAAAAATGAAGAAAAGACACGACGATTACCCAAAATCAAGTGCTTGCAATTAGAGAAGAAAAAACCATTTCGACAAGCATTTAGGAAAATAACTTGACGTCAATCTTCTAAAAAGAACATATAATAAACAAATACATAAGATGCAATTCAAGGATGACGAACTGCTTTTATGATATGTTATTAATACATTTTAAAACATAGAGGATACACCTACGAATCAATGAGAAAAATTGCGTAGGGTTGTCTCAATTTTGTGATGTCAAAATTGAGGACAACAAGCTGCTGGTTGTTTTTTGTCTTAGGTCTGCAGGTTTAAAATGCTCATTCTATAGTAGAAGTTTCATCTTAGATGGGTTTCAGATTCCCGCCAAAATCTGCTTGTAAAGGGTTTCGGGGCCCCTTCAAAACTTGTTGTTACCCTAATAAAAAACTAAGTTCCCTATTAAGTGAAGGGAAGCACTAAGTTAAAGAAAGAGTAATGATAGCGCTTATGTACTTCTAAGTTGTTGAATGCATTCTCCATGTGGTGAGAAGTATGTATGTTTTTCAAATCTATGCTTCATTAAAGAAATTTTTTCTTCAACTCGTAATTCATGTTGTGATTGTAAGAATTCATCTTGTTGAAAAGGGCTAGTGAGAAATACTCGTGTCAAGATGTTTCAATCTATGTATCCTTGTATGATTCCAAGTGTAACCATACCTTGTAATCAGCCCTTGTCATGTAATATGAAAAGTTATTTCAGTTATGAACGATATAAGGCTATAAATTTCAATCACTTGTATGGTTTTTCAATTGACATACCACTAAAGATCATAAGTGAAGTGCCAAAGTTTGGGGGTGATATGTTTGAATCTGCATTTAGACGAAGTGCCAAAGTTTGGGGGTGATATGTCTGAATCTGCATTTAGACATCTTCAGAGATTTAGGGATTTCACAGAGAATTATGAGATTTATCATGAGGGTGTGATCATGAGATTTTTTGTAATTTCTCTTGAGGATGCAAGAGAGTGGTTCTCCCATTTGTTTCCACATTCAATCAACTCTTGGGAAGAGTTCCAATCAGCATCTGATGAGAAATTTGGTGAAAGAGTCCTTGAGAGTGATTGTTAGTGAATTTATGAACATTCATATTGAGAAGGAAGAGTTAGTTCCAAAATTTAACCAAAGATTCATCATGACATTGAAGAGAATTCTTGAAAGAATGAGATCTAGTGATGAACTCTTTTTATTCATCTACTTGGGTGCATTTGATGGCAAAATGAGTTACATGTTGAGAAATGCAAATCCAAAGGAATCAAGCTTTTCAAGAGGTAGTGAACTTACAAAGGGGATTTGAACTTCGAATGACAAAAAGACATAGGTCTGAAAAGGTGAATTCTCATGGAGTTGTATGTGCAGTTCAACAAAGACCACTAGAAGTTGTAAGGAATTTCCAAAGTTGTAATCAGTTTGCTGCCCAAAAATTTTCATCTCAAGGTGCTAGTATTGTTATTTCTAATGCGATATTTGAGTCACATCATATACCTAATCAGGGTTATGCATATGGACAACCATCTAATGTTTATGTGTAATGTCCCCTTTTCTAGCCCATTACTTCATGATGTGTCGTTAGCCCATTTTGCCTTGGTCCCCTGGGCTAACTAGGACCTTACAGGGATCAGAGAAAGATTTGGCTTAGGCAATTCTAGTTTCAGGCAAATCGGAGTAGATTTAGTAGGGTTTCTAGATACTTACTATTTAATGATTTATAGTAAGTCAACATGGTTCAAAATTTTTGGCATTTCAGTATTGGACTTGGAGCATCTTGCCAAGACCTTTCCAACGGGCTATCACACATGGTTTTTCAAGTCCGATTGATTATTTACTTTAATGCTTGAAGATTAACTAGTTTATTAATAAAGTGACTACTAAATAAAGCACATACTAATATAAGTCACTTTATTATTAAAATCTAAGATACCGATGCACTTCAAAATCTACTGGATGCGGATGCAGGTGCGGATGCGGATCAGGATGCCCTACGGATGCCATCCGGAAGCACATCCTGGGCGCCCAGATGCGTTGTGATGCGCTCACAGAGTGCATCACAATGCATCTGGGCGCCCAGGGTGTGCTTCTGGATGGAATCCGCAGGGCATTCGGGCACATCCGAGCGGGTCAAAGCCAAAACGCGGGGCCAGACTCCCGTTTTTGGCCAAAACTTAAAAATATAATAAGATGTGTTTTAATGAATATTTTATTCATTCTTTGACTTAACAACCCTAAAACGGCCCTAGCAGAGACCATTCAAACATTTATCTTCTCATTTCTTATGCAGCTTGCCTCTTTTTTCATTTTCTCTCCATTTTCGATTTTGAAGCTAAGGTGATTGTTTTCGAAGAGGATCGTTCGTGGGCTGAGAGATAGCTTCCACGGAGGAGTTTTTGGCATCAAAGGTAAGCATTTGATCCCATTGTTGAGTTTTTTAATGGATTTTTTTGAGGTTTTGATGAATTTTTTCAAGTTTGGGTAGAAATATTTCAAGTTTTTTTTCATTTTTTTGTTTTTTAAGAAATAATGAAACAAGTTTAGATATTTGTTTTAGACTATTTTTGTATCATTGTTTTGCACTTGTAAGCTTGATGTTCATAGTTTTTTTCTAAATTGTATTTATTCATTTTCTTATTATAGAAAGGAAATCAATTGTATTGTGCAAGAATGGCCGCCACCGGTAGTCAAAGTTCAGTGGGAGGGCAAAGTAACGATAATTTTAATATTGATGTAGGATCTCCTTTATGGAGACATACCACTAGAGTATCACAGGTTTCAGGAGGTGGCTCGTATCTTTGGAAGTGCAATTATTGTCAAAGTAACAAAGGAAAACCATTCAATAACTCATATTCCCGGGTAAAACTTCATTTTATGGGCCCTTCTGGAAAAGGTATTGCAATGTGCAAAGGCACAAATGGGAAGGGGCTGTCTAATGCACATATAGCTTCATTTGTAAAAGAACAAGAAGAGGCTGACTGTTTGGTTAAAAGATCAAAAAAAAGTTTTTATCAACCTCCATCTGGAAAGAACAAAATGCAATTACCCAATGAACCAGTTGTCTCCTCCAAACATCCATTCTTGGAAGTACCTGTACCGGGAGAGGAAGAGGAAGAAGTAGAAATTACAGCCCGCAAAAGAGGCCCATTGGATAGTGCATTTAAAATGGAGGAAAGAGAGCTTGCTGATGAAGCCATTGCACGTTGTCTCTATGCTAATGGTCTTCCTTTCAACTTGGTAAGATCACAATATTGGAAGGAAATGGTGGAAGCCATCAATAAAGCCCCAGCTAATTACGTAAGTCCCGGGTATGAAAAGGTGCGTACCACTTTGTTGCAAAAAGAGAGGATTGCTATAGAGAGGGCTCTTCAACCAATTAAACATTCTTGGAAAACTTCAGGTATAACTATTGTCTGATGGATAGAAAGATACAAGAAATCGACCATTGATTAATGTGATTGCAATGTCCCCCAAAGGGTCAATGTTTTTGAGGGCTGTTGATTGTGAAGGGCAGGTGAAGGATTCACAGTTCATTAGTAGAATTCTCATTGAGGCCATAGAGATGGTGGGGAGTGAGAATGTGGTACAGGTGGTTACAGACAATGCCAAAAATTGTAGGGGTGCAGGTGCTTTGATTGAGGGTTGGTATGACCATATTTTTTGGACACCATGCACAGTACTCCCTAAACTTGATCATGCAACAAATTGGCACTCAAATTGATTGGGTGAAGCAAATTTACCAAGATGGGGAGGAGATACAAATGTTTGTGATGAACCACCACATGTCACAATCCATATTTAGAACATTCTCCAAATTGGAGCTGCTAAAGGTAAACTCAAATTGTAATTACTAAATTAGTAAATTTCATTTATTTATGTTCATGTTCAATTATCAAATTGTATATAACTTGGCTTAATATTTATTGACATATTGTTAACTTGCTTTATGCTTAGGTTGTTGAGACCCGTTTTGCGTCTCATACTATTGTTATGAGACGACTTGTGAAGGTGCAAACAGCATTAAGCCAAATGGTTATTTCTTACCACTGGGGTATATGGAAGGCTTCAAATTCAGAAAGAGCCCAAAAGGTCAAGGCTTTGGTCTTGGATGACAGTTGGTGGGCTCGGGTGCAATTTGTGTTGGATTTCACGGACCCTATCATGACCATGCTCTGCTTTGCCGATACAGATACACCTTGCTTGGGGGATGTGTATGATGGCATGGACACCATGATTGAGAAGGTAAAAGTTGCCATACAAAAACATGAGAATGACCCCACAGAATGTGAAGCCTTATGCAATAAGGTGGAGGCAATCATTCATTATCGTTGGGAGAAGATGACTACCCCATTGCACCTCCTCGCATATGCATTATCTCCAAGGTACTATAGTCAGCAAGTACTTGGTATGCCAGGAAGAGTTGCACCATATGCTGATGAAGAAGTTGCTAATGGGTGCTACAAAGCTTTTACAAGGCTCTTCCCAGATGATCAAATGCACGACACAATGAGGGAAGAATTTGGCTTATTTGCTTCAGGTTCAAAAATGTCTCCATTTGCAATCAAGAACCAATATAAAATGGGAGCTATCACTTGGTGGTACATGTATGGTCAACCATACAAGTATCTACAATGTCTTGCAATCAAGATCCTGTCACAAGTAAGTTTTTTTCTTGTTTTTTGTTTACCACATGTATTCTACAATTTAGTGTTTAACATTCTTTAAATTGTTTTTCATTTGTATGTTTAATTGTGTGAACACTATCCAGGTTGCAAGTTCTTCTACTGCTGAAAGGAATTAGAGTACATACTCCTACATCCATTCAGTGAAGCGCAATCGGTTGGGCTCAAAGAAAGCTGAGGACTTGGTTTACATTCATACCAACTTGCGTTTTTTGTCACGCAACTAGAATGAATACAAGGAAGGGTCACGCAATATATAATGCAAATGATATAAAAACCCCTGATAGATATATTAAGTCGAACTTTCTGTCTAGTATTACATTTCATATGTAATATATTATGCAAAGAAGATAAAACTCCCGATGGTTTATTTATTTGACATATTAGGTAACATTATATGTTTCTTAACATGTAAAAATTGAATGCAAATAAAAAACAAAGTCCCAGGTCGGGCTTTTTGTCTAAGCTTGCATATGTGATTGCATTGAAATATCAAATGCAAATACCAAACAAAATCCCAAGTTTTGAAAGCATCGAGTCTGATGAAAGCCACCAAGCCCTAAAACATGGAGTTTGTAGGAGACGTCAAGCTCTATCATGGAGTTAATGAAGGCCGTCAAGCTTGTACACTCCAGATTTGAACCATATTGCATATAAAATGCAGAGTTTCATTGCATACTTTTTCACTTAACCTATTCATCACGACTAGATGTTTTTTGGAGACGCATTTTTCATTTAGATTTTCTTCCTCCATTTTTTGTGCCCTAAAACAAGGTATGTGCTTCCATTCCCGTAGTCATTTTTGCTATTTTTATGATCATTTCTGCAATCTAATAGAAGTTTGTCTCTTTCTATGGTCATTTTTATTAAAAATGTGATTATATATGCATTTTTATGGTCTTTTTGCTTGATTTCTTTAGTTATTAGCTGCGTCTAGGGTTTTAACATGATGTTTATATTAAAAACATGATTATTTCTGGCTTTTTGTGGTCGTTTTTTGCAAAAAAATGGATATTTTTTAGTTTTTCTTCATTTTATAGCTGTGCTTAGAGTTTCTTCTTTTGAGTTTTTGTTGTATGTTGTCCACCTTCTTGTGTAAGTATTCAGCTTAGGGTTTTGTGAAATCCTATTAATAATGGTGACCCATGTATGATAATGAGATCATGATCCGTGTATAAGTTTTTCATAAAACTATACTCATTTTTGCCTTGACATGGAAGTCAAAATCTCTAAAGAATATCAGGCACTTCATTGTGATCAAATTTCCAAATACATTGTGATACACAGCTAAAAAATCAGAACTTCCCATTTTCATTTCCATGAGACATGAAATGTAGCCATAGTTGAAATTTTTGTATACACACCTATACATAGTGAAAATCAGCATTTTTCATATCCACCATGAACAACATTATATAATCACAGCATGTTCACAAGATATGTGTCTTCATATACAGCTGCTTCCAAAAAATGCCAATTGCACAATGTTGTATATCATAATGATGTTTCCAAATTGGGATTTCTGATCCTAATTGCATAAATTATTACATGCAGCCTTACATGATGTTCAATGTGTAGCATGCTCTAAAAGTTCCCATTATATGCCCACATACTATGAATTTCGAGAATTTTCATACCCTTTGCATATACCACTACATGTCACTTTAAGTGCAAAGAAATATTCAATCATGTTCAAAATTCTCAATTGCATTTTTGTTTCAAGTCCTACTTTGTTCCCAAATCGGGATTTTTAGTACTCATTACATGTAGTGTTACATGTAATCTGAAGTGTAATTACCTTTGAAACCTCCATACCCATCATATGCAAGTTGGGGAATTTTACACCAATTGCATGCTTTGTTACATGTAGTCAAATGTGCAATTGGCTTTTGCAAGTTCTACACATGCAATCCTAAGTGCAGTTGGGTCCAAACACCCCTATTTCACTCAAATCTTATGTTTTTCTCTTGTAGTAGGAACTTCTTGGTCCAACTACATAAACTTTTACAAATTGAACTACACTTGCACCTTCACCTGCAATGTACTCCAAAATTTCCGAATTGCAACTATGGCCCACAAAAAGCAACTTTTTCACTTCAGCCTTGTTTGAAGACTAGTTTACACACACAATCTACCAAGATTCAAAATCGAAGTATGAACTTCATGGAGAATGATATGCAACTAACGTCAACACATTTTGACATTATGGTGTTTTGGTCTTTCATCTCAGTGCTACAGGTGCTCATGCAAAGTCAAAACAACTAACCATTACACATGAGAAAAAGATGAAATTGAAGTTTCATAAATATTAGAATGTTTTCAAGATTGATTCCAAGCAGGTGGTAGTAGACCAATAATAGGGATTGTGAACATTTTTCAGTCATGGGTTAGAACGAAAATCAATGATTTGTTGATGCCACCAAATGTAGAGGTCAAAGTGTTATTTTCTACAAATGTACCCACCCATGTATAGATTTGAAGATTACTTGGCAATCTAGTGACAGGAAGCCCTCTTTGATAGAGGTTGATATAATAGGAGTCGTGTCTTGTCAAACACTTAATTTAGTTTTCATCATGCATTTTGTATTTTAGTTTTAACAAGCTATGTGTAAAGCATAAAATTGCAATTGCATATGTAATGTCACATGTAAAGCAAAAAAATTGCAACTGCACATAGTCTCATTATATGTAGTCAAATTACATAGGACTATAATGTTGAATAAGTCAACAATAAGTAGTTAGTTTTCCACCTTTTTCTCTTAGCCTCTTCGATAAATACAAGAGGGCTCATTGTAAATAAGGATCTTTTGGCAAGGCAATAAAACTCTGCCAGTTTGTATATGCACTCTAAGACTTTGAGCTTAGATGTAAATTAGATTGCTTTCAATAAAAGCGACGGGTTGTTTTGCGACATTGTGCCAATCCAAACTGTCATGTGACGACATTTTCTAGAGTTGATTGTGGGTTTTGTGTGCTTTTGATCAAGAGGGATTTGAACTCAATCTTGCAGACATTGAGATGCATATTGCATTTAAAGTTATAATTTGGTTTCAGATTTGGTCTTGTAGACTTTGAGCTGCTTATCAAGCCTGAGATTAACATAGAACACTCAAGCAAGGAAATAGCTTGCAGACTTTGTGCTACTTCTTTTTCTTTGTTTGTGCATGCAAGGTGAAATACATGTTGGAGACTTTGAGTTGCACATGTTTCATTCTTGTTCTCATAATCTCACAAGGGATCGCTTAAAGACTTTGAGCTTTTGTGAGCTCCTAAGTGACTGAAAGTTGCTAGTATGCTGAAGGTTATTCTTATGTCTCATCTTCTGCTTATCAGGATTATTGCTCCAATGAATACTTTGTAAGTGAAATACAACATTGATTAAAGATCGTATTGTAATGGTAACATCTATTCTAAAATAAGAGAATATGATGAATGTCCCGCCCCAAGTTAGCTTAGTGTAAATAGTGTTGTGAGGTTTTCACACCATCGCCCCAAAATATTTGGGGACCCCCTTTTTTTTGAGCAAGCCTTGGCAATTTTTCCTAGATCCGAGAGTTTGGGTGCCTTAGCAAATTTTGGGTGATCTAGAGGTTTTGGAATGAAAATTTTACACCTTGGATGTTTTTAAAGTGCCTGGGAGGGTATAGCTTGTTTTCACTTTGTGCGAAACGTTGATTTTCTTAAACAGTCGATTTTGTCTTTAGGCCAAACGAAATTCAATAGGAATATTTTATTTCGATTGTTAGAAAAATATCTGGCAGGGCAAATTTGCAAAATTTTCAGACTAAGGTGAATTTTGAAAATTGATGAAATTGAAGAACTCGAGATTTTCAAAATTTAATTGTGAAATTGGATATTTTTGGGAAAATCTTGTAAATTTTTTTGGTGGAGAAAAATGGAAATTAAAGAATAAATTTAAAGTTGCCAATTAGAGATAATAAATTGCAAAAATAAAAAAGGATAAAATTGCCAAATGGAAATTAAATTGCAAAATGATTTTTTGGGTTGCAAAATAATAAAAAATTAATTTTGGTTGTCATGATTAAATGCATTAAAATCATATTTTTTTGGGCTAAGTGTTTGTAATTTAGAAATTTAAATTGGGCCCCTTTGTGTGTTAAATTCAACGTATTTTAAGGCCTAGGAGGTGTGAAATTCAAGGCAAGTTATTGGGTCCACAATGGGGAGGGTTTAAAGCTATATTGGAGGCCTAAATGACCTTTTTTCAAAATTTCAATTTTAGGGCCTATGATAATTTCGGATTTGGCTAATTTAAACCGATAATTTTGCACTAGGTTGACCCAATTTTAAATTAAAATAAAATCCCCTAGGGCTGGGCAATTTATTTCATTTAATTCATGTTTAATTTGGCAATTTTATTTTTTTGTTTTTCCCTCCTCCTACAAAGTCGGCCTTGCTTTTTTTTTTTTTTTGGAGGCAAAATTTGGTATATAAGGGGAGCTCTCCCCCACTTCATTTCACCATCTCATTCACTTCTCTCCTTTTCTCTTGGCAGCAAAAGCAGTCCGAAAAAGCAGAGTGAAAAAGCAGTCCGAAAAAGCAGATCCGAAAAGCAAATTCGAAAATTGGAGAGTTTGATGAAGAGAAGAAGCTTGAGTTGAGGCAAATCAGATTTGTAATAGAAGAATTTATTGATAGAAGATTCATAGCAATCAGATTTTGAGAGTGAATTGGAGAAGGGGAGATTTTCTTGTGGAGATAGAAGATTTTGAAGATCAAGCCCAGCTAATTGCATAGACAAAGGATTCCTAGCCCTTGGGTGAGTGGCCTATCTTTTCCTCTCTCTTTAATTGCTTTCATTTCATTGGTGCTAGTTTAGGTGTTGAAAACTAATTTCAAGAGTAGAGTTAGGTGTTTGGATATTAAGTTGATTACTCGATTGTCTTGATTGGCTTTTTTCCCTCAAGTTCTTGCTTGCATTTCATCATTGCATTTCATCTTAGGAGGAAGATTTGGAGTGATAAGTGTAGCCCAACTTAAGGTAACGGCGGGGAGTGATAAGTGTAGTATTCCACCCCTAGGCGAAGATTGGAGTGATAAGTGTAGTCCATCTTAAGGCAAAGGCGGGGAGTGATAAGTGTAGTATTCCACCCCTAAGCGAAGATTGGAGTGATAAGTGTAGTTCCACATTCATTGTAGAAAAGGCGGAGAGTGATAAGTGTTTAGGATGGCTGATGTTAATGCAAGCAAGCGACCCAAAGGAATTAATGCTGAAATAGGAGACAAGGAAGTCATGATACTCAATTCCAACTTCCGCTCAAAATTGAAATGCGTTGGAGACACCAACATTGGTACCTTTGATATGATTCAATTAAGAGAGATGTTGAGAGACAGCCAGTCACCTATGGCAAAGAGGATCAAATAGTATGGATTTGTGCAAGGAAGTGTTCAGTCTACCCCAGCAGCAGACATGATACGACAGAATTGGTTACATCAAGTCATCAAGGCTCACAAAGTCAGATTGCAAATCAGAGTGCAGCGCCTTCATCGTGCTTCTCAGTCAAATCCCAAGCTATGCTAAAGGTACACAGTTTGATCCTTGGATGTTTTATTTTATTGAAGAGATTGAGAATGGTTAAGGAAAATTGATTGGATTAGGATCACTAGCATGAATTTAGAGTTGCAACTTAAATAGTACAAAATCGGGGGCAAATCTACATGGGGTCCTACTTCTTCAATTCGGGTGCAAGACTACTAGTGATGCTTTGCCAATCGAACCAAATCTAATCTTGGGGAGATCCATTGCACCACTATGGTTGAGGCAAGTACTTATGCCAAAAGGGCAAGGTTGTGGCAGTTCAAACAGTTGAAGGCAGTCAAGAGTTAACCAAGGAGGAAGGCATTGATGAAAGCAGTTGATGAATTCAGTGATGGGTGGATTGTGGAACAATCAAGGAGATATGGTGAGGGCAGGTGCCCCAAAACCCAAGGTTATTGAAACAAGGATGCATGCATGCAGATCAAATCCAAATAGGAAGGTTAAAAATGGCAAAGTATTGAAGCAAGGAGGAAAGTGATTGAAAGGTTGAGAGAGGTCAAGTTTGATTTCAAGGCGGTGGCTAAGAGCAAGGCTCTTAAATTGCACAAGGTTCACACCTAGGCAAGCCACCAAGGTCAAGGAAAGATTACCCCAAGTGCATGGAGACCTTAATCTTTTAAGGTCAAGACATCAAGTACAAGCAAGTTCAAGTGGTGGTGAGAAAATTTCTAAGGACAAGCTCAAGCATCCAAGGCTTCATCTCATCTCAAGGATTAATGAACTTTATAAGACAAGGTTGATGAGGTGGCAATTTCATGTGCATGCAATCAAATCATGCCAAGTGTCCTATGTTCTCATTGGTTGACAGATTATTATAATTTTCTCATTGGCCCACAAAGTTGGTGCCCTCATGTAATTGGTTGAAAGTTGGTAACCCTAATTAGGGTTTGTAAAGTTTAATCTTGGCCCTTGATTTTGCCTCTTAATCTTGGCCACTCGTTGTAATTTTGAGCCTCTATATAAGGCCATTTGTACTCATTTGTAAAGGGGTTATGTTGGAGAATTGTTGCCAAAATACTATCAAAATTGTTCTTTATTCATTGTTGTGATTTGCATGGTGGATATACATGATCATTTTGGTGTATTGCATGTTTCTTCTCATCTCTCAAATTAAAGTAGGATTTCATTTCAAAGTTGTTAAAGTAAGAATAGAAGTAGATGGCTAGTTGTATGGTGATATTGGTGAATGTTTGATAGGGATCTATATACTAGGCCACTAGCACCTTAGCAGCTTGTTGAGGAGCCTTGTGTGGTAATCTAGTCTCATTCCCCTTGAATCATTGCATCTATGGAGGTAGAGCCGCTGGCAAGCTTTCATTAGGTTGATCCCCGTCCATTTGCCAATCTTTCCATTCCTTAGGAGTAGTAGCAAAGCAAGAAGTGGTTTAGTAGTGAGAAGTTGGAGAAATAAAGTTGAAAGTGGTAAATTGGAGAAAGTCATTGAGTATACATTGCAAAGCTAGATCTCATCATAGCGAGAATTTGACATCCTCAAGTGAACAACGTAAGCCCGCCGAAGTGATTACCAGCAAATCACATTTATATAACTGAGTTAGTATCCACAGGTGTAAGGAACCTTGGAGTATCTTATATACTTTTCAAGAGAGGGTTGAGTGTTTGGTACGCTGTATCAAGTCATTCGATTGCTATATGTTATGTAGTGGTACAAAACTCACATCAACAAATAGTAGTTAAGTATTTTGTTGATTCTAGTAGCAATAAGAATGGGGATCCTTCCCTCATATTTAGGAGAGATTGTATCTCACACATTGTGGCTGAAACCATTGTCTTGCAATTGATCCTTAAAACTATTAGTTGCAAAATATCCACCCAACAAAATGCTTTGAGTAGGTATTTGTGGTTTTGGATACATGAATGGATTTGTATGAAGAGCTTAGTGATAAGATGAATGGATTTGTTAATATAAAGCATTAACACCTGGGAATTTATTGGTTTCATTTTACTTTAAGATTTGTATTGTGGTTTCATGTTTGACTCTATGGCCCATGACGAGGTATTGGTCTATGAGGATCTTTAACTGTTTTCAGAAACAAATCTAAAATCAAAAATCATTTTATTTTCACGTGAATAGGTGTAGGTGTAGTTAGTCTATTCTTAGTGATATCTAAAGCTAAATGGTATTATGCTTTGAAGTTGGTGTAAAATGAACACCCATTATATTAGATCTGAGAACTATCGAATGTTTATAGGCCTATAATTGTTGTTTGGAATGAGTTTATGATATGGTTCAGACCTATTAGTAAGATTACCCTCCAAAGTTTGTGGAGCTCAAAGTGAAGAAAGCTGGTTTAGCCTTGTTGATGTTAAATTTTCGTCTTCAATCAGTGAATAGAGTAGGATATACTATCATGGTTTTTAATCATATAGTCCAAGTCTTCTAAATTTCATTTAGGATTGAAGGTTGCAAGAAAAATTGCTAACACGTCCCTTGACAGTCCTAGAGACAGTCGGTAATCCCCACATTTTCAGCACCGCTTTTGATTAAAAAATTGGTCTTATTGTTTGCCTATGTGAACTGCACACCCCTCTAACCCTAATACAAAAACACAAAACCTAAGTTACTAGTTCCTTGGAAAAGGCCCAAAATCGGGTCCTGGTACGGTTTTGGTTCTGGTTCTAAGCCAATTATCCTTGGTTTCCCCTCAGGTCCTACCAAGGAGCTCGAGCAAAACCCAAGGAGAACACATAGGAACCCATAAGGACCCATGTCTGTGAGTGCTCCAAAATGGACCCCACATGCCATGAAAAGTATTTTTTAAACCTAAAAAGTCAACAAAAAGTCTAATTTCAACCTCTAAAGCATGTCTTTGCTCATTTTATGTTATTTAATTCTTCTCTCAAGCATATTTCCCCATTTTTGCTTTGTTCTAAAGCTGTAGCATTGTTTTTCAAAGGTGAATGCTACAAGGGACTGTGGCAAGCATCAAAGGTTTAGGAATCGCTTATTTAAATTTTATGAGTATCACGCTTCTAACTTATTATTATTATATATTTGAAGCTTTCAACCAATGATGAATGAATTGAACATATATGAATCTCTGATGTATATATAAAATCTCTCTCTCTCTCTCTCTCTCTCTCTCTCTCTCTCTCTCTCTCTCTCTCTCTATATATATATATATATATATCTGTGTGTGTGTGTGTGTGTGTGTGTGAAACTAGAACCCAAGCAAGAAAAAATTATTGAACCCACACAAGAACCAGGAATGGTAACTTAGCACAAAACTCTATATCTTAGGCATTTGAGTTCAATTATACATGATAAGAAAAATTGCAACCAAGTAACAAGTTAGAAAGACAGAGCACGGTTTGAAAGTGTTGTAGCCTTTGGACATTTTGGTGTATGCACTATTACTATTTTTCAATCTTATATTATATGCACATTGACATGAATTACGGAAGCAATTAAGTATTACTATTGACTTGTTCAACTCTATTGTTGTGTTTGATTTTTAATTCTATATTGTATATGCCAATATGATTACATATGCAGCTTTATCAATGTTATCATGTGAATATCTGAAATTTTCAAATTTCCCTATACTTTAAATATATATATGGATACATATATAGCAATCCTCTTTTCCATTCCAATAATGGCCTAAAAAATTATTTCCCCAAAGCACGTCTCCGTCCCTGAAACTTGGTGGAACAAAGTAGTTTATAAATATATTTTCAGAAAAAACAAGCTTAATGCCTGCATTGTGATGCACTAATATAAACTTGATTGAATTTGTAGCAATAGGCTTATAGAATATCTAGATTATCCAATACCATTAATCCTTAACAAAACAAAAAATGGAATATTGAAAACTTCAACATCAAAGGCAAGTAAATAGTACTAAGTCCTCCAACAATTAAATAGTATACCCATGTTTATGTGACAACTGTAAGGCTACTCCTAGAGTTGGCAAAAGATCTTAATTACTTAAGAGCTTTATTTTGAATTTCAGGTTCACCATTTAGGGATACATCAAGAATTGATGAGGAATATGAGGACAATATATAAAACTGTTGCTTTGATTTTTAGTGATAACTAGCAGACTGAAATTTTAAAATTGAAAACAGACACTCCGATTTCAAAATTTATGACCATTCCAACTTTAAAGTTTAAAAGACAAAAAAAATCTAAAAATTTCACCTGCATAACATACTGGCCAGCATACGTTCCTGTTATAGTTGAACTTTGTCCAGAAGCTAGCAGAGCAATAGCAAACAATGTTGAACTCCAGCCCCCAAGAACATGCTTCCAAATAAAAAATGGATAAATGTCAAAGTCAGGCAATTTCATTACAAAATAGTTAGAATTAAATCAACTTTCTATTTTCTTTCAAAGTTAACTGAATGACATCAGCACTAGGATGCCTAAATAGTTGATAATACTAATTCCACAATGAGACTGGCTAACAATATCAACGGGTCTTCATATTTTGACTTTTCTGCTATGTATTCAATCATCATCCTTGTTAATGTTTGAATCGTCCTTTCCAAGACAAGTTAAATCAGACAGTGTATACAGTTAAACTAATCTTCAACTTTGTAATGTCCCCATCTAGACTTAGTCCTACAATCACAATTTGCCACAAGTCAGATTAAGGGAGTTGACTTACACAAATTTATTTCTTTGTTTTTCTCCTGACATTACTTTTAAACCAAAATTAGGAAACATCATCCAGACAATGTGAGGGTTTGTGTGCAAACTATTTTGTCTTTAATCTTGGATGAGGATGAGGATATTAGCAAGCAATTGCAATTAGATGTGTTAGCCATTTGGAGAAAGGAGCATAACATCTCACCTATAACTTATGAGTTCTCAAAAGGGTTGACTGAGCAAAAAATTCAAAGGTTCAAGAAACAAATGACTGAAAATGAACTTATCTCAATGGGCTTACAGGTTGCATGGTCTCCCAAAATAAGTAAGAACCAAATGAGGAAAGAGCAGATTTGTTTCACATGTCAAAAGGCCTGGACACTTGATCATATTTGTGGAATTAATAAGGAAGAAGATATATTGCAGCCAAGTGGTAATGAAAGCAAAGATACAAATGAGAATGGTGCCATGACTCATGAGTAGCAAGCTAAAACTACAGCCTTGAATACACCTATTACTAGGCATGATGGAAGTGAAAAGGATAATGGTTTCCAATCAGCTAAGGTTAATGATATGGAGAAAGAATCAATTGCTACAGGTGAGGGGTACTCTTTGTTGGTGATTTGCAAATCATTATTGATAAAATATGTGGGGAGAAAAACTTATTTGATGAATCCATATATGATCATAATATTGTCCCATTAGTGCCACATGAAGAGTGCATGACATCATCTAGAGAAACAGTTGAGTTTGATGGTGATAATGTTCCTATAATTGAGAATAGACCAGAAAGTTCAATGTGTGACAGCTCATGTATCCTAGATGAAATTGAACAAAGGCCTTTAGTATCGCAAGATTTGAAGGACAGATTATTGGTCACAAAGGAAAAGGTTGTGCAAGTATTGACAAGGGTAGATGAATCTCACAAATACATTGAAGATCTTTTTTGGAAAACTCAATTTGAGGAGAGACAAAGAAGATTTTCAAGTGGAGTCACTAATACTTAATTGCATGCAATCAAAGAAGCATTTGAAAAGATGAAATCAGATTACTTGCAGCTGCTAAGCGATAAGGATCTTGCTCTCAAATTTTCAGAAGACGAGGAAAATGAGGTTGATGATCTCTTTTACCAGCTAAGTATGGCTCACTTTTCTCTATACAAATTAGGAAACCATAGGTTTGTTATAATTACAACCAAGGAACAAGAAGTCGATACAAGGGAGATGGAGATCAAACAAATAGTAGAATGGATTGATGAACTCCTAAAGAACAAAATGGGAGATCATGATTCCAACAATTTACATACAAGGAACATCCAATATGTTGATGAAAGGATTGAAGAGTTCCACAAAGAAATAACTTGCAACCTTGTGACATTGTTTGAAGAAGAATCACTCGAGACACCACCACCTCTAATCACATGGGAAGGACATGAATGTAAGAGCCCCATTGGTTCTACCCCTATTCTACTACTCTGCCTGATTGTTGTTTTTGCAAATTTGGATGTTTTCTTGTGTTTTTTAGAGTTTTATGCTTTCTTTGGTATTTTGGAAATGTAAATAAATACAATGCAAGAAGTTCAAAATGACTTTGCAACCATGCACAACGATTTCTCTTATTGCAATTCAAGAAATTAAATTAATTTACAATGATTAACAAATGCATTGAAATGTGACTTTATTTGCAATTTTTTTAAAAACCTGGATAATAACGCAGCTTGTAATTATTTGTCTCAGAATGCACACAGCTTGGTCTGTAAATACCTATCCTTGGACGCCAAAGATGAAAGGGGCCAATGGAACTCAAAACCCCTAAATCGTGCCACTTCCAACACTTGTGTCTCACCCTTATGACTCAAATGGCTGCTGAATACCCTACGGCTGCCTTCAATGTTTTCATATACTACTAATAAAGGCTGTGATCTGCATTAATTATTCTCCTTCTGAACTTTGCAACAATTCAGAATGAAAACTATGGAATTAAACTCCAATCTCTTCACCTTAAAGCACATTCATGGCTTCTGATATAAAGCCATAGCCATTGCACAATTCACTGGGTATTTCACCAACTCAAAGTGCTGAAATTGTGAAGAATCCCCAATTCTCTAGCAATGCTGAAACCCTTGGCAAAAACCAAAGACTTCTCCAAGACACAAGCAAAATCATCAATTCATAATGAGGTTCGATATTTTTTCATTTTCTTTTATATTCTCACAAAATGATTCAAACCATGAAACTTATTCAAGAAGGCACTTTAATGATTATAATATTTGCTTTTGTGCCATTTGACTTAGTAAACTCTAAGTCTTGGGCGCCAATATTTAAATGAACACTTAATAGCATTTAATGATAACTTTGGCCCCATTAAAGTTATAAAATTTATAATATAACTTTTAATAATTAATTATTAATAAAGAATTATTTATTAATAATTAATACCTTAAACTTGAGCCAATAAACTTATTCCACTTAATTAACTAATGAACTCTACTAATACCAAGTCTAGGTGCACGGCCAAAAATAGAAACATGGGCATAATTGACTTACCATAAATAGTAAGTCCTTGAATGAAAGCCCTATCAATGATACCAAACCTCAACTCTGCCACCAACCTATTAAGGATCCCTTCTATAGATAGAAATCCTGACTCTCCAGAAATAGACACTTACTATAAATAGTGAGTGTGTCAAACTGATCCAAACGAAGAGCAGCCTTGAACATCTTGTTGTCCTCAATTTTGACATCACAAAATTGGACAACCCTACACAATTTTCTCATGAATTCGTAGGTGTTTCCTCTTTGTTTTGGTATTATGAATGATGCATTATAAAGGCAATTTGTTATCCATTGAATTGTCCTAAGTTTCTTGTCTTCTATACATCGTTTTTGAAGGTTTCCGTCAAGCTTATCATCCTCTTTGCTTATCAGAACGGATTTTTCTTCCCTGACTACAAGCACTTGATTTTTGGCAACCTTCAAGTCTTTTCTTGTTTTTTCTTGGTCGTGTGCTTTGTTTTCATTTTTCTTTTCGCCCTAGGATTGTTGCATTTTAAATTCTGCTCATTTTGAGCTATCTTAGGCCTCAACCAGAGTTGTCTATCAAAAGATATTAAAGAATTAAGTATTCAATAGGTGGGCTTTTTAAGCCTGACTGCATATCTTTATTCTTTAATTAAAAATCTTGCCTAAGTGGACTTTCCGTTGATCATTCATAACATCATGGGTGTATTTACATGTAAAATGATAATAAAGCACCATTTTTATATAGTTGCATGAGGATATATGAACTTTAATTGAGTTTATAATGTGAAGGTGGGTTTTTAAACTCTGATTACATATTTTCTCTTTTAAAAAATTACTTGTAATTACACATGAGAAACCCATATGTGTTAAGTCATCAACTATATGCAAGGGCGACAATTTTTGGGGCTATTGCATGTCTTTAAAAACATATAATAAAGTATGGATATGTTTTTCATTTCCGAAAGTCCATCAACTTTCCAATGGTGGTGATTTTTAATGGCTTTACATATATTCAAAATAAAGTTATAACATGTAAATGGACCCAAACAACTCGTCTTAACTCATAACGGCATTTTTTATGGCCTTTACATATGTTAAAGTACATTCAATCACATGCGAGTTGATCTCTAAAGCCCGTTATAACTTCTAGGGCATGTAAAGAGCACTTGAAAACGCGTATAGAGGCATTTTGTGTTGCATTTTTTCTCTTAGAAGCTTGGACGGTGATTTTTAATGCATTTGCACATCACAAATGCTTGTTAAATAGCATGCAAATGGCTGATAGAAGCCCATCTTAATATATTATGGGCTGCATTTTTCTTCTCCAAGCCAAAATGGCAATTTGAATAGCTATTACATGCGTGGAATCATATGTGTTTGCCTCCAAGAAGCCCATTTTAGGGCATTTTCTGCAAAAACGTGGCTTAAAGAAGCCTATGTTTGGAGTTGTAAAGCCTGTTTTGGGCATTCAAGCGCATGGCACGGGTGTTTATGAAGCAAAACTTTCATCTCCAACCTGCAACGTCAAGATAGAAGCTCGTCCTAAGGCATAGAATGTCATTTGCAGTATGTATTCAACATAACAAATCACGTTTCTACTCCTAGGGGCGCCGTTTTTGTGTTGTATTGCATCTTCCTTGCAAGAACATCAAGTTGCAGGTTTGAACAAGTCTTTTGCTCCATATCTTTATGCATTTTAGCTCTCATTCATGGCCATTTGTCAGAGATTTGTTGAGGACTGAGTTTTGCCTCCTTTATTGAGGAGATTTGGTCAATTCTCAATGCCTATATAGTTTCAATCTTGGGATCTTTTGCTAAATCCGAAATCACTTGGATTTGATACAGATTTTCTTCAAGATTTTGAGAGATTGTTTCCCTTGCATTTCTCAAGAGGAGGTAAGTTTACTTTGACATTTCTAGGGCTTTCTTTGCAATTTTTTGTATATATTTTTGTTTGTTCTTGTTTATGCAAGTCTTTCATTTCATTTTCAAATTTATATATATGTTTCAAAATGTTGATCTTCCCATTTCTTTCTCAAACATTTTCTTCAAAGCTGCATATACAAGAAGTTCATCATCCTTGCATATGCAGTTGGGATTCAAAACCCCGTTCTTAACATTGAATCACTCCAAAAAGAGTAAGTTTTGTCTCCATTTTGCAGTGCAAGCTAAAAAGTCCACCTTCAAGTGTTTGCATACACTTTTCCCCGTTTTCTCTTAGGGTGCAAATAGACTTAAAAATCTCGTTTGTATGCATCAAGAGCCTTCCGGATAACTTGTAGTGGGAAATAAAAACCCCACTTATGAGTAAATGAACTTCCTTTTTGTATATATGTATATATGCACCCCATTTACTTGCTCCAAACTTTTTGTCTGTACATATGCAGTACCTCTATAAAAGCCTGTTTTTTGAGTTTTTCACCCTTATAAAGAGTTGATTTTGTCCAAAATCTATTGCCCTTTGCTGCTCAAAAACTCTCCCTTTCAGATCCACGCAATTTGTGTTTCAAATCAGCCTTCTATGGATTCATCAAATGAAGATGTACTCACATTTTGGGATTTCCATGTAACAGTGTCTCTCATGCACAAGCTTGCTATTTCAGAAGAAGTTGTTCCTTCGAAGGGCAAAGAGAAGAAAAAAATGAAGTATCAATACGATAACTACCAAAATTCCATTTCTCCTTCTCAAGTCACATCATATGTTGATGAGATCCGGGATACTGAACTTGGTCACCTGAATACGAGTCAGTTTCTTCAAAGGGTTGAATCTTCAACCAAAGATTAGATGCTTCTTGTTAGACAGAGCTATATCCACCTAGTTTCTACATTTCTTGTGGCTGCCCTAGAGCCAGAATTTGTTATGACATGTGCAAATAATTTTGATTACTCTTCTAGAACCATTAGAGATCAAGATGGGAACACCATCATCAACTTAGATCCTGATACCATAGATCAAATCTTCAAAGTGCCACCTACTCCTATGGTCATGAATATAACAAAGCAAAAAGCTTTGGAGAGGTGGAATGATAGAAAACAGGATTACATCAAATATGTCAATGATCATTGGTTGGTTAATAAGAGGTCCAACTTGTCAAGATGGCCTAAGGGGGTTCACCGATCAGAATTCAAGGAAG
Source organism: Chamaecyparis obtusa (assembly GCA_027943335.1). Taxonomy (NCBI): domain Eukaryota; kingdom Viridiplantae; phylum Streptophyta; class Pinopsida; order Cupressales; family Cupressaceae; genus Chamaecyparis; species Chamaecyparis obtusa. The sequence continues at coordinate 1,901,511 of BSBK01001260.1, read as the reverse complement.
AGATAAATGATCTCATTACATTGCTTAGCAAAATTGGAGGCCTTAGGGAGTCCAACATTTTTGAACCATGGATGTATAAGTTTATCTCCATAATAATTAGATCAAAACAGAAGATCTTCTGGGGAGAGATGATTAGTGACATGCTTTGTGAGTAGTTGTCCCAGGCTCTTAGCATGTAATGAGCCCAACTGGCTCTCAATAGCAACTAGTTTTTTCTAATTTAATTGCAATTATTTTTCTTGTAATTTTCAAAACATATATGAATTTTCATAAATTTTCCAACAGCCACATAACCAAAGCAACAGCAAATTAATTTCAAATGCTATTTGATTGCACATTAAATCAGAATTTAATCAAACCATTACAAAGAATAACTATAACCAAGATAACAAGTCTGATTATTGCACCTCCTTTAATAAATACGGCTGCTTGAAGAAGAGATGCAGCCTGGTCTAAAATGACGCCAGCTATGAATGAAGGTTCTTCTTTACTAACGCAGCTCTCCAAGATACTTAATGCAGCCTCCTAAACATACCAAGCAATTACCAATAATGACACAGCATATAATCAATGAATTTAGCCTCCACAACGATCAACACAGCTGCCAAAGGCTGTCATGCAAATAGGAGAAACAAGGATTGTCTCCTTGCCATTCACGTGCCACCATAAAGCCCAGCAAATTTCGTACAGCTACAACAAATTCTGTACGGATTCTATAACTCAGAATTTATGCAAGGAAACATACTCAAAAACATCAGCTTCTCTTGCACAGTTAATGCAGTTGAGAAGACAAAACAAATTGTTATACTTCAGCAGCAATTTGCACTACCAATTTCAAACAATCTTCCACTATACTTCAGCAGTGGATAACAAATCCTCAGAACAGACCCTTATACTTCAGCAAGGGCACAAACTTCAGAACCTCAGAAAGCCACAAAGGCAACAAAAGCAAATAAATATTCAAGCGTGCTTTTTCCAATGAAATGAGCTCATATTTATAATGCTTTGTTGATAAAGTTTCCAAAATAACTCAACTTCTGAAATTGTGACAATTTCCCAAAAGAACTCAGCTCTTGAAACTTTCCAACACAACTTCACTTTAAATATTTAATACTTGGCTTTGGCATATAATAAATGGCCCCCTTCCAATGATAACTCAACCCTCAACTTAAGTGAAATTATAAAGTTAAATTATAACTTTATAATAAGCCATTTAATAATTTAATAATAATTTGGCCACTAAAAATATAAATAACTCCCAAAATACTCATCACTTAAATATGTCGTCTGTAGTAGGAGTTATACCTATTATTTCTCCATGTGACCAAATGCACTTTCCAAAAATAGAAAGAGTCCATCTCGATCTGTTCCCAACTTACCACAAATAGTAAGTACACAAATTTAAGCCCAAATGAAGTCCAATCTGAGCCAAACGAAGACCAACCTGTAGCTTACTGAATTGTGGAGAAGACAAGAGCCTCCCAAGCCAAGCCATTGCCTCAGAAGACCCTCTATCCACAATAATTAGCCTACGAGGATCAAAATAATAGGCTAATCCTTGAAACTCCGATACTGGCAAAATTGGGGACATTGCATAGCACTTGTACGTTCTACATGAATTCTTACCTGGTGTACATTGTTGCTGCCCTTGGGAGATTTTCTCCTCTCAACCAAAGGAGATAGGTCACTAGTGCCTATGTGGGAATATTATGAGCAGTTGACTTTAAGATCTAGCTACATTCATTACCGGAGATGATGCTTTCTATGGACACTAAATGTGTTTGTTTGACAAAGAGCTTCCTAAGAAGCAAGTATTGGATGAGGCCAGGAAAAAAGTGAACGAGTTCAGTTGCCTTTTCCTGCAGTTTCCCAACTTTACATATCTTGGAGTTGGCTATTTCTACGGTGAGCCCTACACCTTGCCATTATACCCCATGGACAAAATTATTTTGATGGAGTTGGTGAGGCAACTGATGGTGGTGTAAGCATATCAGTCAACATTGCACAGGCCTGGAGTGGAGATTCCTCACGAAATCCACTCGGGATAGGAGGGTACTCTTTGAATACCATGCCCAAGGCCAAAAACATGTAGATTGAGCTTCAGCAAATCACTCTTACAAAGTTCATGTCCAAGAGCGTCTTTGACTGGAGAGGCTTAAACGACAAAATGAGGAGGTAGTTTGTGCATGTGCATCGTCTTGAGGACCTCTGGATTGACCTGCGTACCGAGGATGATATCGAAAGGTTGGATTACTGTAGGTTAACTGTAAAGAAATTAGTGGATTTTAACTTGGCAGTGATTCCTGACGGAGTTGAAGATGATGGGGATGTTCCAGATCCAGAATATGAGAAACACCATGTTGAGGATTTGCCTATTCTATCACCTAAATAGTCAGTGAAGGAAAATATGTCTATATGGGACAGGTTCAGCTGATTTTGGCTAACACGAACATTTGACTGAAAAGAAGAAGCCTCAAGTGCATAAAAATCAAGTCGGGAAAGGGCTTCGATCCTACTGGTCTGATTGGGCTAAGGTCAAAAATCAGAGTCAAAGGAAAAGATGGGACTTCTACATCTGAGGTTCAAACTACCCCGAAGCTTACCATTAAAGGAGGCAAGATACGGTCAAGGCTCTTGAGATAAATTTCATAGAACTTAAGAGGATACATGTTGTATCTAGCAAGGATGAGATGCATGAGGAGCCTATTCCTGAGGTACCTCATTCCATGGAAACATCAGTGATGACAGCACTTCTAGATTCCGCACCGGTGTCAGATGAGTCTCCTGATTCTCCGTTGGATATAAACGTGGACTCATTTTCCACAGTACGTGTTCCTTCTGTGGATCCTTCTTTGATTACACCTACCATGCCCATATCTTCAGTTGCTCCTGCATATACATCAGAGGATCACTATTGAAGCCTAGAGAATGTGTTTGATGCATACTCTACATTCCCCTCCATGTCTGATGCACCCATGACATTGCTTGATACTACAACTGCACAATTTGAGCAGTTCATGGCTGAGGTTGCATGGAGTAGCCCGACACCAGTACCGATCCAAACAGAGACTCCTACTATAGTTGCTACTGTTGCACAGGTGGAGATAGTGATATACGTTTGATATACGATATTCAAACATTTGATGAACATATTGTCATTGATGTCAAAATCAGAAGCATATGTAATGAACATGAATGAATACGAACAGGCATATCCAAAGGTATATGAAGGAATATGCAGGTGAACAGGATATATTAACAGCATGTTTCCAGTTTGATAGCAAATAACAGAATGGGTATATACAGTGGTTGACGGTTGAATACTATGAAGCGTTGAATACATTTCAATAAACAGGTTGACGGTTGAATACTAAAAGGAATTGAAACATATAGACTTCCCGTTCTCTATCATTTACATAAGAAAGAAGTTTTTAACTGACTATGAAGTTAGAATTGGTTGGGCAGTTTCAATTGTCTTATATATCTGTAAATAACCGTAAGCATCAGTTACGCATAAACCAAAATCTTATGTAGGTGCCAAGCTTTGCATCTCTTTGATAGTAATAAGAAGGGTGAAGTTTGTTATCATCTCTCAACCAAAACATGTCTCCAAAACATCACTTCCCATAGCTGATACACGGTCTTAAAGGCTGTAATCAAATATCAGTATGCTTTGAGATTAAAAATCGAACATGTCTCCACTTGCAAACTTGTGACACAATCGATGGGAGTAATCAAAGACCACTGTCTCGGATTGAACACAAGGAACAAGATAATCATCACTGCATCAAATTCGAACATCAACATCACTGCATACAAATAAATCAAGTTCAACATATATATTTTGTACACGCCCAAGTCCAAATATGTTCTATGCTACCATTAGATGCACTGATCGAAGATAAACAGAGATGAATACACAGCTTGATATTAAACAAAGAATGGCAACCGAGTGTTGAATCGATTCTTGTGAATACACAGAACGGCAAATGATATAAACCATTGACGGCTAGAGGTTACATATCAAAGATTAAAGATATTATCGAAGGATTGAAGATATTAACGGAGGATGCAGCGTTAACAAAATTATATGCAAGCAAATATTATATACAGTGGTTAACATCAGAGGATAATAAAATATCAATATCAAAAGTCGATATATATTAATATATATATCATGAAGATTGCTATCGAAGATGATATTATATCGAAGGATCAAGACAAACAGTGATAATATTCAGATGAGAACGATATTATATATAGCAGCGGCAACATACAGCGGTTGATAAAAAAAGGGGGACGTATCTATGATATGTATATAATGGATACAAGCAGCAAGCGATACAGAGATCTTATATAAATACAGAACGGCAAATATTATTTGAAGGTTCAAATATTATCGAAGGTTTAAGGTATTATCAAAGTTTAGAAGAACAATATCAATGTTTGATATGCGATAAAAAGTTTTAAAAGATAAAATTTGCTGTCAAAGGTTTTTAACAATAGTGTGATTTAAGAAGGGGAGAAGATTAACTAATTTTAAAGTTAATATTATTTTAAAAAGAAAGACACCTTTTTAATATGAAAAGTCACAACTTTATAGAAGGACATATTGTTTTTTTGAAATAAGAAACATATATATAAGAGATAAAAATAAAAGTTAAAGTGTGGAATAAAAAAAGGAAAATGTATAGTGGAAAGCTATATCAGGTATATTAAAGAAGAAGAGTAAGTAAAATAGAGATATGATAAAGATATATCATATAAACAAACAGAGATATAATATGTGCAGATATGAAGGAATAAAAGTGCAGATTTGAGAAAAGGGTAAATGCATTCAAGGCAGAATTATATGAAGAAAGTAAGGACAGGCTTGTATGAAGAAATAGTAATGTCCATCATCAGTTGAAGATAGCAACATTGTCAAGGTGGAAGAAAAGTTGGTATACAGTGAGTTGGTGCTCAGAATCCGGACAGGGGGAGTTGGTGCTTCCAGTAGGTCGGTGCCTGCGAAGTGTGGGAATTGGTGCTTCCAGTGAGTCGGTGCTCATAAACATAGGGGTTGGAGCCTCTAGTAGGTTGGTGCCTACAAAAACATTGGAAAAAAACAATATTATATATAAAAGCAAATTATTTTGTGCTTTTCTCCCATATTGGGTTTCCACGTAAATATTGTGTTCATGTGCATAATTGTTTATTTGAGTATTTGAAGTTGTCTTTGAATAAAAGCATTTAAATTTAAAAAGGTTATTATACTGATTCACCCCCCCCTCTCAGTATAATCATGTGCTCTTCACTCTACATTCCCCTCCATGTCTGATGCACCCATGACATTGCTTGATACTACAACTGCACAATTTGAGCAGTTCATGGCTGAGGTTGCATGGAGTAGCCCGACACCAGTACCGATCCAAACAGAGACTCCTACTATAGTTGCTACTGTTGCACAGGTGGAGATAGTGACTACCATGGCCACTACATCAACATCCGAGTCTTCTTCCTTCTCTCTACCCCCGTTGTTAAGTTTTATTACTCAAAAGAGGAAGAAACAAGAGATTGCTCCTGAAGAATTTGATTTAAGACAGCTTAAAAGGGCAAAGACTTTGAAGAACAAGAAAGAAAAAATGGTTTCCAAAGTCATGGTTGATGAGCATGAGATCAAATATGCTGAGGTTGTGTAATGTCCCCGTTTTTCAGACCTTTGGGATTAGCTTAGTTTGGTGACCCTCCTAAGCTAATCAGGTGATCAGAGGGGGTCAGTTGGCAGAGCCAATGGTTGGATTCCATTCTAAAGGCTCTAGTTGCCAGGTCTGCTCTTCGTTTGGGTCAAGTCGAATGACTTACTATTTATAGTAAGTGGTATTTTGGGTATGACTTTGTTTAGCAGGGCACCTGCGCAGTGTTATCAGATGTTTCAGGATTGACTTTGAGAAATCTCCAGTTTGTGAGACTTACTATATTTAGTAAGTCTATTTTGGTCAGTTGGCTATTTCTAGCAAGGCAGTATGCGCTTGGGGCTCTGTTGTCAGAAGTTAGAATATTTTTGTCAGAGCGATTCAGTGGCTTCATATTTTAATTGTGGTTATTAAATTAAGTTATTTTAATTTAATAACTTTATAACTTTAATGTTATAAAATGATGTGTTGAAGAAGCTACTTAAGTGAAAAATATGAAATTGAAGCTTTTCAAAAAGCTTATATATTCAACTCGAAAAAGCATTCTTCTTACCATTGATCATTTGATAAAAATTGTGTTTGAGAGAGAATTCGATTTTTCTTGGAGAAGCTAGGGTTTTGAGCTTGGTCTTCATTATTCGAGAGAGTTCTTCAGCATTTCAAGTGTTTGGTCTTCATGAAGTTGGAGAAAACACCGAATTGCACTGGAATTTGCAGAGGATTGATTGCTTAGCATTGTGAGCATTGGAAAATCTGTCTGTTACAAAAATCTGGTCATTTATTGCATGTGTACGGAATTTATGTTGGAGCCGTACATAATTCTTACAGCAGGTTCTACATTTTGATATCAAAAGCCAGTGACTCCAAAAGTAATATTATTGTTGCTACTACCTCTTCTTTCAGAATTCATAGAAGCCCATTTGAGTTCTTGCAACATTGGAGAGAGATTATGAGTGAAACTTGGTTTCCTACTGAGTTGGTGATTCTTGGGAGCACATTTCTAGCCAGCGGTATGATCAGAAATTTCTTTTTTGCCAAGTCTATTTAGTATTTGCAGCAATGGCCCTCCTTTGGGAATGTTGTGTTTTGAAAATTCAGTCTTCCATAGTTGCAGATTTGGGCAATTTCATTACAATCAGCTCATTGGCAGGGTTAGTTTTCGGCTTGAGATAGATTGGATATTGATTTGTGCTAACCAATTTGGGTTTTGGCTGAACATTTGGGCACCAAATTATTGTTATTGCTTACATTCAGCTTTCACTTGCATTTGGAACAGCAGATTAGGTTCTAGAGACATTTTCTATGACAGAGTGCAAGCGGCTGGTAATGATAGAGCTATTCTCGGTTTCTTTGAGCTTGTTCTAATGATGCCTTGGATTACATTGTTTGAAGAGCATCTCTTTAAAGAGTTGACTGAGTTTTTGCAGAATTAGATTGCTCTTCTTACAGCTAGCTTACAAGATGTCTCTCATATTGGTGTCTAGCAGGACAATGCTTTGAGTGGATGGAGCTTCCGGCCTCCTAAATTAAGTTGGGACATTGGGATCATTTTCATTTCATCATGATTTTGTTTGATAATTTTGGGGTTGAGTTGACATTGCTTGAGGACAAGCAATATTGGGAAGAGCAGCCTACAATATCCCCTTTCTACCACAAGTGGTATGAGTTTGTCGTTAGCCTATTTCTCCATGGTCCCGTAAGGACTTTGAGGCCATTTGGCCCAGGCAACATTCGTTGCAAGTCAATCTGAGGTGTCTCAAAGCAGTTTTGGCATACTATAGTAAGTCATTTGGGAATGGTTAGGACCTTCAATGATGATGACATGTTGATGATAAATGCGTAATATCAACAGAAGGATTTAATATCATTGATATGATTTATTTATGCATTAATAAAGTTAGTTTATAAAGCTAAATATAAATATTTAATTTTATTAATGCAGGACTATAGTTAAGAGGAAATATTTAAAGTCTCTTTATTTAATAACACATTGGAGATATGAAATGTTTGGGGACTTGAGATTAAAGGAAAAAGCATTGTGGAAAATAGGAATCGTGAAAAAATAGGGGGGAAAAGCAATTGCGAGAAAATAAGGGAAAGAAGCTATCGCAAGGAAATAGGGGAAAGGAGCAAAATCCCAGAAAAATAAGAAAAGGCAAAAAGTGATTTTGTATATCCCACATTGGTAAGGTAAGTGAATGGGATATTATGAGAGCGTTATTAAAGATTGAAGAGCTCTCTTTTAGGCATGCTGGAAATATATGAATTTGATGAAATTGTTTGGAGATTTTTTTTCCTAGGGCTTGGAGGACGAAATCTCTCTTCACTGTTGAAAGACACAGTCAGGAGAATCTCTGATTTGATCGAGCTTCAAGGTAAAATCAATTAGCTCAGATTGTGTTATTTCCATGTGACATTGTTTTATTAGCCAGGAAGGGTTCGAACTGTCAAATTCAGCTTGGGGTTGAAGTGGGGAAATATAGAATCTGATTTGCTTGCAAGGAATCGCCTTTTGCATCATACATAGAGAAACCCAGGCTGCCGTCATTCCAAAACCGCCTGTAAGAGTGTCGTAGAGTCCTGAAAGCACTTGGAAGTATACCACTCCAGTCAAGCTATTTGCAGCAAATTCTGTACAACTCTGGGAGTGCCTGGAACAGGCCAAACATGTCTGAAAGCTAGTTGATAGTGAGCTGTAAAAGTCTGAACTATAACTGCTGAAGCAGTACAAGACTAGGAAACATCTGTTGAAGCCGTACAGGTCTAAAAATCTCTAGGAATTGGGCCATACAGGTCTGGAAGGGGCTGAAGGGTGCCATACAGAAGCTGAGCTACTCGTGGTAAGCCATACATTGCTGTTTGGGAGCTGTAGCAGGTCTATTACTGAGTTTAGTCATCAATTTTGGTAGGCATCTTCATTGTTATCAGTGTTCGAACATTATAGAACAATGAGCATGTAGTGTTGACTGAATTTTCATGAAATATGTTTATTTGGTATTAGCTTTTAGCATTGAAATATAATGAGAAGATACTGTGTTATTGAAAGCATCCAAGTGCGTTAGAGTTCTCCTAAATCTGGTTGATGTATCGGTTGACATAGTTGATGCAATATAACATTTCTTTATTTGGTTCATGTCACCTTCTTCAATCCACTTATGAATGTGGTTTCTCCAACAATCAACCATCGTAGAGATTGGAAAGGAAATCACCATAGGGTACCTGCAAATCCTCCTATCTAAGCCCAAAAGCAGACTTTTACCCCCTTGGCCCCAAGTGGCAGGCACATAGGATATCAATCATGGGGTGGTCTACCTAAATGGTGATCACGTATTTCCTCCCCTTTCTTGTGTTTCCTTCTCTTCTCCACATGATTACTTACAAGGTTATAGATAGATTAATGATTTATCATATGTATTTCACATTATCACACAACAATTATTGGTTCATACCACTAATATATTTTCAGGTAATATGTTTTCAGTCTATTGTTGCTATATAGATAGATCTGACTTAATGCCATTTCCTTCTTTGGATTCTGATCGCTGGTCTTTTGGATGAGTGCTTATGCAGGTCGGTGTTGTCGTTAATTTCATTTAATGATATTAACAATAACCCCGTAAAAGTTTAATCACCCCGCAAAAGTTTAATCGTACTTTGGATTAAAAATGGCATGGTTTAATGCTATAAGCACAATTGTAAATATTTTCAAAAATTAAAGCTATTTATTTTTGTTGATATTTTTTATTATAAAGCTTTTTGTTTAAGGTTTAGGTTTGAGTTTCTTTTTTTTATTTTTTTATTTTTGTTATGTTTTTTTAATAATATATTTTGTAACATATTATTAGAAACCTTGAAATAGGGATGGTGAAAAATTAGTTGTTAAATTTATAAAATCCCCTCTCTAAGGGTCGAACTTTTTGTTTAAAATTACATGTTCACATGTAATGCAAAATGTGTATAGCACCCGATGACTTAGGTTGTCAAGCTTTTTGGTTGACTTTACAATATACCTTTACATGCAATAAAATATGTTAAACCATTAAGAAACCCTGATGGTTTGTTTATCGGATATTTTAGGTAATGTTACATGTTTCTAAACATGTAAAAATCGAATGCAAATTCAAACTAAAGTCCCGAACTCACTAAAGTTGGGCTTTTTGTCTAAACTTACATATGCGATGTCATGAATTGCAATATACAACTTGCCTTAAAATGTCCGCTATACTTTATGAAATCAGAGGTTTTATTGCTCATCAAATGTTTTATTTTTAACATGTAAAAATTTAGTGTAAACAAAATTGATAATCCCGAGCCTTTGCTAATAGCGGTGAGCATGAAACTACGAGATTTCTGTAGAAGTCAAGCCTTAGACGCCAAATTTGGAGTAGAAGGTAGAGTTAGCAGGAGATATCGAGCCCTAACTGGAGATCATTGCATCTGAGCTTAGGATTTCTATTAAGATTCTTATTATAATGTGATTGATATTTTAATTTTTATTTAAATCAGACTGTGAACTTTATTATCTATATATTGTATTGAATATATAAATCTGCACCTGGAAATACACTCCATTTTATTTCTGTGTTTTCCAAATACAGATTTTTTCCATTATAAATATCCAAATGAAGAGGACATGTCTCATGGAGAGACATGCCTCTACAATCGTAGAGACATGTCTCATGGAGAGACATGCCTCTACAATCGTAGAGACATGTCTCTACATGAGACATGCCCATTCGTATTAACAAATGACACTGTTGATACATTGGCGGCAAATGATAATCACCGAAGTTTTGTTTGTTGTGATTAATGACTGTGTTACGATGCATAACATGCATCGTAACACAACAACGTTATGGTGCATGTTATGTATCCTAACACTCTTGTTACAATACCATAATACATGCCACACGATGAACATCGTGATCTCCAAATGAATATTTGATCATCGGTCAATAACTCAATTAATATTAAGAATTATCATCATTAATATATATATATCAGAGTTACAGGACTCAACAAGTCCCGAGCCGGCCCGGCAAGTCCCGAGCCGGCCCAGGCTTGCCGAGGCACAGTGAACCGACAAGCTGACTCGATCAAGTCCTTGCCGAGTCCTGCAAGACTCGGTGGACTCGCCGAGTCCCATGGCCTGGACTTGGACGCGTCCACCCACTTCTAAAAAGCAAAAAACATAAAAACTTAATTGATTTTAATGTATTTTTTTTCTTATATGCCTTCTCTAAGACCTAAAAAGGTCATTCCATAATTTGCAAAGGCTTAAAAGAGAGGAAAACGGCTTGGGAGAAGAATATAGGGGTTTTAGAAAACAGATTAGCAAATCATTTGGCTCTCATATGTTGATTGCTGATTGTTCGTGCTAGTTTCTAGCTTGTATTCACACATTGAAAGGAGCTGAAAGAAGCATTTGGAGGAGGCCTCTATAAATTTGAGTTGTATTTCTTCATTTTTTGAGCAATTTTGAAGAGCTGAGTTACATTTTTGTGTTGTTTTATGAATTTTTTACATTCAAATTTCATATTTTCATTGTGTTTACATTTGTTTGTCTTTAGAATCTTAGATTTCCTATATTTTATGTTGATGAAAAAACTTGAAAAGTAAGAAGCCCTAGTCTTTGATTTTCATTATTGTAGATGCTTATTTTTTTTATTTATGATATATTGCAGCAGCAACATAATGTCTCAGCTTGATGGTAGTTCATCTAGGCCTTCAATTAACCCAGATGCAGACCCTATTCATGTAGCAAGGGATAAGGTTGGAAATATGCCATCCCAGGCTCAAAAAAAGTAGTTACATGTTGGCTTTGTCTTGTTGAATTTAGTGGGGGAGGTATTAGCAGATTGAAATATCACCTTGCACATATATCAGGTCATGATGCTAAACCGTGCCAAAAAACATCACAGGAGACTGTACGTGAAATGCAAGCTCATTTAGAGGCCCATGAACAGAAAAAAGAATTAAGAAAGAAGCAACATGAAGAAATGGCAAGCTTAGGTGGAGAAAGCTCTTCAAGTTTTCATTCTCTATTACCTCCATCTAGTAGTGGTACTCCAAGTGCAAATATGACCATTGGGCCTCGGATTCGTAAAAAGAAATCCACACTAGATTTCATTTTGTTCCATGCACGACTCCGGGTGCCCAACCATCACTTGAGAGCATGGATTGGAATAGGGAGAAGCATGAGGCTGCCAAAATGGCACTTGGAGATTTGCTTTTCTGCAACAACATTTCATTTAATACAGCAAGGTACTTGTTATTACTTTACTTTCTATGTCTTATTTTTTTTGCTTTGAACTTTTAAGACTCAAGAATATGCCATATTCATTATATTAATTTTTAAAGTTGAAAGTAAAACTTAACAGTATACTTATTATGTTTATTTAATTTGTTTTAGGTCTCCTTATTGGCAAATTGCAATAGATGTTGTTACTATTTGTGGTCCGGGGTTCAAAGCCCCTAATGATGAGGAGCTAAAAGGTCCTATTTTGACCCGAAAGGTGGCTGATGTAAAAGTTGAATTGAGGAGCAGTGTGACGTATGGAGGAGGAAGGGTTGCACAATCATGACTGATGGTTGGACCAACTGGAGAAATAGAACACTGCTTAATTTTCTTGTCTCCTCATCAGGTAATTGTAGAACTTGTACTTACTAGTTACTACTACTAGTTACTAATAGTAAACTATTGATTCAGTGATTAATTTTTTTAATTATGATTGTACTAAATTGCTTTTTTTTCCTCAGGTGCCGCAGTGTTTTTGAAATCAGTTGATGCTTCAGGGAAAACAAAAAATGTTGAGTATCTTTGTGAAGTAATTGAGGACGTGTTGAAAGAGGTGGGTGAGGAGAATGTGGTTCAGATAGTCATAGATAATGCAACAAATTATATTGTTGCAAGTAAACTTCTTATGGAGAGGCACCGCCACTTGTTTTGAACCACTTGTGCTGCTCATTGCATTGACCTCATGTTGGAGGATCTTGGAAAACTTTCTTGGATAAAAATGTGTAGAGCAAGGAAGGAATATTTTTAAATTCTTATATAATCATACTTGGGTCCTCAACCTTATGAGAAAGTTCACAAATAAAAAAGAATTGTCTCCTTCAGGGGTCACCCGATTTGCAACAAATTTTCTCACGTTGCAATCTTTTCTTAATTCCAAGGGCACTTTGAAATGCATGTTTGTAAGTGAGGAGTGGATTGCATCATCATATGCAAAAACCAATGCAAAGATTGAGGCAAGTGGTCGAATTTTTTATGAGAGTGGCTTTTGGCAACCGGCCAAGGAGATTGTGGAGGTAATTTTCCTTTTTGTCCTCATTTCCATTTCATTTCATCATTTTTGTTCACACTTGTTTATGTTCATTGTTCATTTTTTAAAGTAAAACTTAAAGCTTAATGTTTCTAACTTTCTACTTTCACAATGATTGCAGTTCATAGAGTCTCTTATTGTTCTCCTACGAATTGTTGATGGAGAGAAGCCTACAGTGGGATATATTTATGAGGGCATGGATAGGGTGAAAGAGGTGATTAGAAAATTTTATCCAAGGAATCGAGATAAATATGGTTCCATATGGGTTGTCATTGATCGACGATGGCACAATCTACTTCATAGTCCTATACATGCAGCTGCCCACTTTCTTAATTCAGCATTCCAATTCAGCCCAAGCTTTAAGGTCGATGATGAGGTGCGGAGTGGGCTCTATGATGTTGTAGAGAGAATGTCATTGGATGAATCACTTGGAACACGTGTAATCCGTGAGATAGAAATGTATAGGACTTCACAAAGAGACTTATTCTCACGAGACTTATGCAAGAAAAATCGGATACTACTGATGCCAAGTAAAATCTATGATTCTAAAATGTAAATTCTAATTTCTAATTCTATTACCATTTTACATTGATAAAGTCAAAGTTATGGATTTGATTTTTAAAATCTCTTGTTTCAAATGCATGGTGGGAGATGTTTGGTAATGCAGTGCCAAATTTACAGACGATTGCAGTTCGTATCTTGAGCCAGCCATGTAGTGCTTCAGGATGCGAACGCAATTGGAGTATGTCCAAGCATATACACTCGAAGAAGCGCAATAGGTTGGCAGTGAAAAGGATGAATGATCTTGTGTTTGTACATTATAACCTTCGCCTTCGTCATAGATAGATCTTGGGCACTGACACATCTCCTATCATTTTAGAGGAGGTTGATCCACTAGCAGACTGGAACACTGAAATTGATGATCCTATCTTCAATGATCAAGACTTGTAATGGGTTGATCAGGTGGATCAAGAAGCAGAGGCAGTAGAAATGGCACAGGAGGAGGCTAGAGCGCGAGGAGACCCAGTGGAGGACCCTGAGGCTGAGAGTGAGGGATCTGAGGATGATGATGATTATGAGGAGGATGAGGATGATGAGGATGCCATTGAGGTTAAGCCTCAGACACGAGGACAGAAGATGGCTGCAGAATCTTTAATGACCTAACTTCGGCGTACACGCAGGAAGACAGGGCCTTTTATTTCAATATATGTTTTGAACTTTTGATTCTTTGGATTTCATATTCCATGAATATTGTAGACTTTTGACAGTGACACTATTTATATTTCAGATTTCTAATGTGTTATTTAGTAACTAATTTAACAGTTAACTTATTTCCTTCAGAAATTCGCATTTATACTTATGTGATCGATGTAAACTTGTTTATGTATGCAAAGTAGCTTTTATTTGTGTCAATTATTGTGTCTTTGATGTTAATTGATTGAATGATGCATGAAAAAAGTTTTAAATCCTAAAAAAAAATTGAATTTCTTGGGTTTTTCAATTTGCCGAGTTCGGGCCGAGTCCGAGTCCGAGCCCGAATCCAGCTTGCCAAGTCTGAGGCGAGTCCGAGTCTTGTATATATATATATATATATATATATATAATTAAGTCTTATATATATAACTTAATTATATATAACAAATGCACTTAATCATTTATTTAGAGATGAATCTTAATTGATTAATCAACTGATCGACGCTATAACATTAACACTCCCTCTTAGCTAGGGAAGATGTTCTATGAAAAGATTCATACACAATATGAATAAATTATTACCTCAAAGTAATATTATAAATGATATTATCTCATAATATCGAAGTAATGGCCTGCTAATATCAACTCAATGATATTCACCAAGTACTCAGAGTAATGGCCTTCTAACATCAAGTTATATGATGTTCACCAAGTACTCATTAGGGTCATGAAGATATTATCTTGTAATATCAAGAGTAATGGCCTGCTAATATCAAGTCCATGATATTCACCAAGTACTCAGAGTAATGGCCTGCTAACATCAAATTACATGATGTTTACCAAGTACTCATATCTCTTAATGAAACTAAATGTGCACCTTTCATGGAGATATCATTATCATGATCTTCTTAGATATCAATATGATATCCATCATGATAAAAAATAAGTTATTGTAAGATCGTCACCTTTCGATAATTGTCATATATACAAATGCAATCATTAAGGAGTCATCACTTCTTGATGATGCATACAAATCACATATATATATATATATATATATATATATATATATATAACACTCATGAAATAACACTCATGATAGAAAAGAAATATTTGATTAGTACAATGATCAAAGATACTGAGACTCATTCTCAGAAACTACAATCATACCAAGTTTACCTCTGAAGTATTCTACCTTATTCTTCGCAAGAGGTTTGGTGAGGATATCTGCTGATTGTTAATCTGTACTAACATATTTCAACTCCACCACATTCTTTTCTGCCATGTCTCTAATGTAGTGGTAAGGTATCTCAATAAGTTTAGACCTGTTATGGAACACTAGATTCAAAGATAGTTTGATGCAACTCTAATTGTCACAATGAATAATGGTTGGCTTTAGTGATTGTCCAAACAATCCAACTAGAAGTTTTCTCAACCAAATTGCTTCTTGTACTCCCATTGATCCTGCAATATATTCTGCTTCAATGGAACTCTGAGCTTTTGAAGATTGCTTTCGACTGAACCAAGAGATCATAGCTGAACCTAAAGTGAAGCAACATCCAAAGGTGCTTTTTCTATCTACTATATTTCCGGCCCAATCTGAATCAGTGTAACCATGTAAGTTCAGGTCCACATCTTTGTATCTCAGCCCATATCTAATTGTGCATTCAAGATATTTGAGGATGTGCTTAGCTGCTACTAGGTGTATTTGCTTTGGTTCACTCATGAACTAGCTAAGTGCATTCACTGCATAGCAAATATCAGGTCTAGTGTTAACTAGGTACATCAAGGACCCAATTATCTGTCTGTAAAGAGTAGGGTCTGTTGGCTCCGAGTCCTTAGCAGCTTCCTTGAGTTTGAGGAGGTTTGTCTCCATTGGAGTAGACATAGGCTTGCAGTCCATCATTTTGAATCTCTTAAGGATGTCCACCGTGTACTTTCCTTGATTCAAAAATATGTTATTCTTATGTTGCCACACTTCCAATCAGAGAAAGTAATGAAGAATTCCCAAGTCTTTCATATCAAATTCGGATGCCAAGTCTTGTTTGTATTTGATGATGAGGTGCTCTTCTCCTGTGATCAATAAATCATCAACATAAAGAATCAGAATCAACATGTCTCCATCTATTATTTTCAAGTAGAGATTTGGGTTTGCCTCATTTTTCGAAAAGTTGAGTTTTGATAGGTACTGGTCGATCCTTTCATACCAAGCATTGGGAGCTTGTTTGAGACCATATAAAGCTTTCTTTAGTTTGCAGACATGTGACTATTTATGGTGAACTATGAATCCTTCGGGTTCCTCTAATTACATTTCCTCGTCAATGACCCCATTCAAGAAAGCAATCTTTACATCCATCTGATATATTTTCCATCCTTTAGATGCTGCAATGGCAATTTCAGTTCGGATAGAGGTATATCTAGCAACTGGAGCAAATGTTTCTTCATAGTCGATTGCCTTCTTTCTGAGAGAAGCCTCTGGCAACAAACCTTGCTTTGCATTTTTCTATACTTCCATCAACTGCATGTTTGATCTTGAATAACCACTTGGAAGAAACCACTGATTTATTTTTGGGTCTAGGCACAATATCCAGACATCATTCTTAATGATAGAATTGTATTCTTCTGTCATAGCATCCTTGCAAGTAAGATATTGAAGAGATTCGTCAACATTAGAAGGTTCTGATTTTATTAATTCACTCATTAGTGCAACATAGCTGAAAAATCTATTTGGTCTTTTTCTTTCCCTGGATGTACCAGAAGGAGCTGCATATTTCCCTGCTTCCTCAATCATCTTTCTGGCTCATAATGGTCTTTTCTTGTTTGTTTTGATTTCTTTAGTAGTATCCATGTGATCACAGAAATCGTTGTCCTTGATGATTTCTTGTATCCCCCTCTCAATATCAGAAGAGAGATCTTGACTATCATCATTCATCTCAATTTCATCTTTAGATCTTTTTAATGCAATACCTTCCTCGAAGATCACATCCTTGCTTAGTTCAATATTTCTTTGCCCCGGAAAGATAAAATCTATATGCTTTGGATGTTTCACTATATCCAACTACGATACCTTTCTTCCCAGAGGGTTCTAATTTGGTTCTTTTCTCTTTAGGAATATGAATATAGACGGGACATCCAAATATCCTAAGATGACTTATTTTAGGTTTAGTTCTAATGAAAACTTCTTCAAAGTCTTGTTTTCTAAATGAGAATGAGGACATCTATTTTGAATATATACAGCAGTATTAGAAGCTTCTGCCCAAAGGTAAGTTTCTAGATTTTGATCATGCATCATAGCTTTACCACATTCAACAATAGTTCTGGTCTTCCTTTCGGCAACTCCGTTTTGTTGAGGATTGTAAGGAACAGTGTAGTCCCTCTTAATCCCTGTGGTTTTACAAAAATTCAAAAAGGTTTCTAAAATGTATTCCTTCCCATTATCAGTTCTCAATGTTTTAATACTCTTTCCAGATACATTTTCTACTAGAACTTTAAATTCTTTAAACTTTAAGAGAATTTCTTCAGACTCTTTACATTTAAGAAAATATATCCATGTTTTCCTAGAGTAGTCATCTACAAAGATGATGTAATACAGGAATCCTCCAATGGAAGGAACAGACATAGGTCCACACAAATCAGAGTGAATACGTTCTAGTATTTCTTTAAATTTGCTTTCGCTATTATGAAAACCACTTTTGATATTCTTCCCTAGTGCACAACCTTTGCATGTCCCTACATGTTCAATTCTGAGTTTTGGCAAACCAGTGACCATTTTCTCTAAACTGGGTAAACCACGAAAGTGATAATGCCCTAGTCTTCTAAGCCAAATTTCATTCTCATTTGTGGATTCATGAATTAGGGCTTGAGAAGAAATAGATAGTTTATAAAGACACCCTTGTCTTACACCAATAGTATGAGCATTTTTTATTGTAGAGTTCTTGGGCCAGGCTAATACTTTTCCTTCCATAAATGTAATCTTGTAACCTTTGTCTTCAAGAGCTGAGATAGAAATTAGGTTTCTTTTGATCCCAAGTACATATAGAATTCCTATGAGTTGGAGAGATACACCAGATTTGAGTTGAATTGTACAGGACCCAATTCCTTTAACTGGATAGTCAGTATTGATAGTCCCAACTGGTGTTGAGAGGGGAGGGGTGAATCAACACCTATAAAACTTTAAAACAAATCTGATGTAGTATACTACAACTGTAAGCAAAACAGTTTCTAGTATGAAAATAGCATCAACCAATCAACCAATAAGCAACACTAGATTTATCACGTGGAAACTCAAATCGGGTGAAAACCACAGTGTGAGGAAACCTCACAAATTCTGCACTCTTCTGAAGTGTGCCCTGTTAAGAGCCTTCCCTGTTAAAGGATTACAAACGTACTATTAGATGTGACCCGGTTAAGGGATTTGATACAATAAGGCCTATTAGAGCCTGTCTGGTTAGAGGACTTAGAACACCTGAATAGATGTCACCCAATTTAGGGATTTAGTAAAAGGGACCTGTTAATGTCCACCCAAAATACTGGGATTTAGTTATTGTAATTGTAAGAGAGCAATAGAGTACTTGACCTTTTAGAAATAGCTTTGCCTAGCCTAATAAAATCTCTGTTATACTCGACTGAGAAACATCACCGGACGCTGCTAGTATGTTCTCCTTTCCTGTTGTGCTTCTCTGCACACTCTTCTCTCTTCTCCTTTCTCTTCACCTTAGCTTCTTCAACATATAGGTTCAATCTTTTCTTTGGCAGAATGAGGGCAAACTATATTCTTGTCAAGGAGAGGATTATATAAACTTCTGGCCCTAATTGCTTTTCTCATGCACGACCTGTATAAAGATCACCTTTGGATCCATCACCCAGTGGAGTATTAGTTCACAAAGGAAACATCCGATGCATGCTATGCTTTTTCTGCTTTATGAAAGAAAACAACAGATGCATGTCAAAAAGCTTTCCTTCACAAGAGATAACTCCATGATTTAATGCCACAAACTCCGGCATTAGAATCTTCATTCGCGCCTTCTACTGATGGTCTTGATAACTCAAAGTCTTCTGAATTTTGTCCAGTAAATCCCAGTCAAAAAATTAGATAATTGTGTCTAGACTACGACTTTTCCCCGGTTCATCTATCATGATGAAGTCTTCACTTGATCGATAAAGATCCTTAAGTTGTGCACAAGTAAGATCCTTGACCTGTCACCTTTCCTTCCTCTGTCTACACCGGTTGCATCATTTCCTCGGTCTCTGTTACTGGTTACCGATTGCCTCTCCCTAGGTGATTGGTTGCCTCAATGACCAGATATAGTCTCTTCTTTCTTACACAGTGTCACCAGTTGCCAAACCAATTTCTCCACACACTGGATGTTGTCAACTGTATCTGTATCTGTCTTGCTTCACAGATCCAACACTAGTGTCCTTAGAATCAAATGTCAACACCTCTTTTGCCAATCAATGGCAACACCTCTATTGCCATGTACCGGTTGCAATCTTACCAGTTACCATCCCTTAATGCCAACAATCTCCCCCTTCGGCATTGATGGCAAAACCTTATATTTATACTTATATCTCTACCGGTCATACTGTGTCATACTCTCCCCCTTTTGACAATAATGCCAAAGGCTAGTCAAAAAGACTACCTTAAAGAATTCAGCTCCCCCTTCGAGCAGCAGTCTGATTCATCAATCCAAGTAAGATGAGGTGGATTCCTTCGTTGAAGCATAATGAATTGATGAACACCTTTCCAAGTTTACTAAATGTCAGAAAGGGGTATCACCCCTAATTTACCTCTGACATACTCAAAAGTACTCTTTGGTAATGGCTTTGTGAAGATGTCAACAATCTGTTCTTTTGTGGGTACATACTCTAATCTTACTTCTTTATTTTGTACCTTCTCTCTCAAGTAGTGATACTTGATGGCAATATGCTTGGTTTTGGAGTGCATGATAGGATTCTTGGATATGTTTATTGCACTTGTACTATCATAGTAAATTGCAATCGGTCCAGGTATCTATTCTTGGATTCCTTCAAGTAGCTGTTTGATCCAAATTACTTGTGTGCAATTGATTGCAGCAACAACATATTCAGCTTCTGTTGTGGACTATGAGATGCAGTTTTGTTTCTTTCTTGTCCAAGACACAATTCTCTCTCCGAGAAAAAATGCACCACCACTTGTGCTCTTTCTGTCATCAATATTACCAACCCATTCTGCATCAGTGTAAACCTTTACTTGGAAGCCTCCCTTGCGAGGAAACCATAAGCCATACTCCTCAGTCCCCTTCAGGTATCTAAAAATTCTCTTCACCGCTATTAGATGTGTCTCTTTAGGATTTGCAAAGAATCTTGCTATGATGCTTACTTCATGTGCAATGTCCGGTCTACTGTGTACTGCATACTATAATTTTCTTATCATAGACCGATACAGTGCCTCATTCACTTCTTTGCATCATCTTCCTTTGATAACTTGAGGTTAGTTATAATAGGTGTACCAACCGGTTTTGATTCTTCTAGCCCAAAAGTTTTAAGAATTTATTTTACATACTTGGACTGAGAGATAAAGATACCTTCCTTTAGCTGATGGACCTGTAGTCCAATGAAGAATTTTATGTCTCTTATTATACACATTTCAAATTCTTTCTTCATCTCTTCAGCAAAGGCTTTGCTCATCCTGTCATCTCCTCCAAAGATGATGTCATCCACAAAAATTTCAACAATCAGGTTCCCATCTTTTCCAGTCTTGAGATACATGTTGTTGTCCCCGATTCTTGTGAATCCTATTGTCAGGAGGTATGAGTGCAATCTTTCATACCATGCCCTTGGGGCTTGCTTTAGCCCATAAAGAGCCTTCTTGAGTTTATAGACCATACCACCCTTTTGTGTGGATGTGAAACCTTCCAGTTGTTCAATGTAAACTTCCTCCTCCAGTATTCCATTCAAGAATGCAAACTTTACATCCATCTGGTATACTTTGAACTTCTTGTGAGCAGCATAAGCAAGAAGAATTCTTACTCCTTCCAATCTGGCCACAGGTGCAAAGGTTTCCCCATAATCCAGTCTAGCCTCATGAGCATATCCTTTGCAGACCAATCTTGCTTTGTTCCTTATTACTTTTCCTTCTTCATTTAGCTTGTTTCTGTAGACCCACTTTGTCCCAATGACATTCTTATCCTATGGTCTTGGCACAATCATCCATGTGTCATTCTTTTCTATTTGCTCAATCTCTTCCTCCATGGCTTTGACCCAATTTTCATCTTCCAGAGCTTCCTTGGTGATTTTAGGCTCTATACAGGAAAATAAATAGATATTTTCTCTACCCTTTTTCCCGGTCAAGACATTTGCATGTTTGTCACCAATTATATTATCAGTTAAGTGATATGTGACATACCTTGGGAGAACCAGTCTCTATTCCCGATCAGGTTCTTCCGGTTGAGCAATTTCTTCAACATGGTCATGAACAACTTCTTGTTCATCATCTTGAGTTGGTCTGTCAACTTCAGGTACAACATCCTACTCCAGAGGTCTGTTCTCATGATCTTCTCTTTCATCTTCAGTAGTTATTTCATTGAATTCCAAAAGATTTCCAGCATTATGATCTTGTAGACCATCATTTTCATTATGACTCATCTTCTTTCTTGGTTCTGAATATTGGTGCAGGAGCACCCCCTCCACTCTTCACAACACCTATACTTCTAGGGTCTTTAATAAGCCCACTTGTAAGACCTAGTCACCCTCGGTGTGGTTATAAACCATAGGTTTTTGACTATGGTCCAAAGGCACATTTAGGAGGTTAGATTTTCCTAGGTGTCTTTTAAGTTGTTTCAATAATGTTTGGGATCATTAGGATCCAAGCCTTAGGCCTATAGGCTCATTAGGAGAAAGAATGCAACATTTTGCAAAAGTTGCAAAATGTAAGAAATGTTGCTCGGCAACTTCTTTGAAAAGTTGCTACCGACTTGTAAAACAACCGCCCAATGGTCACAACCTTTGAAAAAATGGTTGGATCCGTTGAGGAAGGTCTTCATATAGCCGTTTCAGGCGGGTTTTCAACAAGGATGATGAAACTCTATGTAATGTTTGCATTCAATCAATAAAAATCCCTATTTTTCTCTACGTTCTGGACTGTAAACAATACGTGTATGGATTGGTACGGAGGTATGAAGAAGAAAATTGTTCAATCCGAGCTTTGTCATGAATTAGGACTCCAATGCTTTAGATTTGAGTTAGTTTGAAGATCGGAGTCAAGAGATAGGAGAATCGGTTTACCGGATTTTCAAGAAACCCTCCTGAACCAGGGTTTTAAACAAATAATGCCCTAACTTGCTTTCCCTTCGTGGGATTCCCATGCGGAGTGGGGAAATGCAAGTAGGGTCAATGTATTCTAGATCCTCAAGAGCGCGGGAGAAAGGGGATTGTTTTGAGAAGTTTGTTTGCAGGCTCTAGGCCAAGCATCTCTATGTGCTTGGTACAGAATATGGTAGAGTGAAGTGACGAGCACTTCGGGGGTGGATAAAAGCAATCTGATGACAGATTGTTGTCTCTTTGGGATTCCTAACACCATTGCAATCGGCGGTTTGCCTTGGACAATCGACTGGTGAACATTCCCTTGAATAACCAAGTCAATTAGCCCTATTAGGACTAGTGGATCAGGGATTGTTAGGTATTGTCCTTATTGTTTGAGATCTTGCAATCTGGAGGTTTGGTACAAATCCATAAAGGGTGTCTGAATAAACTGTGTTTTATAGGTTCCTTGTAAGAACTTGGAACTAAGCCTTAGAACCTCGCCCAAAAGGCTACAAGCCCGACAAGGCCTAAAACCGAGAACTTGTTGTCCAAATCCTATAAGGTGTGGAAATCGCTCTCATAGTAGACCTTTAGTGAGCATGGAACCTTTCCATCTCCTTTCCTAATATGAAGGTTCCCATTTCAACTTTGAGCCAGTAAGGGCGCTTCACAGTAGGGATTACCAAGCGTCAGGAAACTGCTTGGTAAAGCCACCGAGCCCACTCGGTTAACATAAGTACCGAGCATCAACCGAGCTCACTCGGTCAAAGAAGGAACCGAGTAACAACCGAGCCTGGGGGGAGTAAAAGCTAGTTAAAGACACTGAATCCTCCAGTGAGGATAGTGGAATTGTGTTTGTTATAGGATCTTCTAAAGGTGTAGAGCACTCTCCTAAGCCCACTTTGGGTTCAGAGAAACACCGAAGGTCTCACCAATTACCAAGTTGCCTAAATTGGGGAGAGCCCTGCATCAAATATTCATCAACCTTTACATTGATACTTTCAATTATTTTTCCTGTCCTCTTATTCAGACACCGATAGGCTTTACTCTTGGTAGAATAACCCATAAATATGCCTTCATCACTCTTGGGCTCAAACTTGTCAGAGTACATATCTTTTTTAATGTAACAATTGCTACCAAAGATTCCGAAATAGCCTACACTAGGAATGTGACCGAACCATAGTTCATAGGGAGTCTTACCGGTTCCTTTCTTAACTTGAATTTGATTCAGTGTGTAAACAGCAATGCTGATAGCTTCTCTCTAGAAGAGATGAGGGAGATCCTTCTGAATCATTAGGGTTCTCGCACAGTCAATCAGCGTCAAGTTTCTTCTTTCTGCTACTCCATTTTGCTAAGGAGTCCTTGGTGCAGATAACTGTCTTTTTATTCCCTGTTCCTCACAGTAGTGAGTGAGCTCGTGAGAAGTGTATTCACCTCCTCTGTCTAATCTCAGACACTTCAGGCTTTTATCGGTCTCCTTCTCCACTTGAGCCTTGTAGATTTTAAACATGTGAAAGGCCTCTAATTTCTTTCTGAGAAAGAGTGTCCACATCATTCTTGAGAAATTGTCTACAAAAAGCATGAAGTACCTGTCTCCGTAGTAGCTCTTTGTTCTCATAGGTCCACACAAATCTGTGTGCACAAGATCCAGAACATTTTCAGCAGAAAAAGATTTACTACTAAAACTTGTTCCCTTCAGCTTTCCCAACTGACAGTCCTTACAAATAACTTTGTCAGGTTTTGTAATCTCAGCAAGTCCTCTTACTGATTTCTTCTTGCTCACCTTGACAATACTGTCAAATTTTATGTGGCAGAGCCTCTTATGCCACAATCAGCTATTGACCTCATTGGTTACAAGATAGATCTTGTTTGTTTCTCCTTTGACTAATGCTATGAGGCAAGCTCCTTCCATTGAGTCCAGATAGAATAGGTTCCCTTTACTCTATCTATTGGTAGCAACATGAGCTCCTGATTGGTTCTTGACAACACAAGAACCCTGTCCAAATTCCAACAGGAATCCCTTGTTGTTTAGTTGAGCAACGCTCATTAAGTTGTACTTGAGTCCTTCTGACAGTCCCAACCGGTGCTGAGAGGGGAGGGGTGAATCAGCACCTCTAAAAATTCTCTTAACTCTAGTAAAGTGTACTTATAGCTGTGAATCAGACAGATTCAAACATGCAATAACAGTAAGCAAACAATCACACAGTGACACCAGATTTATCACGTGGAAACTCGATTAGGGTAAAAACCACAGTGTGAGGAGACCTCACAAATTTTGTACTCTTCTGGACTACACCCTGTTAGGAGCCTTCCCGGTTAAAGGATCAAAACGCACTGTTAGATGCGACCCAGTTAAGGGATTTGTTACAATAAGGCCGGTTAGTGCTTCCCTGGTTAGAGGACTTTGAACACCTTTAAAGATGTCACCTGGTTAGGGATTTGATACAATGGACCTGTTAGAGTCCACCCAAATACTGGGATTTTAACTAATGTAATTGCTAAAAAACAATAGAGGGATTGACCTTTTACAGATGGCTATGCATAGCCTGATAAGATCTTTGTTTGTGCTGAACTGAGAAGCGTCACCAGTCATCACAAGTGTGTTCTCCTCTACTATTGTGCTTCTCTACACAATCTTCTTTCTCTCTTCTTCAAACTTCTTCTTACCCTGGCTTCTACAACTTACAGGTTCACTCTTTTTCTCGGCAGAATGAAGGCAACTTCCATTCGCCTCAGGCAGAAGAATATATAGAGCCTAGCCCTAATTGTGCTCATCATGTATGACCTAATTACAGATCCTTCTGGGATTCATCACTAAGTGGAGTACCAGTTCACTTAGGAAACACTCAATGCATGCCCTTGATTTATCTGTTGCAAAAAGAAAACAATTGATGCATGTCAAGCATCTTTCCTTTACAAGAGATAACGCCTTGTTTTAAAGCCACAGATTCTGGCTTTAAAACCTCCAAACGCTCCCCAAACCAATCACCAGTTTAACTCAAGGACCTCCGGATTTGTCACAGAAAATCTCAGTCAAGGAGTTGGTTGGAACAAATAGTTGTCTATGACTTCCTCGGTTCATATTGGAGTCATTGCTAGATCGGTAGAGATTCTCATGTTGTGAACAGGTAAGGGTCTTTGACCTGTTGTTGTCTCTTCCTTGGCTTACCGGTTGCACCTTCCTCGGTTGTGTTGTTGACACTAGTTAGTTGTTGCTCTCTCTGTACTTGACTACACCGATTGTAGCCAGATCCTTGATTGAAAGTGGAATCCTCCGTTACTTGACTTTTTACTTTACCCGATTGCTGATGCTTTGTATAGTGACCGATGTTTATATGTTGACATCATCTACCAAACCGTCCTTCCTTCATACAGATCTCCTTGGATCTTTTAGACTTAATAGAGATCACAAAACTCTATCTTCTTTTGCCAATCAATGACAATACTTGTACCGGTAGAAGGCTTACCGGTTACCATCACATAATGCCAACACCTTCTACCCAATACACATCTTCACATACAACATCATTGTTGAGTGCAATAGAACCTTTACCTTTGATAACACAGGGGGCATTATTACCAAAGGTTACTGATCCACCATCATTGAGCTTTAAGCTGATGAACTTGTTCTTATCTCTAGTCATGTGGTGAGTGCAACCACTGTCAATGATCCAATCATCATGTTGATGAGATCTTGATATAAGTGTCGTTTCACTTATAACTGGGCTTTCTTCTATTATTGCAACAAATGCAATTTCTGGATCTTCGGAGTCTTCAGATTCATTGTCTGTGACTCCTTCTGCAAGGCAGCACTCATTTGCTTTGTTATTGAATCAGTTGCTCTTATCTTTATTATCATTGTCTGGACATCTCGCAGCAATATGTCCTATCTTGTTACAAGAGAAACATTTTAGAGGGAGTTTTCCTTTGTATTTCCCTTTTCCTCTGGGAAATCTCCTAGTGATGAGTGCTTCAAACTCATCTTGCTCCATCTCTTCTAAGAGTAGATTCTCAACAAGACTACCAATCTTACCAGTACAGCTAGTACTGATTTCTCTTCCTTTCTTGGTGGAAGAGGTATTTACAGAAGACTTAAAAGCAGCTTCCTGCATGGGTAAGCTATTATCAAAATTGCTCAATTCAAATGCAGTCAACTTACCGATTAGTGAGTCTAGAGTGACTTGATCTATGGTCACTGATCTGAGCTCCTGAATGGCTATGATCTTGATGGCATACTGAGGCCTTAGTGTTCTCTGTATTTTGCTTACCACCTCCTCACTTAGTTTTCCTCCAGTGCTTTTGATGGAGTTAATCACTTCTTTGATTATGTTGCTATATTGCTCAATGTCTTCTCCTTCATTCATCCTCATGTCATCATACTTTCCTCTGAGGCTTTCTACCTTGGCTCTTTGTACATGTGGGTCACCACCATACACTAATTGCAGCTTGGCCCACATCTTGTGAGCAGTATCTAGATTTTCAATTTCTACATAGACGTAGTCGAGTAGTGTGCTTGCTATCATATCCATTGCAGCAGTATGTTCTATTAGCATCAAATGATGGTAACCGGTAAAACGCTCTACTGGTTCAGGTATTGTCATTGATTGGCAAAAGAGATAGAGATTTGTCATCTCTATGCAGGCTGAAGCTCTACGAAAATTTACATCAAGAGAGGCTGGTTTGGCAAGAAAAGAACAACTGTTATCCGTTGTAACCGGTCACTACACTAAGCATCATTAACCGGGCAATACACTTAGTTAGGACAGAGAATATTCCAGTATCAATCAAGGACCTAACTGCAACCGGTATAGACAATTGCCAACTAGTGTCTATAACACAACCGGGACAGTGCAACCGGTAATCCGCGCAAAAGGAAGCACACCGAGGACGTGCAACCGGTAAGCCAAGAAAGAGACAGCAGCAGTTGTAACATGAAGAACTCAACCAGAACTCAACCGATATTTTATAGGACTCCGGTATGAACCGAGGAAGTCATAGTTAACTGTCTGTTCCAACCAACTCCTTTAAACCGGGATTTATTGCAGTAAATTCGGGTGATCTTGAGTCATCTTGGTGATCGGTTTGAGGCGCAGGTAAAGGATTTGAAGCCGGAATCAATGGTTTCTTGAGGTGCGACTGAAGGATTTAAAGCCGAATTCAATGACTTTAATTCAAAGAGTTATCTCCGATGAAGGAAGGTTGCCTGACACGCAACTGTTGTCTTCTTTATGAAGTTGATAAGGCTAGAGCATGCATCGGATGTTTGCTCAATGAACCCTACTCAATTGAGTGATGTATTCGTAAGAACTCAGGATTAGGTCATGCATTTGAGGAGCAGTTAGGGCAACAAATCATTATATAATCTTATGCCTGTTGTGAAGAAAAGTTGCCTTCATTCAGCCAAATAAAAGAGTGAACCTATGTGCTACAATAGAAAGGGTAAAAGAGAATAGAGAAAAAGAGATAATAGATCGTGCAAAAGAGCACAACAGTAGATGAGAATACACCTGCGGAGACCGGTGTTGATTCTCAGTTGAGCAAAGAATAGAGATCTTATCAAGCTAAGCAGAGCCATCTATAAAGATCACACTTCTATTGTTTTCTAGCAAACTTCAATAGACAAATCTCAGTATTTGGGTGGACTCTAACAGGTCCCTTGTATCAAAATCCCTTAACCGGGTGACATCTTTCTAGGTGTTTAAAAGTCCTTTAACCAGGCAGGTCCTAGCAGACCTCATTGTAACAAATCCCTTGACCTGGTCGCATCTATCAAGTGCGCTTTTATCCCTTAACCGGGAAAGCTCTTAACAAGGCATACTCCAGGAGAGTACAAAATTTGTGAGGTCTCCTCACACCGTGGTTTTTACCCTCATCGGGTTTCCACGTGATAAATCTGGTGTTCTTTGTGATTGTTTACTTACTGCCATTATTTGCTTAAGTCTGTTTTTCCTTTTCGTGCTATAAGTTTACTTCACTGGATAGAGTAAGAAAAAGTTTTTACTAGCATTGATTCACCCCTCCCCTCTCAGCACCAGTTGGGACTGTCAATTGGTATCAGAGCCCAGTCTTGTTTTCTTTGCTGCTTAACCGCACAAAGAAAAAGTTAAGATGATAAGGAAGGTAGGACCAAAGTTTTCAAAAGAAAACTTCACCTTATGGTGCAGCAGAATGAAGCTGTATATGAAGACTATCGGTGACTAGTACTGGATTCACGTCACCACTGAGTACAGTGAACCCAATGGCACCCTGACACCTAATCAGGAAAAGATCAAGACTGAGCACATGGCTGCTATGGATATGATAGCCAGCACGCTACCTGATTATGTCTATGCTGAGATTGAACACCTTGATTCTGCCTTCAAGATGTGGGCAAACTGCAAACAATCTATGGAGGGGATCCAAATGTTCAAAGAGCCAAGGTCGAAAGCCTCAGAGGAAAATATGACGATATGAGGATGAATGAAGGAGAAGACATAGAGCAATACAGCAATTGGATCAAAGAAGTGATCAACTCCATCAAATGTGCCGAAGGAAAGCTAAGTGAAGAGGAAGTAATCAGCAAAATACTGAAAACTCTCAAACCTCAGTATGCTATCAAGATCTCTGCCATTCAAGAGCTCAGATCGGTGAGCAAAGATCAAGTCACTGTAGACTCCCTTATCGGTAAGCTGGCTGCCTTTGAATTAAGTAACTTTGATAACAGCTTATCTATTCAGGAAGCAGCTTTCAAGTCCTCTACCAATATCTCTTCCACTAAAAAGGGAAGAGAAACCGATAACTGCTCAACCGGAAGGATTGGCAACTTTGCTGAGAATCTACTCTCAGAAGAGATGAAGCAGGAAGAGTTTGAAGCACTCATTGCAAGAAGATTCCCCAGAGGGAAAGGAAAATACAAGGGAAAGCTCCCCTTGAAATGCTTCTCTTGTAATAAAATAGGTCATATTGCTGCAAGATGTCCTGATAATGAACATAAAGATAAAAGAGATTGGTTCAAGAATAAAGCAAACAAGGAATGCTATCTTGCAGAAGGAGTCACAGATAATGAATCTGAAGACTCGGAGGATCCTAAAATTGCATTTGTTGCAATAAAGGAGGAAAGTCCAGTAATAGAAGAAGTTGCACTCATATCAAGATCTCATCAGTATGATGACTAGATCATCAACAGTGGATGCACTCACCACATGACTGGTGATAAGAGCAAGTTTATCAACCTCAAGCTCAGTGACAACGGATCTGTTACCTTTGGGAACAATGCTCCCTATGGCATCAAAGGTAAAGGTTCTATCACTCTCTGCAACAAAGCTGTCTGTGAAGATGTGTACTGGGTTGAAGGACTCAAGTACAACTTGATGAGCGTTGCACAACTAAACAACAAAGGATTCCTGCTAGAATTCGGACAAGGTTCCTGTATAGTAAAGAATCCATCCGGAACTCATGTCACAACCAGTAGACAGAGCAAAGGCAACCTTTTCTATCTTGACTCAATGGAAGGAGCCTGTCTCATAGCTTCGGTCAAAGAAGAATCTATCAAAATCTGTCTTACGACCAAAGAGGACAATAGCTGGTTATGGCATAGGAGGCTCTGCCACATAAACTTTGACAGTATTGTCAAAGTAAGCAAAAAGAAAATGGTAAGAGGACTTCCTGAAATTACAAAGCCCATCAAGGGCGTTTGTAAAGATTGTCAGTTGGGAAAGCTAACCGGAACATCCTTCAGCAGTAAGTCCTCTGCGGCAAAAGTTCTTGATCTAGTGCACACTGACCTGTGTGGACCAATGAGAACAAAGAGCTATCATGGAGACCATTACTTTATGCTTTTTGTGGACGACTTCTCAAGAATGATGTTGGGGAAAAAATTATCACAGTGGTATCAAAGTGGTTTCTTGCCACCCTATTGGGGTTAGGGAAAAAATTTATACTGATCCTACAGATGACATGTCAGTGATCAGCACTCATGCAAATGTTCAAACATGGAAAACAAAAAGATGAAGTACTTAGCATGTTTGGGGAATATAAGACTCTACCTCAATATCTTAAGAAGGATTTATCTTTCAAAGCTTTCATGGACTTTCATCCAAAACTATGCTATAAGACTACATTGGAATCAAGTATTATCATCCAAATACTATATTCTATTAATGTGATAGGAATCAAGTATTTTCTCTTGCATTTTCTTTTTTGTTGTTGTTTTGTTGTTGTAGGGTGGAGTAGCCCTTCATCATTTGGCAAGGGTTTTAGAAGCCTTGTGAAGTTCATACCCAAGCATTTTTTCTTACTTCCTAAATTAAAATTTAAAGGTAACTATATAAATGAATGGAAATATGAATCAAAATGGTTATCAATCAGAATTAGGAAAAAGTTGTTCGGCTAGCTCCAATCACATTTCAATTGCAACAAGATAAATAAGTTTAGAGTTGCATGCCTTTATTAAATATATGACAGAGAGTTCTTCTAAAATGCCATCAATTAGTTATTGAGCTTAAATCTAAAGAAAAACAGTGAAATGATTTTATCAGGACTTAGAATTAATGTCAGATCATCTAAAAAATTCAGGTATCAAAAAATAAATAAACAATGTATCTTCAGCTTCCTTTTAGTTTGCTATCTAATAATGAATAATTAGGCAAAATGGCTTCTGATTTGCCTTCCTTTTACTTCCCCAGTATCTCAAGCACAGCAACTTTTTTTAAAGGAATTTTAACTCTCTACTTGAATGGTACACAAACATTTCACAGTTATCCCCAGTAACTATAATGTATTTTATTTTATTAGCATACTTTTAGCAAGAAAGGCGCATGGTTCAGATCAAGGCTGCTGCAGTTCTTTTTATCTTCATCTGAAAGCCCTGTACTGCTACATACAGCTGCACTAACTGATACAACAGCAACATTGATTGCAAAAGACAACAGAAGAGCCAAACTGCACTCAATAATATTGTATCTGCATCCATCCTACAAAGCAAAAATAAATAAGGAAATAAGATTCAAGTTTATTCTACAAGAAGTTGCAACAACTGAGAAACTTACATGATTATACACTTACAGCACATGTAGATGTATCTATTTTATTGTTTGCAACTTAGAGCATACACTAACAATTCTTTCTGATAGGAACAAGCCAGATTGTAAGCATAAAATATTTTTGTATCAATAAGAAAGATTGGAGATTTTTCAAGATCACAAAGAAAGTTCAATTGACCCATGGCCGAGGAGTGCCTACAGGATCACACACTAAAATGAGTTCTAATGTGCCGTAAACCAAAGTGATGAACATGATTGAGTGCATAATTTGCAATCTCTACGACTACTCTCTTAGTTTGCAAGTATCTATTTTTTTTGCTGGGTGAGTTTTCACAAGTTTAACTCTCATGATTATATAGACACAAAAATACGTGGGTAAAAATGTCCACGCAGGTGAAATTCTGGTTAAAATTTATTTTTCACATGATGTTTTTGCTATAAAACCTTGCATTTTCTCTTTAAGAATGTCGAATTTTAATTGAATTTTACAAAAAAAAAACATTTATTTAAGAGATTTTAATTTTTACTACTTTCTAAGTTGCCAAGTTTTTGCAGAGTTTTTGTGGAGTTGAAAATTTTAAGCTTGCCGAGTACAATCCAAGTCCAAGTCTGCAAACTATGATTATGTGTCATAACCTTAAAAATCAGAATGCCAAAATAGATAGATCATAAAAACAATGATAGACACTATCATAATGAAATGCCCTGCAAGAACTGTATGAGCAATTGTATTATACAAGATTGCTTCTGTACAATAATTTGAGCGATTTTGTGTATCAACTGAAGGTGTTTGTGTCTTTGTGCCCATCATGTTTGTTGTGAATATTCAAAGATATGACTATGTCACAATCATATACAAGAGAAGAAGAAAAGGGGACATTACAGCAGTTATAAGAACCACAACGGCTCACCTTTAATTTTCTCTTTTGTCAACTCTGGATGTACCGAATGGCTATGCTAAACAAGGATTATATTGTCAGAGCTGTGCAGCATACAATACTGAGAGTTCCATCTTCATGGTAAGACCACGCGCTTGGGATGGCTGTGAATCTGGTACCAAAGATGGAATGTGTCAATTGGGTACTTATAGATTGGCCACCCTTCCATAAGAAGACTCATCCCCATTGTGACACAATGAGAGACATTAATACAAATTTATGAGACTTCGACTCGGCTCAAACTTGGCAAGCTAATGGACTACGTGCTCAAACTCAACCAAGACTTGGTAAAGACAAAGCAAATTGAAAAAACACGAAATATAAAGATTTTTTAGAATTTGAAACTTTCAACGTAATGCCCCCATTTTTCGGTTCCAAATGAACCCATGAAAATAATTAATTAATTAATTTTAAGTTGGACAACTTTAATTCATTATTTATAAAGTGACTAAGTGTCTAAATATTAAATATTGAAATAAGTCATGTTTTAGAGAAATAAGGATAAATTAAAGTTATAATGTGATTTTAATTCTTTATTTCTGGAAGTTTATCGAGATGATTATTAAAGAGGGATGGGGATCTCATTTGGACACATACAAAAGATCCAGAAGCTTGTTGTTTCTCTATGAAGATTCCAGATGTTTGTGCCTGAGAGCCAAACTTAACTGGGGGGACGAAAACCCTGAAAGATTTCCGGAGTGATTCCACACAGGGATCGTCAGAATGCTGAAGATTGGAGTGAGGACAAAAACCCTCATTCATGGTGCAACTATTCTTTGTACAGTTTTCCCAAGTTTACCAATTCATATTTGTGGAAGTATTTGAGCTCCTTGTGTGTGTGTTTTATATTTCCATAGCTGGTCATTTCAATGGGGACGAAAAAATTTAATTTAAGGGTTTTTTTCTTAAGAGTCTTTGAATAATCAAAAAGGATAAATCGAGCATATGAATGAATGGATATATTGTGAATCTTCAAGAGGCCAATAAAGTAAACCCAGTCAATAGTTTTCTTGTACGGCATGAGTTCTCTAAAATCCTATGGCAGTTTATAAATCTTAAATATTGGTATTACTTTCCATTTTTTGGGACAATTAGAAAATATTAGTATTGACATAATGAAATAAGGTCCTGAGTGAATGGTTTTGACTCTTGGTTTAGTTGGAATGGTGGCACCTGTATTGATCACATAAGACAGAAAGAGGGAGCACTTCAACAAAGGAATGAATTGTGGCACTTAGGAGCCGCCGTTTGCACCAAGAAGCAGGTTGTGACTCTTTAAATAAACAAATATTGGGAGACTTGAATGCATAGACAGCCGCTGAAGATAAAAAGGGAGACGTGGCTGCTGAGGATTTTAATTCATTAATCCTCTATCAACAATTTATAAAATTATAACCATTTGACAGTTTGAAATTCTGAACTCTAAAATGACAATTATGACTCAACCGGAAACACATATTTCCAGCTTCAACTTGGACTTATTGTTTAGGGTGAATAGTATTGTATGACAAAATCAAGTTTTGAATAGGGTACAGCAATACCAAAGAGAACGGATCTTTTAGCAAGGTGTTGTAAGGTTCTGCAAGTCTTTTGTTCTACAAATAAAGCTATATTTTATAACCAACTTCAAACTAATCTAGTACTCAAGGAAGAACATGGAGCTAATTATACTTGGCATTGATTTTTAACATAATTATTAAAGTATTCTAACTTCTACTAAACAAGTGAGATTTTCTCATTAAGTTTAGCTTCTTCATCAACTTCCTTTGGAGCTAAAGGAGTTGTTATTGAAGGCAGCAAAGGATTAGCCACATCAATGGATTCCAACAATAGAAAATCCAAACCAACCTAAAATGGACTCTATTCCATAGAGTTGTGAAGAGTTGTATTGTGGCTATGGTCAACGAAAGGTAGACTTACAACAAACTGTACCCATACAAAAAGAAATTGTGTCAATTTTAAAGCCAAATAAAGGTTACCTTCATCATCAGCAATTTTATATTATGATTTTTGTCATCTTTCAAGGATTATGACTACATCAACAAGGTTTCAAACATCAATGCAAATTGTTGCTTTTCATCAACAAAAGTTTTAGTGAGTTTCCAATTATCTAAGAGCAATAAACAAAATCCAGGAAAAGGACATTCATGAGTATTTTGGACAAAATCAATACAGACAGCAAAAAAAGCCTTTTCTGGGTTTACACATTGTACATTGATTGAAAGACTGATGGCAACTAATAGATGAAGCAAACATCCTTTTCATCTAATATTTGTTGGTTTCAGTAGCAAATCTATTGGCTCAGCACATACATGGATTAACATCCATATTTGTGAAGTATAAATCGGAATATCAAAATAGATTGTGAATCAATCTTCAGTAATGAGATTCTCTTGGTCTCAGCTGTAACATAAGATGAAGTATCTTCAAAAGAAACATTAGAGGTATCACCATAGTGTTTCTATTCTAGAAAGGGTGAACAAAGTTACTTCTCTCACAAATTTTCCAATTAGAAAATTATTGTTAAAGAGTTAGAAGATGCTTCCATACCAAGATATTGTTATTTAATAGAAAGGTTCAATTAGCAAAAAGGAAAATACAGCTTAAAACCATAGATTCTACAAAAAATCTGAGAACCTGTGATGTCCCCATCCTTTCCACATCATGTCAACCAGACATCTCAATTTTGGGAAGTCTCTGGAAAGACAAAATTGCAAACATATATAAAGAAATAGAATTCATGGACAACAAACAAAGATACGAAAGTATTAATATTAACAAACTAAATAACTACAACAACAACTAAAAGGAAGTGAGTCAGCACTCAAACATACTTGGTCATGCGTGAACATAAGTACGCAGGAGATAATAGTAAAGGCCGCCTTAGAGTAATGTCCCCTTCTTAGGTAGCTCTATTTTTGGCAGGGTTAGTGTGATGAACCCTACTGGTTCAACCTCTATCCAACCTGTGGCTAACTGTGTTTTTGTTTTGTTTTTGCAATGTTTTGTATTTTTGAGAGTATATGCTTTTTTGAGTTTTTTTTTAAATAATTGAAAATATACAGGTTTGCTTGCATAGAAGGAAAAAAACTAAACTAATTTCAAAACATTGCACTGGAAATGCTATCTTATTAACTGAAAGATAGATACAAGCATAAGGAATTGTTTATTTAATTCTGAAAATATAATTGCAGTTGAAAGAACCTGGAGTCCAAACGCAGCACTAGAAAACTTGCCAGAACCCCTTCATATTCCAAATACAATGCACATTAACTGCTAGACGCCCAATATAGGATAAATTTGAGGCAAAAATGCTGGGTGGTTTGACCTAGAAGCCAAACACCTTGGCTGGGCTCTCACATGGGCCTGATATGATGAACGGCTGCCTTGAATATGCAATAAAATCTGTCTCAAAAGGCTGTGAACTCCTACTACTGGCCACCCTTGACAATTTCCTACAATTATCTCTTTATTCAACCAACACCTTAAACTTATGAGATCAAGCACAATTATGACTCGTGTTAAGTCATCACTGTAATGCAGACTTCAATGGATCTTTCACCCTCTCAGAGTGCTGAAACCATGAAGAAATTCCATTCTCCAAAGCCTGAAAGCTGAAAACCCTTGCTCACTTCCAGAGACATCAAAATATCAAAGACAAAATAATCATAGGCATAATGGATCGATTTTCTCTTCCTGGCTTTTATATTTCCTTCATGAAGTTGGATCCATAAATCTTCATATACAAGGCACATTAATGACTTAAATTTATTTGCTTTTGTTGCATAGTTGACATTATAATAAAATTATAAACTCCTTGGTCTTGAATACCAACTTAAATAACTCATTTGATGCCACTTAATGATATCTTTTTGGCCCCACTACCTTTATTAACTTTATAAAAAGCTTTTATAAATGAATTATTAATAAAGTGCAACTTTATTAATAATTAAATAGCATTAGCTTAAGCCATTAACTCATTTCAAGAAGTCAGCTAAAAATCAAGATATCCACTGCATATGTCATTTGTCCAAGTGCCCTGCCAAAAGTAGTAACTGAGCAAATATGACTTACTATAAATAGAAAATCCCCACGAACTGAGCCAAACAACAAATGTAAAGGCCTGGACCTACATCCAAATAATCTTTGATAAGAAGTGATGCCCCTACTTCTCGGGTAACAGCTCACAAAGGACCCCCAAATCAAGTATATTAGCCCATGAGGGTCGAAATGATAGGCTAACCCCTCAACAACTAATACTGACTAGAAAGGGAACATTACATTTGACCTACTATCAAGCTTCCCGTAGGTTAGCACGGTCGATAGGGAACCCAACTAGGGTTGATGGAGCCTTACGGGGGGCTTTATGAGCCATTCCAAATGTTCAAAGTCAATCTCCTATTTTTAGGAGACTAGGAGTTAGCCTACTATTTTTAGACATCACCAAGAGACCAGGTGCATCATCAAATTTTAGTTGAAGTGGTCAGTTGGCTGGTTTCAGAATAAAAATTAAAATATTCAAGTATTAACTTTGATGTTTTAATTAAATTAAATAAAGTACTTTATTATAAAGTTACTTTATAATAATTTAATAAAGTGGCTAAATAAAAGCAGGCCACCAAGGGGTACGCCCACGTAGGAGAAATAACTTGTTTTAAAAAAGACAATAAAATAAGGAGGCCCATGAGGTTGACACCACCCTAGGAGAATAAATTAAATTTATTTGATTATGAAAACCCTAAAAGTGGCATTAGGGTTTGAAGAAGAATAAAAAGGCATTTGAGCTTTCATTTTGGTATCTTGGGAATCATTTTTGCAAGTGCAAATTGAGAATTTTAGAGCTCTAGCATTCACGACAGGATTTGCAGGTTGTAAAGATGAAAACCCTTGTAATTCAGAGGACCTACCAGAATGAAAGACCTCCCCAGGGTCTGAATTATTACTTCTTTCAAAGAAATTAGTAGCATAAATCCTATAATGTCCCCTTTCTAGTACAAGTTCTATGAGTTTTTCGTTAGCCTATTTCTCCATGGTCTCATAGGCTAACCAGGACATTTAAGGGACTTTGTGGCCATTTGGCCTAGGCAATTTTTGTTGTAAGTCAATCTATGGTGTCTCGATGCAATTTTGGCATACTTAATGTTTAAGTAAGTCAGTTGAGCCAGGTCGGTATCATTAGTGAATCATAAATAATATCATGTTGATGATAATTGTTAATATCGACTAGAGATTTTAATAATAAGTTGTGATTATTAAATTATTTATCAATAAAGGTAAGTTATGAAATTAAATTAAAATAGTTAACTTTATTGATATGGGGACTTAAGTTAAAGGGAAAATTATTTTAAGTGACATGTGAAAATATTAAATGTAAGCATTCACGGGAAAACAATAGAAAAGCGTTCCTGGAAAAATTGCAAAAAGCATTTGTGGGAAAATGGTGCAAAAAAGCAATTACGAGAAAAAAGGAGAAAAAAGAAAAATCCCAAAAAAATAGGGAAAGACAAAAGTGATCAGAAAAAGTGGTTTTATTATTCCATATTGGTAGGATGAGTGCATGAGCTCTTACGAGAGCGTTACAAAAGATTTCCTAGAGCTCACTTTTAGGCAGGCTAGATGAAAAAAAAAATTATGAAATATTAGAAAGTTCTTCAAGGGTTTGTGAAAATGAAATCCCTCATGAATGTCATTCTCTTCACTGTTGGAAGACACAATCATGAGGATTTTTTAGTATTCAATACAAGCTATAAATCTGATTATTTTATACAGCTATTATTTTACAATTGATACAATCCGAATGGTCTAGAAATCCCTCATGAATGTCATTCTCTTCACTGTTGGAAGACACAATCATGAGGATTTTTTAGTATTCAATACAAGGTATAAATCTTATTATTTTATACAGCTATTTCTTTACAATTGATACAATCCGAATGGTCTAGAAGGGTTAAATTTAAGTGTTTGAGGCTTGAATTCGTGTGATATTACTGTCTACACATTTCAAGTAGCTTCAATAAGTCACTTTAATGACTTAAATACATTGGCTTTTCGATGCACAATTGACTTTACAATATAAAATTATATCCTCAGTTTAGGCACCCACTTTTGATGATATATTTAATGCACATTAATTATGTCCTTGGCCCCTTTCACTTTATAAGCTTTATAATAAATAATCTATAATGAATTATTAATAGTGTTACTTTACATAATTAAATAACATGAGCTCAAGCTATTAAATTTCCTCCAAGAAGTCCACTAGGAATCCAAGCATCCACTGCAATTGCCAAATGTCTAGGTGCCCCGCCAAAGATAGCAGCTCTACAAATCTGACTTACTATAAATAGTAAGTCTTTGTATATATGCTCAAGCCAAAGATGCCAAAGCTCAACATTGCATGTAATATCCCCGTCATTGAATGACTATTAAAACTATTGTATTTGGGTCCCGAACAATTTAGTTTATCTCGGGCCCATTCTTTTTTTGGCGTAGTATAGTCGTCGCCGTCGGCTCTTTTGTGCACTCTCGGGAGTTTTCCCCGATGGGTATTTATGCTCGGCGTGTAGGTTAGTTTTGATATGTTAAGATTTGATAATTAATTTGTACTTGCGAATTCCTGTTGGGATTCTGCGGTTCGCCATTTCGGAGGTGAAAGACCCTCCCTATTTGGTTTGTGTGCAATTTCGGTGGGATTCAACCCTCACCCTACTCTGCCTGTTCTGCTTATATCGGATATGGAAAATCCGAGGTTCCATCAATAAATTTAATAAGATATTTCTGGCAAATATATTGCAATTTGTTCTTGTCTGTGAAGGTCATATCCACTCATTGAAGGGACGTCATACGAGCATCTACGAGACTTCACATCTCTCAACCATCCTTTTGGCATTCCATCCCGATGGCCTTAACATTGCCTTACGGATCTCACCGTACGGCCCATCCTTAGTCACCATACGGCCCATCCTCAACCACCGTACGGCCCATCTGCAGCCACCAAACGATCAAAGCATAGTCACGTACGGTCTCATATGTTGTCGTACGGCCTCCAACCTAGCCCGTACGGCCTCCAGCAGCATCAACATTGTGTCCGGACGGTTCTGCATTCAGCATTCAGCATTCACTCACAGTCTATCTCTGTACATCCCTACTCTAGACTCTGTAGGAGTAACGGAGGTCTGAAAGGAGAAGTTTGTGATAACAGTGTGTGTGGGTACATTACAGTGGTATCAGAGCTGGTGATTCTGCCAACTTGTGGGTATTGAATGAGAGTTTATTCAAGGAAAAGGAGCAGATCTCACTCAGTCGGTAGAATGGTTGATCCCCAAGATCCTACGACTGAAGTCATGACTCTTCTGAGAGAACTCACTAAGAACCAAGTACAGATAAATGACACTCAACGCCTCATGGAAAAGACACTGTGAAAATTGGCTGAAAGCAAGGTATCTGCGGAACAAAGTGACAATTCTGTCTCAGGATGGACAAATCTCCAAATCATACACTCTCGACCGTCAGTGCCAACTTTTCCTCCACAGACAGAAGAATGGCGGGGAGAACAACCAATCTTCCAGGAAATACAAGATCGACTTCGGGAAGATTGGAGGAACGCAAATATGGAAGGAGATATATCCTACAAAGATTATGCTGAGCTGAGAATGAGGTACTCTGGCGGAAACAAGCATCGCTATTATAATGATGATCTGAGACAGAAGATGGGCAAAGTTAATCTGTCATCCTTTGATGGGTCTGGAACTATCACAGATCGAGCATGGGTGCAAAAAGCAGACACATATTTCCAGCTCAACCCTATGCCGGAAGATGAGGCCATCAAATTTGCCGCACTACATCTGGAAGGAATAGCCCACGAATGGTGGCATCATGGCATGGTTACTCTCGGCCACGACCAAATAAATTCCTACGCTAAATTCACTGAGAGATTGATAGACCGTTTCGATGGAAGGGATCCAAAACTGAATTTCAAAGAATTGGCTCAGCTAAAGCAATTTGGCACAGTCGACGGTTACATTACAGAATTTCAGAGAATGTCTGTCTTGGTAACAGATATTTCAGAAAGACGATTGGTGGTGCTATTTATGGATGGACTGGCGGAACCCTTGACAGGCTGGGTGAAGGGACTCAACCCCATTACACTCACGGAGGCAATTAAGAAGGCACGCGACATGGCGACATCTTCTTCTTCATCCACCAAATATTACTCACAATCCAAACCACCTCTCACTCCAAGGGAAAGAGACAGCAGACCCCCACCTAGGAGACCCCCGTTGGATGAGGCAACTAGGCAGGAACTCAGAAGGAAGAAACTTTGTTTCAACTGTAAGGAGTCGTGGGTACCGGGACATCGTTGCTTGGGCAAAGACAAAATCCATTACATCGAGGTATTGTCCGACAGTGAGGAGGATCAAGCACCAGAAGCCGAAGGGGAGGAACAACAAGCCTCTGGGGAGGTAAACCTCAATCGTGCAGAAAGAATAGCCACACTCTTGAAGAGAGGAGGCGCCATTGCTACCCTTGCAAGAACTCCAAGGTGTACCATATTCCGGGTCCAAGGCACCCTCCAAGGCCAACGGGTCGTGGTCATGCTTGACAGCGGAGCCACACTCAATTTCATTAACTCATCGTTGGTGAGTTGGCGAAGTTTATGTACGGAAGCACACCAGGGGTTTGACATCAAGGTGGCAGGAGGAAACCTGTTAAAATGCACTCATTTGGTTCTGCAACTAAGCATCACCATGGCGAACCACACAGTGACGGATTATTTCTTCGTGGTCGATTTGGACAACATGGAAGTCATTCTGGGCATTTAGTGGATGGAAACATTGGATGAATACACATAGAGTTTCAAGCGAATGGAGTTCTCCTTCGCGGTAAATGGCAAAAAGGTTGTACTGAGAGGGATGTCGAATGGAGGTCCAAAGGAAGTTTCAGCCCAATGGATAGAAGCAATCTTCAGACACAACGATGTGGTCTGGGCCGCACATTGTTTTGCCTCGACAGAACCCATACAGAGACAAAGAACGGTCCATCAGGAGGAAGACCTTCAAGCGCTTTTGGATAGACATCACCAAGTCTTCACCGACATACCGCCAGGCGTACCACCACACAGGGGGTTTGAACACACTATTGAGATGGAAACCGGCGCCAAACCGGTTATCACTGTGTCGTACCATCACCCTAAAAGGCTGAAAGATGAGATTGAAAAAACGATACAGGAACTCCTTGATAAAGGGTGGATCAGGCCCAACTCCAGCCCTTTTGCATCATCGATAGTTCTAGTTAAAAGGACGGAACGATGCGAATGTGTATAGATTACCACCCGCTGAACAAAAAGACTATCAAAAACAGGTACCCAATTCCCAAGATCGATGAATTGCTCGATGAATTACACGGCGCCGTCTATTTCTCCAAAATAGACCTCCGTTCAAGGTATCACCAAATTCGCATGAGGGAACAGGATGTGGAGAAAACAGCATTTCGTTGCCATTATGGGCATTACGAATTTTTGGTCATGCCGTTCGGATTGACCAATGCTCTAGCTACATTTTTAACAAACAGCTGCGTAAGTACCTGTTGGTATTCTTCGATGATATACTGATCTACAGCAAGACATGAGAGGAGCACTTAAGGCATCTGGAAGTAGTGCTCGGGATTATGGAGACACAACTTTTGTTCGCCAAAAGATCCAAATGCGAATTCGAGATGACAGAGATTATATTTGGGCCACATTGTCGGTAGCCAAGGAGTTCAAGTACAAGAGAAGATTCGGGCTATCTTGGATTGGCCACCCCCGAAGACTCTCTCAGAACTGCGTGGATTCTTTGGATTGTGTAGTTACTATAGACGGTTCGTGAAGGGATTCTCAGAGCTCAACGCACCACTCACCGATCTAACAAAGAAGGGGTCTTTTCAATGGAATGAACATGCACATCAGACTTTTGAGAAACTCAAGGGAATTATGAGTTCTTGCCCGGTCCTTGCACTGCCGGATTTCACTCTACCTTTCATCCTTGAGTGCAATGCCTCCGGAGAAGGTATCGGTCCCGTCTTAATGCAGGACCGCCACCCTATTGCTTTCGAAAGTCAAAAGCTCTCAGGAGCCGAAAAGTTGTATTCTATATACGACAAAGAAATGTTGGCCATCATGCATGCCTTGACAAAGTTCCGACAATACCTCGTCGGAGCCAAGTTCGTTGTCCATACAAATCACAACAGCCTCAGGCATTTTTTGGAACAACGGGAGTTGAATGAGCGATAACAGATATGGGTAAGTAAATTCCAAACCTTCGACTTTGACATTGAATATGTAAAAGGAAACAATAATGTAGTGGCTGATGCCTTGTCAAGAAAGCCGGCCATATGTTCCTTATCTCAAATATCAGCGGATTGGAAAGAGCATTTGTTGGTCGAATACTCCAAGGACATGTTCGCATGCCAACTCCTAGACAAAGAAATACAGGAAGACAAGTATAAGGTGGTCGATGATATTATTTTCTACAAGGACAAAATTTACCTAGTGCCTGAATCCAAGTTAAAGAAAAAAATCTTGAAAGAAATGCACGATTCGCCTCTAGTCGGGCATCAAGGGTACTTGAAGACCTACCGACAAATTAGGGAAAGATTCTCATGGAAGGGCCTAAAAAGTGATATATTACAATACGTCCGAGAATGTTCCACCTGTCAACAAAATAAATCCGAACACACTCTACTGGCGGGTTTACTTCAACCATTACCGATTCCAGAGAAGAAGTGGGATAGCATCTCAACGGATTTCATCTCCAAGCTCCCTAAGGCACAGGGGAAGGACTGCATCTTTGTGGTAGTCGACAGATTAACCAAGTATGCACATTTCTTTGCTATTCCAACAGAGTTTTCCGCTTCACAGGTAGCAGACTTATTCTTCCGAGAGGTGTTCTGTCTGCATGGACTCCCTCAAAACATAGTGAGTGACAGAGATAGCCACTTCCTCAATAATTTCTGGAAAGAATTGTTTCAACTAGCAGTGACAGAGTTGTCACCAAGTACCAGTTACCACCCGCAGACCGGCAGACAAACAGAGATTGTGAACAAATGGCTGGAAGCTTAGAAATTATGTTTCAGCACAATAGACAGCATGGGTAAAATGGCTACACCTGGGAGAGTACTGTTACAATACCACTTTCCACATGTCCATTGGAATGGAACCTTTCAAAGCCTTGTACTGGTATGAACCTCCTTCATTTGTGGATTTGGCTCTCGGTGACAGTCACACGCCGAAGGCCGGGGACTGGCTGCAGGAAGGAATAGATATTTTAAAGTCCCTAAAGGAAAATCTCCAACACGCTCAGAATCAAAAAAAAATGTACGCTGACAAGCACCGAATCAAGAGGAGTTTTGAAGTAGGGGATCTAGTATACCTCCGACTTCAACCATACAGACAATCTTCTCTGAAGGCGTCCGGGAAGGAGAAGTTGAGACCGCGCTTCTACGGACCATACCATGTGATAAGGAGAGTGGGCGAAGATGCATACGAATTGGACCTACCTGAGGGAAGCCGAATCCACAACATCTTCCACGTCTCTTGTCTGAACAAAGCCGTGGGCCAGCAAGTGACGGTCTCCACAGACCTACCACCCCTCGATGATGAAGGAAATTTAATATTGGAACCAGCAGAAATCATCGACAACCGGGGGAGAAGATTAAGGACACGCACTATCAAGGAATTTCTTGTGCGCTGGAAGGATCTCCCCCTTGAAGATGCCACCTGGGAAGGCGAAGAGATTCTGGAACACCCCAGCCTGAAATTGCTTGAGGACAAGCAATTATTGGGATGGGAGGACTGTAATGTCCCCATCATTAAATGACTATTAA
Organism: Chamaecyparis obtusa; assembly: GCA_027943335.1. NCBI lineage: Eukaryota > Viridiplantae > Streptophyta > Pinopsida > Cupressales > Cupressaceae > Chamaecyparis > Chamaecyparis obtusa. Next base: position 1,857,217 of record BSBK01001260.1, on the reverse strand, counting down.
AACTATTGTATTTGGGTCCCGATAAATTTAGTTTATCTCGGGCCCATTCTTTCTTTTTTTGGCATAGTATAGTTGTCGTCGTCGGCTCTTTTGTGCACTCTTGGGAGTTTTCCCCGACGGGTATTTATGCTCGGCGTGTAGCTTAGTTTTGATATGTTAAGATTGGATATTTGATTTGTACTTGCGAATTCCTATTGGGATTCTGCGGTTCGCCATTTCGGAGGTGAAAGACCCTCCCTATTTGGTTTGTGTGCAGTTTCGGTGGGATTCAGCCCTCACCCTACTCTACTTGTTCTGCTTGTATCAGATCTGGCAAATCCGAGGTTCCATCAATAAATTTAATAAGATATTTCTGGCGAATATATTGTAATTTGTTCTTGTCTACGAAGGTCATATCCACTCATTGAAGGGACGTCATACGAACATCTGCGAGACTTCACATCTCTCAACCATCCTTTTGGCATTCCATCCCAACGGCCTTAACATTGCCTTACGGATCTCAGCGTACGGCCCATCCTCAGTCACCGTGCGGCCCATCCTCAGCCACCATACGGCCCATCTGCAGCCACCAAACGATCAAAGCATAGTCACGTACAGTCTCACCCATAGTCGTCGTACAACCCCACACACTCCACCGTACGGCCACAAGCTCACCACCATGCACGACCTGAACATCACCATACGGCCTATTGTCACCGTACGCAGCACCCTCTCTTCCACCGTACGGACCCTCTTGCATCCACCGCACGGCCACTCTTAGTTGCACCGTACCGCTCCTCTGCCACCCATACTGCCCAATTCTGTACGGCCTCATCTACTGTCGTACGGCCTCCAACCCGGCCCGTACGGCCTCCTTGCTGCACCGTACGGCCTCTAGCAACGTCAACATTGTGTCCGAACGGTTCTGCATTCAACATTCACTCAGTCTATCTCTGTACGTCCCTACTCTAGACTCTGCAGGAGTAATGGAGGTCTGAAATGAGAAGTTTGTGATAACAGTGTGCGTGGGTACATTACATTGCAGCATAGCCTGTTTAGGGACCCTTCTATAATTAGAAATCTTGACTTTCCTGAAATAGTCACTTACTATAAATAGTAAGTGTGCCAAACTAAACCAAACAAAGAGCAATCCTGAACACTCTTGTCCTCTGAAATGGAAATTGACCTCCTGTACTAGGAACCGGGACCCTCTAACCATCAGACTTAGCCTACAAGGGCCAATGATAGGCTAAACCAAGCATAAACTATGGTAAGCTGAAATGGGGACATTACAGTCCGCCCTCCCTAAAATTGTTTGTCCCCAAGCAATCTCAAAAAACAAAATAACACACTAGTCCACCCGGATCCCAAGGGTAGAACTGTGTAATGTCCCTATCATCACAACCTAGTTCCTGTAACATCATCACCAGTACAACTGACAGAACCTGCCAAACTAAATCGAATCTAACTATAGATGTCGTAGGACTGAACAGCTCAAAGGGAAGCAACTCGGAAGGCTGACAAAGCTTGCTTCCCAAAACTACGCAAAGTGAGCATCTGATTGTAGATGTCATACACACTATCCAACGCATGCACCACTAAACTGTGCATCTAAAAGAGGTCATGCACATGAGGGTCAAAAGTAAAACCATTTGTACTTGACACCTACACACCCAAGAACTCCTTTGCGAGCCCTGTTTGAAACCACAATGCATTGGAAGGATCCCCAACTTTGAATAGAAGTCTGCCAAGAAGAACATCCTCCAACTTTTGTTGCTCAACTTTGATCTCAACTTCACCATGTCAAAAGGGGTGAAGCCAACCAATGGGACCCACCCAAAATGCAGTGCTAACCCTGTCATCACTCAGGTCCCAAAGCAAGCTGAGCACACATCTATTTCCTATATGGAGATATGAATCACTGAAGGTATCTGCAACACCACAACTATCTCCAACCTCTGCTAGACTCCCATGGATGTACCGAATCTGCAAGTAATTCCCCACCAAAGATGGAGTCAAATACTTGCAACTACTACTTCCATCTTATGAAGATGGTGAGTGCCCATCCCACAAAGGATGGTACAACCTCGGAGCCCATCCACACTGATGCATCATCAAATCCTCCAAGTGTGGATCAAGAAATAAGTGATGAGTACTCCTCCCTATGCAGTCACAGTAAAAAGCTCCCCCCTCAGTAAATGGCTAATTGAAATAGTTTTGAATATAACCCCTATCATCTAATTCATCACCAACAACACATGTGGTGGATGTAACCATAAGAGAACCTAGTGCAACATGTGGTTCTTTGTTGCTCTCAACCGATGCACACATCCCATCTATATCAACTACACTTGTAACTATGATGGGTGTAGCCACATCCTCAACCTGCTCACAACCACAATCTGTGGATATAAGGTCATCACCAACTGCCGCTGTAGAAGACTGTACTATATCTGTAGCTGGTGAGGATTGTGCCAAACTCAACTCTAGGGTATGCTCCTCAATCTATGACTAAGACTCGCAAAAGGCCAATTATGCTCTCTCCAAGGAGTCCATACTCACATCAAGCTCATGAGTGATCTCGTCTACCTCCTCTTGCTTTCCCCTCGGCATATCATAACAAGTGCAGTCCCACTCGAGAAGGTATTCCCTATCAGCAAGTAACTATAAATAGTTACGTTTCATTATTCCAATGGCTTCTCGAAGTACATGGAACACTATGTAATATCCCGCTAGCATATTTGTTCTAGTTTTACCACGGAAATTTCAACAGGCATTTTGCACGCAATTGATTTTAATATATCCAACAAATTATATTGAAAATTTATAAAAATCAGACTAAATAGAGATTTTGAGATGAGATTATAGAAATCCCAATCATAGCCACACTCAGATTAGATAACCAGAAATATGAATTTGAAGCACAAAGTGAGACACGAGTCATATCTCTAACAAGCAATGGGTTTTTTTCCACTACCTACAAGCTTGAGGGTTTTCGTCCTCTTACCTGCTGAAAGCCAAAGCTTCCTTGAATTCTCCAAGAGAAAACCATAACCAAACATAAAACCATCATAATGAGAAAAACTCTCTCAATGTTCTTTTAAAGCACAACTTTGTGATTCTTCGTTTCCCTTCTACCTATCCCTTCATATTCCTTTTTCTTTATCTCTTTATTCTCCTTCTTAACTTAAAATGACTTTATTACTTTTTCACCAGGCTCCATAAAAGTCATTTTAATACTTCATTAAATAAATTAAACTAAGTTGTCATTTAATTTGATATAATTTAACAACTTAAAATTTAATTATTTAATTGACTTATAATGTCCCAAAAAGGGGACATTACAGTCCTCCCTTCTACCTCAACAATATTGCTCTGCCAATCCACTGCGCTACTCTAATATAAACAATACCATGCCCGGAATTGTGAAGCCACTCATCAAAATCCCACTAAAGCAATGCAACAAACATGCCAATGCCAGGATCCCAAATTATCATGCTATCATAATTGTCAAATATGAGGAGATAGGAGTGTCTCAAGGAGCTATCAACACTGAGAAACTCTCCAACTACAAATGATCTCCCCTAAAGTGCATAACTCCCATCATACGCACACAATAAAACATATCAGCCCATCCTAAGCTACTGGTGTAAAAATCAAACTGCTCAAAGGGTGAGGTCAACACCAATGGTGCGAAGGAACTAGTACAGAGAAGCAGCGCGTACGGGATGCAAAAGCAGAAATTGAAAGGGAGATGATGATGCAACGACACGATACTCATGAGACGGCTAGCACCTCCCACACAGAAGCTAAAGAAAATATTTTAAGGCAAATGTTGCAACTAGAAATACCAGCGAAGGTCAAGGACCTCCTGGAAACCATGCCCCAGTTATGCACTACATTGTTGCGTTCTATACCAGTACAGAGTCGAATGGCCGAGCATACGGATGTCCCTAGTAGCTCTGCAGCAAACCCTATGTTATTGGCGGTTAACAATGGTCAGCACCCCGTAGTCGTCAAGATGGGTATACTTGGGACAATCCTAATAGATACAATTGTAGATGGCAGTTCTAGGGTAAATGTCCTCACGGAGGAGGCATGGAAAAAACTTGGCAAACCGACACTCTGGCCACCCACTTTCAACCTGGTAGGTGCGGACCAACACGGGATAAAGCCCCTTGGGACACTAATGGCACAACGAGTCACCATTGGCACACAACCATTTGTCATGGACTTTGTGGTAATTCCCTTGAAGAAGGGATATGACACCATTCTGGGTAGAGGATGGCTTGTGGCAGCGAAGGTCAACCAGAACTGGAAGTGGAACACACTTTCAATGGAGAACGGAGGGCAAAAGTTTATCATTGATCTCAGGACACAAATGGTGAGCAAAGAGCTCGCCTAATCCTCTGAATCGGAGTCAAAAGGTGAAGGGAGTGGTGTGGACAAGGGCAAGCGCCGAATGGAACCAAATGATGAAGGTTTTATTGAACTTGAAAGGTGCTCGAAAGATGAAACAAATTCGTTGAATGGGCTCTTTCATTGGCAAATGGAAGACTACGAGATGTTCGGATGTAATATGTTGCAAAATGAAGAACCTGAAAAGAATTTGTTTCCACCAGCGTATAGAGAGTACAACAAAGGGGAAGCCCAAGTAAACGACACACCTGCACATCAGTTTGACATGGAGAAGCCAATTCATTACAAACCTTGAAGACGAGGCAAATCCAAGAAACATCCTCGTAGTCGATGATTGGAACCCTGTCCTAAAAACCACAGCGTTCAAGATTTTTATGGAGTATCTGGGTTTGCTTGGACGTACAAAGATCTAAAAGGAGTACCTTTGAAGCTATGTGTGCACCGCATCCCGTTGGTACCAAGAGTCGTACCAGTACGGAAGAGATTGTATCGACTGAATAAGAACTACGCCGCACGAGTCAATGAGGAGATTGAACACATGTTGGAAGCACGTATTATTTTCAAAGTACAGACAAGTGAATGGGTTTCCCCCATAGTTATATCATTGAAGGAGGCAAACCAAATTCGCATGTGTAGATTTCAGATGCCTCAATGCAGTTACCGTCAAAGACCCCTTTCCGATCCCCTTCACGGACAACATCCTCGAAGAGGTGGCGGGACACAAAATCTATTCATTTATGGATGGATTTTTAGGGTACAATCAGATATCCATAGCGGAGGATAAACTGAAGACAACGTTCGTGGTGGAGGACAGTGTTTATGCCTCTAACAAGATGCACTTTGGACTCTATAATGCGCCAGGGACATTCCAGAGGATAATCTTGCACATATTTGATAAAATGTCTGTCGGAAATTTCAAAGCCTTTCTAGATGACTGGTCCATCTACAATGCGCAGGACACACACTTGGTGGCTCTCAGGGAGTGCATGGAGAGATGCAAAAGAGCGAAATTGGCACTGAACCCGAAGAAATGCAGGTTCATGGTACCATAATGGAAGTTGCTAGGACATATTGTGTGCAAGGCAGGATTGAAGACGGACCCTGACAGGGTACGAGTGATTATAGAAATGGAGGCACCGACGGACATCACAGGGGTGAAGTCATTCTTGGGGCACATGAGGTACTACAAGAGGTTTATAAAAAAAATTGCTCAAGTCTCATGCCCACTGGATAAGCTGACACAGAAGGGAGATTTTTTCAGTTGGGGGATGACGCAAGAGGAAGCATTTCAACAATTAAAGACGAGGCTAGTAGGTGCACTGATACTAGTGTACCCGAACTCCAATAAGGAGTCTCATGTACACATAGACTAGTCCAACTTTGCAACTGGAGCCACACTGGCGCAGGTGGGGGATCACGAGTTGGACTACCCGGTCTACTTCGCTAGCAAGTTGTCTAAGGCAGAGAAGAATTACAGCACAACTGAAAGGGAGGCCCTCGGAATGGTGTATGTTGTCCAGAAGTTCAGGCATTATCTCTTCACGACACCATTCACCTTCTATGTGGACAATTAGGCACTTATGTATTTAGTCAATAAACCAATTATCCAAGGAAGAGTCATTCGGTGGTTGCTCCTACTGCAGGAGTTTACTTCTAATATTATCGTCAGACCGAGAAAGAGCCATGTAATTGTAGACCATCTGTCGAGGATCAGGCCGGGAGAACCAGCTGAGGGCGTAATTGATGACTTTCCTAATGCTCACTTGTTCCACATTGTTGTTTTGCTTGCATTGTACACCAGTATCAGGGAGTACCTTTCAACATCCCAGTTCCCAAAGGTAATGCCACCAAGCGAGAGAAGGAAACTAGTGCTCCAAAGCAGAATGTTCCAACTAATAAATGGACTCTTATACAAAATGGGACTGAACCAAGTCCTCCAGTGGTGCGTTCTGGAAGAGGAAATTTTGGGCATTCTGAGGAAAGCACATGAAGGACCAGCAAGTGGACACATGGTACCTGACACGACTACAAGGAAAGTGTTGTTGGCAGGCCTTTGGTGGCCCATGCTATATAATGATGCCTGGGAGTGGGTGATTAGCTATGATACTTGCTAGCGGGCAGGGAAGCTGATGCAGAGTGGCAAACAGATGTGGTGGAAATAGTATGAATGCTTCTACAATAATGCACTTTCCCTTTAGGCCTATTAGAGACTAAATACCCAAAATGACACAACTTGGCTTTCAAATGAACAAGATAAGTTTACAAGGTGTCAACAATGTACATTCATCAGGATTCAACCACTTTTAAGGGTCTATGCAACATTTATTGACCAACACTCTCCAAATCCCCTTTTAGCCCTATTAGCCCCAATTAGCCCTGCTGGACCAGTTTTCTAGCCTTTTCTCTGACTTCTTCCAAACAAGTTGCCAAACAAATTATATTTTGGGTTACCCTTTTCAAGGATACAAAACATATGTCAAGTTCAGACCCAACTCCTTTGGACCAATTTGTACTTCCTTCACAATGACCCTGTCTTTAACAATGAAACACAAGTGCATTTACAAAGCAACATGTAGTAATACTTAAGGTATGAACTTAAAAATTTTCATAGGCTCCTCAAATGCCTTCAAATTGACAAATACATAATCAGTTTCAGTCTATGGCTTCAACAACATCAAAAACCCCAAATCATGCATTCAAAACCCTTGTTTCTAGGGTATGCTCAATCTCCCACGTGCAATGACCTATTTGATCAGTTCAAGATTCAAACATCTATGTTTCATCCTCACAAACATAAATCAACTCACAAACCCTGCTCTTATTAAGACAATTCCTTCTCACTATGATTGTTCCTTTAGTTCTGCTCTTATTTTCAACTTGTTAATGCTTGGTGGCCACCATTTATTGCAGTTAGATGATCATTAATGGATCAGAAATATTTATAAATGTCAGAACAACACCATTCTATGAAGAAACAGGAGACATTTCACAGAATGGTCATGATTATTTGAAAGAAACTTCAAAACTGTCAACAAAACTGTTTACTACAGTCAGCAAATCAATGAATTTGAACAAACCACTCACAAATTTGGATTCAAATCTTGGACCTTAACATCAGAACATGTCTGCAAACACAATATAATGTATCCCAATACAAAAGATGAACAAGAAACTCGAAATTCCTTTCAATTTCTATTAAAACAGAGCACTTTTATTCAGTTTTTGAGAAACAGTCCGTACAATGATGAGGTACAGGCCGTACATTGGCATATTTATGGGTCCAGGAGGTAGTTAACATTCCTCCCAACCGACTCCAACTTATTGCATTTGCTATTTCTTTATAAAATTTAAACTATGGAGTTTCCCTCCAAAATGCCATATAACCGTTTATATTCAAAATTTGAATTTTCTAAAGTAATAAACTATATTTTAAAGGACTTATTGAATGTTTTAACTTGTGAAATGACTTGATATTATTATAACTTCATACTAGACCCTAAAAAATGACTTCTCTACCCTAGACAACCTCTAGATTCTATTCCATGGATCAATTACATCTTTTCAACATTGGAATCAATCAAAACATCATACAAACTTATAACTTTTTGTGCTTGCAAATGCCATAATTGGTTGTAGAATTGACCAATTGACATTATGAGATGCTCCATGTCCACTAGAATGCCCTGGATCTCCAAGATACCTGTGGTGAGCATATGATGCCCCTGCATCAGAAGCCACTCAAGAGAGACTTGATGCCACTTAACCCATCACATGCACAAGAGCTATTTGAACGGTGGGGACTTGACTTCATCGGGCCATTGAAGGCAAATAGAGCCCGACGGTGCAGATATTTGTAGTCGCAACAAAGCACTTGACCAAGTGGGTGGAGGCACAGGCCCTACCTGACAACTCAGCAATGAGTACAGCAAGATTTATTTATGAGCAGATCATCACAAGGTACAACATTCCTATCCAGCTTACCAGTGATCGGGGTGGCCATTTTGTGAATCATGTTATTAAGTTGCTAATGACAGAGTTCAAGATTTTTCATTCACTGTCAAGTCCCTACTATCCCCGGGCAAATGGTCAAGCAAAGGCTACCAACAAGATATTAGTCTCGGTAATTTATGTCCAGCGGAGTTTAAGGGGAAGACTGGGAAGAAAAGCTATTGTCCGTGCTATGGGCCTATCGGACCACCTACAAAGTTACTACCGGACAGACGCCTTTTTAGTTGATGTACTGGCTAGGAAGTCGTCGTGCCGATGGAATTTATGGTAACGAATCTTCAAATAGCAATTGAGAATAAGATGGGTGACATGGAGAGCTTGAGGGAATGGCTATACACACTCAACAAACTTGATGAGCATCGGATGATGGCACAATGGGCGACGGATGTGGCGCAGCATCGATGGAAGGTATGGCATGATAAGCATCTCAGGAAGATGAGGTTTCAACCAGGTCAACTAGTTCTCAAGTACAATGGGAAAAATGAGATCAAGCCCGGGAAGTTCAAAGTCAGATGGTTGGGTCCCTACAAGATCCAAGAGGTTAGAGAAAATGGAGCAATTAAGTTGTGGATGCTCGATGGGCACGAAGTTCGAGATGCAGTGAATGGGTCCATGTTGAAATTATATCATAAAAGGCAATGACAAGGCGACCTAGTTCACCTTGACGGACCTAATCAGAGGTAAAAAAAAAATTTAAAAAAAAAAGAGAACTTTCTCACCGTACAGGTGACACAGTCACCGTACGGTGGACCCCATACGAGTGACTATCGTCACCGTACGGGTAACATCCCGTACGAGGAAAGGAGGGTCGTACTACCATTAAAAAAAAGCATGGCACAATTGTGAACACCATACGGCCTTGATTTTGTACAAGCCCAAAGGCCATATAATTGTATGGGGATAAACAAAAGGGAATTAAAAGGGTCATACGGCCTCATTGTAACCAATTTCTTTTTTTCCACACAGGAGAAAGGAGCGGGTATTAGGAAAAAAGGACACAAGAAACAATCACCACTGAAAGAAACGTCTCTAGAGAGTGTGTAAGGCAAAGCAAAGCCGTACAGCTGTAGGGAAACAGGGTGGAAGAGGACAAGCAAGGATTCGTACGCGACAAGAATGATTAGGGATTGAAAAAGGGTTTGGTCATTGTTGTAATTAATTGTACAAACTGAAAAAGAAAAAGACAGTTGTTGATGGATACAGGAACAGGAAGGAAGAAACTGGATTAGAGAAGACAGTTATAGACATCACCATCAAGTAGTTCAGCCATGGGCAAGGACAAGAGAGTACTACCATCTGGAGTCAAAGTTGTAGGAAAAGTAGACACATCTGCTAGCAAGAAGAAGAGGGTGAGGCCAAAAATTCAAATGCAGGCTCAAAAGGAAGAAGTCACATGGCAGACTATTGCATTCAAGGGATTGAATGGGTTGGAATGTAGATCATGGTGGCAGGAGACACCAGATGATGATTTTGTAAAAGGACAAATCCAGCGGGCAGAGGTGCATTAGGCAATACAAATGCCTATTTTTTGCATCCGAGATTATGAGGGGCCATTCAGGATGATGGTCGAGACATTTGACAGGTTTAGCCGTAAGAGCACTTTCTAGTATCTAAACCATGATCTCACCATCACATTCGGAGCCACTGATTTCACGAGGGTTTTTGGTATCCGGCAGAAAAGGAAAGAAGATTGAAACGAAGGCAATGAAGATGTCTCAGGAGGAAAAAGAAAAATGGATAAAGGTGGTTTTGAGAGATTTGACACCAGCATAGATGGACTCCGTAGTGAGTACTGCTTCTAAGAGTCACAGCATTAAGAAAGCATTCGTTGCACCTGGTGAATGGTGATCTTTGATAGATGTGGTCAAGAGTCGGCTCAAAAGTTCAAGTCGCACTTTTGATATTGCCCTCCCACAGATTCTTTTGATGAATGGTATCAAAAACGGCATTGTCTACAACTAGGCATCTTTATTGGCCGAGGATGTACGAGTTCATGACACTTAACATAAAGCATTTTACATGTCGCATTATGCGATTGGATTTTTTCTGGATGACACTCGTATCTAGATATCATAGGACAAATTGAAGATAAAGCCGTAGGGCAACCTGGCACTCGGGGAACCACCTATTTTTTACTGGCAATATTTGGATATAGGTGGTATGCTCATAGGACAAAAGCAAAAGCGACAGGTGGTTTCAGAGTCAGAGCATGGGGTAGACAATGGCAGAGAGGATACCAATGAGACCTCAGCCACAAGTGGAGATAGTGTTACGGCTGAGGGAGGGAAAGTAGATTCGGCGGTGGCGGAAAATACAGATGTGCCCACTCCTTCAGGTGATGATATGGTATGAGTACTGTTTGCCCCGCCACTCCTCTAAGATGTCACCTCCTTGACGCCACCCACATCCTTGGGTACCACAGTGGCAATCGTACCAATGTCGAGATTTGGTCAAGCAAGAGCACCAATGACCATGACGTTGCCAGGTATGGGTATGCCTCCAATAGTTGAGGTAGTAGAGGCCAAAGTCCTGTCGGAGGTTGAGGAGTTGTCGAGTGTGGTAGAGGAGTTGCCAAGTATGGAGGTGTCTACAGCAAAGTTCGCCAATGAGGCAAGGGAGCCACAAGTGACCCTCAAGTTGGTCGGTATGAATGCAGTAGTGATGATGGATGCAAAGTTGTTGGAGGAGCAGCCTATAGAGGTACTGGTGGTGATAGATGGTGCCTCTTCAAACGAAGCTATGAGCATTTAGCTAGGTAACTTAAAGATGACACCCCTGGCACTAGTGGGGACAACCATTCTCTCACCACGACAAGAGTTACCCTTGATTCAAGAGGTAGTTGACTTGGAGGGAGAGAGCTCATAGGTCATGGACCACAAGTTAGAGACAGAGGATTCCCCAGTCCAGAAGTTGGCTTTGCCTCGGCATGAGGAGATATCGGAGCCTCCAAGGGAGCCTTCTAGTAGTAAGCTAGAGGAGTATCTTGCGGAGATGGTTGCAGGGGCATGGCAAGTGGTGGCCGCTCAGTCACGTGCCCAGGAGGGAGTTGCCTAGGACTTGGAGCGCTTGTTGGCCTTTGTGCAAGTAGGCTGCCCTGAGGCCTTTGCTGATTGTTACGAGTCTCGTGGACGGCCAGTTACAAAGACATTGGAGATGTTGAATGATTGGGCCCTCCGTGAGCAAGTGGGAGAGAGTAGAGTTGGGGTTCTCCTCTGGGAGATTGAGCAGGCCTTCCGGGAGGCTATTACACCCTCAGGTGAATGGAACACATCTTTGCAGGCCATAGGGCCAAACGGGCGGCTGCAATGTCATCTCAAGAGGAGTTGGGCACCTAGCTTCAGACAATTGAGGGAGACCTAGCCCACCGTACGGAGGAGTTGGCTAGTCAACAGGCAACTTGGGCAGTGGAGAGAAGTGATTTGGTGGCTCAGTTGGAAGCAGCCAGGGAAGAGAGGTCAGCTCTAGAGAAGCAGTTGGCAAAGGAGAGAGCTGGGAGGGACATGCTGGAGACTCGTCTGGCGAGTGCTATGGCAACTGTAGACAAGAAGGATAAGGAGGTGTTGGAGGCAGCGGTGATGGTAAAGACTGCTATGGAGTGCAAGATGGTGGCAAAACGAAATCTAAGGCTGAGGACGCAGTAGGTGTACGAGTTGCGGGCTCATCCAACTTCACCCACACCTCCATCAACGCCATCTTCTTCAGCGACACCTTCTCAGCCCCCATCTTGATTTTCCTTGTATAGTTGTTGAGTCTTTCTTCATCCCCATTTTTCTCATGCGTCATCAGGAGATGACTTTCTTTTTGGGGGGATGATGTTGTCGGTAGTTATGTTGTTAGTGTTAGTTAGTGTCAGTCGTTGGGAGTGGTTGCGATGGTTCACACTCGCCCCCCTTTGACATTTATATATGTGACGTACTTACTTTCCGTGGATTAGGATTGTCAGTGTGATTACTGTTAGTTTTCTGTCATTGATGAATTTTGCGCTGCTAGTGTGTGCTCGATGTCTGCTGTCTTGTCATTGGTTGATGGATGAAATTGCACCATGTCACCGCATTCTCTGTTCTTGTCTCGCTCTAGACATTCTACCTTGTCGGTTGCCATGTGTCAAGTTTGGCGTAGAATTCTTTTTGTTGTCTCTGCTCAGAATAGGACAAATGAAAACGTGGACATATGCTGCAGCTTGTACTGGTGTTAACCAACGCATTTACAATGTCATACTAAGTTCTGTTGTTCAACAGTTGAGTCATTTGTTGATGCCGCCTGATGTTTGCAGACACGTGCCTTAGACCATGAACATGAAGACGCAGGTTTGATGAACTCGAAAGATCTCTGAGCAATAAAAATGAATGTTTATTTTTAAAGTATATGATATTCGTTAGTCTAGTGCAAAGTAAGTAACGGCTCTGCATAAGGAATCCGAGCATCTTTTTGGAGCATGTGAAAATTTCAGACTGCAGCTAGAATGAAAACGTCTGCAAAGGGGTCTGTTTAAAAAAACGGAGAGTAGTCTTTCAACTGGCATAACTTAGAAGTTTTAAGCGTTAGACAGCAAGGCTCGTGTTGAGTGCTGTAATGTATGCACACAGCGGGTGTCTAAAAACGGCAGTCACTGTTATGTGTTTTTCAGATATTCAAAAGAAGTGAGTTAATAGAAGACGGGTAACCACTGTCGCAGGCATAAGGAGGTTACGAAAAGGAAGACATTGGCGATTGAAAAAAATACAAAGATTGGAACCGAAAATGTAGTGTTATAATTTTCGCTTTGATTCCTGTCAAATATAGTAAAAAATAAAAGGAAAGTGTAACATTTTTTTCTGCAGATGAGGGGCAATGCGAAAGGTTCCACAGGGCTTTGGTGAACACAAGAGTATTAAAAAATCAGAGTTAATCATTTTTTAGTGGGTGAATGAAGGTGGTGTCGTGTTGGCATTGAATTTTTTTCAGGTGCAAAAAAACTACAGTGAGGACCAATGCAATGAAAATGCAGCATATACGGCGGTTTTTGTGTTCAGTTTTAGTGTGAAAGAAGCCTCAAATGTACCATGAGTAAATTTCTCAGAAAAGGCGAGAAAGACTATTAGCAGAGTTGGGTTGTCTACACAAAACCGTTTTTGGTGTGTGTGGTGATAGGGTGACAGTCAGGTTGAGTGAGCAAACTAATTCAGACAGTCAAAATTAACGTAAATGGACAATGCAGCTTGATGGGCTCGAACATATAAAACTAAGGCGCCTGTGATTTAGCAAAAGTGAAATACAATGCCCATGTAACTCAATCACAAGAAAAAGTTGCTTCATAGAGGAGTGAAGACATTGCAGTGATTTCGTTTTTGGCAGAGGAGCAAGATGGTGAACACAGATTTGGATAAACAATGATTGTATGCTTATTGCTATGATGCAAGCTGGAAATGACCGATACACAAATTGAAGACTGGATTAGTATTTTGATTCACTGAGTATTAAATCTAATCATATTTTTAATCTCGCAACGGTCATGTGTACGGAGGTTATCTAAATCAAAGTGTCTTCATGCAACAGTGAAGACCCTGTAATATCTTTGGTCTAAATTTGTAAACATTTTCTAGAGTGAAGGTTGGAGCCTTCAAAGTCGGGTTGTAGCCTAATTCACCAGGAGATAAGGAGAGTTGGAGCTCTCAGATGTAAACGGGTTGTTGCCCATTGGATAGTGATGCCGTGGTTTTTCCCATTTTGGGTTTCCATGAGATAACTTTGTGTGTACTACTCTCCTTGTCTTGTGCTCTCTGGTTTTCAGTTTTTAGAAATAAAAGTGTGTCAATACTGATTCACCCCCTCCCCCTCTCAGTATTGTTCGTTTTTCAATTACAGTTGTTGTCGGCTTATGCATTTGAGTACTTATGTTATACATTGTAAAACCTTGATGAATTAATATAAAAGCATGGTGAGTTCTCTAGTATATTAGTCTGTTACATTTATTGTTCTCGTACGCATTAAAACCTGTTACCCCACAAGGGCAAGCACTAGGGAATATGACCAACAGTAACATCTCTTTCACTTGGAGGCAAGAGCATCAAATTGCTGAAATCAGAATAGCACAGCATCAACATGGTGATTCACTCCCAAGACTGATTTGGAAACCAAGAATCGAGATGACCCAAAAAGAGTACAATAAAGGTGCTCTTATAAGGTTAAGGGTACAACCTTGAATACAACAAGAGAGTGTTCTACCATTTGACAAGACTACTCAACAAGACACTGTTTTGCAAGTTTGGAATCCAGGAATCATGGTTTAAGAATATTTGTGGGAAAGCATTTTCAAGGAGGGGAGACTATATGTCCCCATACTTTCAAATCATGTCAACCAAACATCTCAATTTTGCAAAGTCTCTAGAAAGACAAAATTGCAAAAGTATATTAAGAATCATGGACAACAAATGGAGATAAGGAACTATTAATATTAACAAACTAAATAACTACAACAGCAACTCAAAGGAAGTGAACCGGCATTCAAACATACTTGGTCATGTTTGAACATAAGTATTTAGAGATAATAATAAAGGGAACCTTAGCAAGGATAATCTACATGGAGGCTGCAATATGATAACAACTCACGAAGAATACAGAAGTAAGTCCCAGTCAATATGCTATGATGACAGAACCAAGGAAGATGAATTGACAACAATAATAAGCCACAGAGGAGAGTCAATAAAGTCATAAACCTATGATTGATTTTATGCCTACCGTAATCTACTTCCTGAAAATCATAGAAAGGTGATGAACAAAGCCTAGAACATCAATTAATCAATTGACTGAGACAAGTATCGAAACCATATATTGCGGAAGTTCACAAAGGCATCAATGTTTAACAAGAAACAACGATCATATCTATAGTGCATTTAGAAGGTATGAATGTTGACTAAAGGAAGATTAACCACAGCGACTGTTATCATTAATCGAATGAAGGGGAAGACAAAGATTATTCATATTGATAACAGTACCTTAGAAATATTGATAGCATTAAGCATATCATTTAATGGTGGAGATCATTATGATGACAGCAGCTAATATTATTAATTGAATCCAAGAAGACAACGATGATACCAAGTATTTGTTGATGTCAGTTTTGTACCACTACATAACATATAGCAATTGAATACTTGATATAGAATACCAAACACTCAACCCTCACTTGAAAAGTAAATACTCATGAAGAACATGAGAAAACTCCAAGGTTCCTTACACCTGTGGATACTAACTCAGTTATATTAATGTGATTTGCTAGTTAATCACGTAGGCGGGCTTACGTTGTTCATTCAAAGATAACTTGGTGGTACTTCGCTTGCTTGACTTGTTCTTTTCTCCTTGATCACTTTCACCTTCAACTACTCCTACCACTAACTGCTTACTGCTCTACTACTACTCCTATGAATGAAGAAATTAGCAAATGGATGGGGATCCAACCAAATGAAAGCTTGCCTGCGGCGCTACCTCCATTAGTGCAATGATTCAAAGGGATACTCTTAGGATTTTCACACTAGCACCTATCTTCCAACCCAACTTGAAGTACAAGCGGAAAGATGAAATGCAAGTAGAACTTGGGAGCAATTGGACTAGATTACCACACAAGGCTTCCTAACAAACCGCTAGGATGCTAGTGGCCTAGTATATAGATCCCTATCAAACATTCACTAACATCACCATACAACTAGCCATCTACTTCTACTCTAACAACATGAAATGAAATCCTACTTTAATTTGAGAGATGAGAAGAACCATGCAATACACCAAAATGATCATGTATATCCACCATCCAAACCACAACAATGAATAGAAAACAATTTTGATAGTATTTTGGCAACAATTCTCCAACATAACTCCCTTTACAAATGAGAACAAATGGCCTTATATAGAGGCTCAAAATTACAACGAGCGGTCAAGATTAGGGGGCAAAATCAAGGGCCAAGATTAAACCTTACAAACCCTAATTAGGGTTACCATCTTTCAACCAATTACATGAGGGCACCAACTTTGTGGGCCAATGGGAAAACTACAATAATCTGTCAACCAATGAGAACATAGGACACTTGGCATGATTTGACTGCATGCACATGAAATTGCCACCTCATCAACCTTATCTTATAAATTTATTTAATCCTTGAGATGAGGTGAAGCCTTGGATGCTTGAGCTCGTCCTTAGAAACTTTCTCATCACCACTTGAACTTGCTTATACCTGATGTCCTGACCTTGAAAGGGTGAGGTCTCTATGCACTTGGGGTAATCTTGCCTTGGCCTCGGTGGCTTGCCTGGGTGTGAACCTCTTTGCAATTTGAGAACCTTGCTCTTGGCCACCACTTTGAAATCGAACTCGACCTCTTTCAACCTTTCGTCTCGCTTTCCTCCTTCATTATCCTTGCCTTCCCTAACCTTCCTAGTCTTCTTCTAACCTTCCTACTTGAATTTGGATTGCATGCACCCCCCTACGCTTCAATACTCTTGGGTTCTGGGGGCACCTGCCTTGGCCATACCTCCCTCTCAAATCTAACCAAACTAGCTTGCACGAATAGCCAAGCCTTGCCTAGCCTCAAATATCTTCAAATCTCCTTCAATTTGCAATGAAACCTGCCTCCTCACTAATGTTTTCCTCTTTGGCTAACCCCTCAATGCCTTCAACTGTTCGAACTGCCACAACCTCGCCCCTTGGCATAAGCATCTACCTCAACCATAGTGGTGCAATGTATGTCCCCAAATCTGGATTTGGTTCGACTAGCAAAGCATCACCAATAGCCTTGCAATCAAATAGAAGAGGTAGGACCCCCATGTAGAATTGCTTCTGATTTTGCACTATCCTAAGTTGCAACTCTAAATTCTCGCTAATGATCCTAGCCCAATCAAACTTTCTTTTTCCATTCTCAATTCCTTCAATAAAATAGTACATCCAAGGATCAAACTACATACCTTGAGCGGAGCCCATAACCCGATTGAAAAGCACAAAAGGGTCGCCATACTCTGATTTGAAATCTGACCTGGTGAGCCTTGACGACTTGGTAACTCCTTTCTTGCCTTCCTGCAACCCACTCATAACTGTACCATGTCCACTGTGCCAATGTTGGTGTCACCCACTCGCTTCAATTTTGAGAAGGTCTTAGGCATCATGTCTTCCTTGTCTTTCTCGGTATACATTCCCCTTGGGTTCTTGCTTGCACTAGCATCCACCATCCTAACCCTTATTTCTGCCCCTTCTTTCTACAACGAGATGGGACTACACTTATCTCTGCCCCTCCAATCCTAGGGATGGAACTACCACTTATTTCTGCCTCTTCAATTCCTATCACACTACACTTATCTCTGCCTCTTCGCCTAGGGATGGGACTACCACTTATTTCTGCCTCTTCGAAAACTTATGAGATGGACTACACTTATATCTCCCAACTTCGTTCCTAGGGGTGGGACTACCACTTATATCTCCTTTCTTCAAATCCTATGAATGAAAACTACACTTATATCTCCCAACTTCAAGCCCTAGATGAGATGACGAAGTGGTGGATGAAAAATGCAAGTAAGAAATGGAGAAAGAACCAAGCAAGAACAAGGGAAGAAATTCGCCTTATAGACCGGCCTTCACCAACAAACTTGAAGCTCCTCTTTTACACCAAGCAAGCCCTCAACTCCACCAAAGAAGAAGAAGACACAAAATCTGCAATCTCTTTGATAATTTCACAACATTTTCCAATTTTCGCAAGTCTGCCCTAAACAGCAGTCTTTCACAAATTCATGTCTTTCTATGATTTTCGCAACCCTCCAAAATAGCAATCTACCCTCTCTTGCCAATATAGCAGTTCGTGGCTCCAAAATAGCAGGTCTGCTGCTAAAATTCGCAGCTCCAAGAATAAATTTGCAAGTCTCAAAACAGTAGCCTGCCCTCTTGATTTTCGCAGCCTGCCCTGAATAATTTCGCAAGTCTCCAGCCAAGACAAAATCGCAGCCTAGACAATTTGCAGCTCTGCTGCTCTCCAATTTTCGCAGCCCTGCTGCTCTTCAATTTTCATAGCTCTCCCTTTGGATTCGCAGGTCTCTTCCAAGACAAACTCGCTGCCCTCTCCAAGACAAATTCGCAAGTATTCCTTCCTAAATTCGCAAGTCTGCTCTTCTAAATTTGCTGCCAAGAGAAAATGAGAGAGAGGAATGAGAAAGAGAGGGGGGAAGCTTTCCTTATATACCAATTTTTCCCTCCAAAAAAGCAGGGCCGACTTTCTAGGAGGAAAAAAATAAATTAAAATTACCAATTCAAACATGAATTAAATGAAATTAAAATCGTATGGCCCAAGGAGATATGAAAATTAATTTCAAAATTGCCCAATAATGTATTAAAAAAATCGCAAGAGGGCTAGGATAGAGCTGGGGCTATCTTGGAGATGAAAAATTTAATTTATTTAGCCCATGACAAGCAAATTTCGAAAATAAGATGGGGCTGCAAGTTGTAATTTGGAGATATCCCCAAGAAAATCAATTTTATTGCATTTAATCACAACAACCTCACCAAAAATCGAAAATTTGCAAGCCAATCATAATTCAAACAATTTCAAATTTTCATTTACTCTTTTTCTCCATTTAAAATTTCGAAAATCCCACTTGGCAATTTAATTTTTTTTATTTATTTTGCAATTTATCATTTGCCAATTTAATTTCATTAAAAAGAATCATTTTCACAACCAAAAATTTACAAGATTTTCCCAAAATATCCAAATCCACAATTATATTTTGAAAATGTTCAAGCTATACAATTATAGTAATTTTCAAAATTCATCCAAGTCCAAAATTTGCCAATTTGTCCTGCCAGATATTATTCTAACAATCAAAAAAAAAGTTCTTACTGAATTTCGTTTGGCCTGGAGACAAAATCGACTGCTCAAGAAAACCAACGTTCCGTGCAAGGTGAAAACGAGCAATACCCTCCCAGGCACTTCAAAAAACACAAGGTGTAAAATTTTCACTTCAAAACCTTTGGATCACTCCAAAACTCGCTAAGGCATCCAAATACTCCCGGATCTAGGAAAATTGTCAAGGCCTGCTCAAAAATTGGGGGTCCCCAAATCCTTTGGGGTGATGGTGTGAAAACCTCACAACAATATTGAGGATCAGCGATCTGTATATTGCTAGATGGTCAACTAGCACATTGATCTCCATCAGTTTGCTAATCAAATATTAATCCCCTCAACCCCTTAATCAATGGATAGAATAATCAATATTACACAACCGGAAGTTGATAATGAACAACAAACACAAACTAATTAGACATGATGCTAAGCCATTGACAAGAAAGTACAAATTGGGAGATTAATCCTTATCTAAAGAGGCAGGTTGTCAGCCAACGGCTTCCAAGGGCAGTGTACCTGCTGTGGATACATCCGAATGTCGAACCCATGGTCGGATGAAGTTAGGTAGGTTGGATGGGATGGTAGAAAGAAAGGCTCAACTGTATAGTCCATGCTTGCTGGCCATCTTTTAATGTCTTTAGTCAACAGCGATATACAAAAAGAAATAAACAATGTTTATTGTGAACAAACCGATCTTGATTAGAAGATCAGTGATTAGAGATTGTTATGGAATGGTGCGATTAAGAAGAGACATAACTCATGTCATTTACAACATGACTTATCATTTCTAATGCAAGGTATAAGAAGGCAGTTCTATCATTCAACTCAATCATTGGATTTGGAGACTTATAACCTTTTTATACTTAATTAGATCTGGTCAACTGAGCAAGTGCCTATTTGGCATAAAATCAGTTGCAAGCATATAATTACAAATCAGAGACGGCACCAGTGATTGCAAGGCAAGAAAGCATATATCAGAAAGAGCATCAACCATTTCATTGTAAGTTGTTATTTCAGGATCAGACATAGCAACTATATCGCTTTAGGTGATATCTCCTATCATATATTGCATGTATTAACAGTTTATATCAGAGACAGCAAATACTTATTGCTATAAGCAATATCTCATTGCATATTCATATTGCTATACTTGACACAGCAGAGATCATTGCACTTAGTACAAATCATATCATTTCACTTTAGCATATACATTATTGTATATATTAGAAATAGCAAGTGATATTGTTCATATTCTCCATTACTTAGTTCAATTGCAAGAATTAGATAGAGTAAGTGTGAGGAATTGAAGTAATTCTCCCGATATTCCAAGATATCCAAAAAGGGAACATTACAGAGCCAGATACTAAAGGGGAACTACACTTTATACACCAATGTTTGAAAATGTTGTAAGAAATAACCTTGATTCCTTGAACTGTTCTGGGAGTTTTCCTTGACAGTACAAGAGCCGAATGCAAAAATAAGTTATGCCTGTAAAACAAAACAGAATTGATTAAAAGAATTTAGGATGCTTTACAAATAATGAACACGGAAAAGATCTAAAGAAAAATATTTTTACCTTACTGCAATGCCAAATTTTACAAACAATGATTGAAAGCGTACATTTTGAGTATAGAGAATAGAACAAATTTAATTATAAGAAAGACAATGTGCTAGATAAAACAGAAGTTCAATCTTCTTGAACTGGAACAAACAAAAGGCATTACCAACATGCCCAAACATCAGGTAATTATGTCAATAATGTGCAGTGAGAAAATAAATATCCAAAAACTATGAGAAATAGTTTTCTCTCATTACAAAAATGAGAACCAAAAACACAACCACCCCATACTTGAAATTCAGTAACCAAAAATATCTTTACATTGGGAAGAATTTATACCAGCAATTAATATTCAACTCTAGCAATCACATAAAAATACCTAGAAGGCAAAGATATTTCCACTTCTGCCAAAGAGACTAATATGATAAATGTTTTAAAAATCAACAAATTCTAAAAAAAAGGTCACGAAATACTTACGGTGGAAGCCTACTCGTTTCCATAAAGCTCAAGGATTTGGATGCCCTCTCAATTTGACAAGTAACAGAAAGGTACAATTTGGGTAGTAAGTGATTCAGCATCCAAAAAAGGAATTTTTGATAAATAGTCTAATCCATTAGTAACCGCAAGTTACTGCAACCTTTGGTGCACATATTGCATAGGAACTCCTTTAATTATAGAATGATCTGAGCAGAGAAACTACAAGTAGCATTCTTGTTCTGAAGATGACTTACAATGTTTCCACTAACCATGACCCATTCCATATGATGCGTGCACACAAGGCAGTGGTACTTAAGAATTTTGCAACTGTGAACCTTGACATGGCAGCTTGTGACAGACTGGATGTTGAAGAAAGTATGCATTGAAGACATGAACTGCTTATCACACTATGAAAAATGATTAATGGCACAGAAGGCCACATGAATGAAAGAAAATTGAAAAAGCTTTGGTACAAAGATTAATGGGTTTAAGGAATAGGTCAGAGAATTCAGGAGGAAACCTACATGGAATAAAGTGCATGTCGAGTATAGATAATCTAGAAAAGGGATTCCATACAGACTAATAAACATTCTCAATGACCTAATCTAGACAATGCAAAAAGTCTGGCCACCTTAATGAAACAGCCTAATCAAATTGGTGCAAACAGTCTAATACAAGATGATGATTAGCTTTATGGTGGGCTCCAATTGTGAATAAAATATGTTAACTTATCAAACCATGCGGTCTTGTATTGGACCCAGGTGAATCTAGAATGATGTTTGATGGTCATGACAAGTATTATAGACATCCAAGGCAAGTTAAAGATGAATGAGATGAAATTCATTAAGCAAATAGCCTCCGTCATGTATATGGCTAAAACGACACTTGCGGTGAAATTAGAAACGATGAAACTCGTAGAAAATGGCAAGAAGAATCAATATGGATGCAGACAGTCATGTTAATGTCAATGCCAATTACAGGATGACTAATGCAAATGATCAACCATGGAATCGGTAACAGTAAAGAAAAATGAAGGAAAGTGTTACGAAAAGAAGAGCATATGGTATGTTTAAGTGTGATTGTCAATAACGGAAAACATTGTCGAGTGGAATCAACATAAGCCCTAGCATAATATATTGTCCCTTTGCTGACAATCTCTCATGAAAACGATTGCTTAATAGAAATTTGAACATTATGCTCAAGTCTACTTTGCAAGCAAGAAAGAACCCACTTGGTGATAGCTAATATATACCTCATCAAATGTGAGAAACATCCTTGCTTGTATACTTATTGAGTAATGCAAGAGTCGATCGCAATTATACAATTGTGTCCACTAATGCGTGTTTTGAGAGTCATTTTTATAAATAAGATAAGAATAGGATTTCATTGTGCATTCTCATCATTGTGATGTCCCCATCCTATGCATGAAACCACTCTAGCACTAAATACATGTTTGGTCCACACGTGACAAACCTTGGACACTTTCAAGTTAATTAGCAAGTAGAAGTAAGAAATTGTACATAGCATCCTAGTAGTTACAAACAGTTAGACCTATATATTTTTGGTGAGAGTTGATAGCTCACAGTAGGCAGAGCCAATTTTATGGAAGACATCAAGGTGAAAGCTGAAGCAATATGGAAAATCCATTTTATCTATATGACTTCACGATTTTCTAGATGACATCTTCATGAAGCAATAATTTGAAGGATTAACCGTGATAAGAAGGATTGTTGCTAAATGAAAAGTACATTAGAAAACCAGGTGATCAATTATGAAATCCAAGGCACATCATATATCTCTCCAACTGGGCTATTCATGTGTTCAAGATTGGAGTCAAGTTAACTAAGCCATATGAAGATCCTTAACCAAGATTGTCAACAACCTTCCATTTCCATAATTGTTGATTAAGAAGAGTCGAATATCAAACACAGCATAAGGCATTCAGAAATCCTTGTATCAATGTTTCCATAAGAGCAAATTGATTGCATCTAGCAAGTATGATTAACAAAACAGAAATCATTATATATTGAAGCCTCCATGAGCAATTACATCCAACATGAGGAACAAGCCCACAAGAAGTATATCATATGTTGTTAACTAATCACAGATTAGTTATCCACATGAGGTGTGATTACCTGATGCAGAGCAGGGGTGGTTATGGTTTCATTGATACCATATTTCACAACTACGAAGGGTTTCAAACATCAAATGCAAATTCCAAACTCCTTAATGGTGGATTTCACTTCCTAAGGCCTAGTCTCTAGGCCTAATAGTTTGAACAAACTTGGGAGCAGAAAATTGGGTTTTTCGGCCATAACTTTCATTGTAGATGTGATATCAAAAATGTAAGTAAAGTTCTAGATACCCATTTGGACTTTATACAACATATCTTAGAATCAAGGTAGGATAATTTGTACGGAAACCTTCAAAAATTGATTTTTTCCCTCACTATTACCCTAACTAGGATTTCAGACCTGTTTGCGGTAAAACAGGCATAACTTGCTTGAAACATAATGAAATTCATCCAAAGCAAAACCAAATGAAAGCTAACTCATTTATCTTTCCAACCATAACACGTGCAGGTCATCCAAATTCTGTACAGATTCATACAAAATGCTGCAACCGGACAGCTACTGGACAAATCTGGAAATTGCAGTCACTAAAATGATCATAATTTCCACAAAACATAATGAAAATTCGTCAAACCAGAAGGATTTGAAAAATAACAACATTGCCCCACTTTTAAAATTGGTTTTAGGCCAATACCAATCTGTATGAGGCTGTACAATGCAAATTACACCCAGATTCCATAAAAAATTACAAGGAAAAAGTAGTGAAAATGATGCATATCTTTCATTCAATCTTCTCCAACCCCCAGATTTGAGTTGGAAGGTTACATTTATACATTTTCTCACCTACAATCTACTCCAATCATTCAACCAACAATTTTGTTAACAAAAAACAACTTTTGCAAAGCTGCTTGACAACTTTTTGAGCAACATTGACAACTTTAACATTTTTGACATCTATATCACCCAAATCTTTCAATAATGGTCCCAAATGACTCACAATGGTCTTATATGACCTTATTGACTCAACCAAACTAAAATAAACCAAGATTTGACAAATGACACTAATTTGACTCAAAGGGTGCATTCAGGATGCCCCTACGTCATACTCCCCACAAAAAAGAAATTTGAGTTCCATCTCATAAATGAATCTTCTTTCTTGTCTTCCAGTTCCTTTGCATGCTTTCGTTATTGTCTTTTTGCAGGACCTTAACTATATTGATAAGTAGGAGATATTTTCCACAGCAAGTCAAATTGTGATATTGCTATCAGGATTCAACTGTGTAGTTTTTTTAGTCAAACTCATTGACCCATGTTTCATGAGTCAACTGTAGTTTTTTTAGTCAAACTCATTGACCCATGTTTCATGAGTCAACTCTTTTTTTAGTCAAACTCATTGACCCATGTTTCATGAGTCAACTCTTTTTTTAGTCAAACTCATTGACCCATGTTTCATGAGTCAACTCTTTGACTCATGAAACATGGGTCAATGAGTTTGACTAAAAAAACTACACAGTTGAATCCTGATAGCAATATCACAACCTTAACTATAATTTTTTCCACTGGTTCACGTGTCTTTTTCAGTCCAACAACATGCTTCTTGAGCCAAGGCCAATTTGGCACTATATACCCAAGGTTTACTGCTTGTCTCCTCATTCTAACTTTATCATTGAATGCCATTTTATGTTCTCTTTCATCCACTTTGTCTTTGTTACTTGTACAAGAAACAAACATATTAAAGAAATCATATTCTTCTTCTTCCACCTCATGTTGTTTGTCATACATTATTTTCGGTTCATTATCCCCCAAAATCTTTGGCTTCAACTCAACCTTACTCAGCCATTCATTTTCATTTTTGAATTTCTCACCCATCTTTTTGTTCTCCTTGACATCAACATTTTCAACTCTCGGTTCTTCTCTTGAGAACCATGTTATCTCCTTACCCTACATAACTATCTTCTCTCCTTGGACTATCCTTGAGTCCACTACAACTTCTTGTGCTGTCACTTCCTCTTCCTGAACATCACCCACTTCAACATCAATGTCACTATTACTTTCATTAGTTTGAGCAAATTCAAAAGAGATTTCTTCCACTTCTTTTTCAACTGGTTTTTCAAACAACATGGTATTTTCAAAAAATTTTACCTCAACCATTACCTCATTTGTCTCTTCTTCATACTGTCATACAACCTTCTCACTTCAAAACAAGCTTTCAATTCCTATGCGCTCATCCTTCAAGGCTGTTAATGCATATTTCTCCCCATCCTTTTCCAACTCATGTGTTGTGTTTCTTGTTATACTTTGTTGTCCTACTATAATGCCACAACCTTCCAAACACAAGGTGACATACATCCAAATGCATAATGTCACAAACTATTTCATCCTTATAAGGGCCTATGTGAAACTACACTTTGCATTCCTCACTTACAGTTACCTGAGTACCTGTCTGAAGCCAATTCACTGAATAGGGCTCGGGGTGTTGTATTCTTTCCAAACCCAATCTATCTACCATATATTCAAAAACAATATTATCCATGCAAATATCTAAAATCACAACTTAACATTTACCTTTGGATTTGCACGTAGTCCAGAATAATCTTTCCTTTGCCAACTTTCCTACTTCCTTGGCTGCCATTTCTTCCTCCTATAGCATCTTTTTCATTTCTTCCTCTTGTAGCATCTTTTTCATTTCTTCCTCCTGTAGCTTCTCTGCCAATCTGAACAATCTACTTAACAATGTTGATGCTCCCTGCCCATTTTTCTTCTTATCTTAGGCCATCCTTCCAAACCACAGACTTCCAAAACTTCTCTTGCCCAAATCTTTGGGCTTTGATATCAACTTATGCAAAGCACGGGTGGTTATGGTTTCTTTTGTTGTTTTAGTGAAGAAGCATAGGACTATACAGATGTGCATTGACTATTGTGCACTAAATAAGAAGACAAGAAAAAATGCATATCCTATGTTGAGGATCGATAAGTCGTTGGAAAAGTTGCATGGTGCACTGTGTTTGGTGGAAAAGTTACAATGTCAAACAAGTTTGAACATACTTTCCCAACAAGATTGCTGCAGCCATTGCCTATTCTTAAGCAAAAGTGGGAGAACATAACTATGGATTTCATTACAAGTCTACTGAAAGTGTAGGGCAGAGATTGTAGTTTTGGGGTGGCTGATCAATTGACCAAGTTTGTCAACATCTTTGACATTTCATTGGAGTATAATGCACCATAGGTTGCAGCTTTGTTCTTTAGGGAGGTGTTCAAACTCCATGGTTGACAAAGAATTTTGTCAACAATCGGGAGAAAAAAAATTCAGTGTCTTTTGGCAAAAACTATTCAAGTTGGTTGGCAATGAGTTGACCATGAGTACCAATTAACACCCACAAACCAATGGACAAATAGAGATTGTGAACAAATGGGTGAAAGGATATTGGCGTAATTAAGTTGCAAGGAAGGAGACGACTTGGATTAGGTGGTTGATTTTGGGTAAACATTATTACAATACCCACTATCACATGTTGATTGGGATGACTTATTTCAGAACGTTGCATGGATATGATGCTCCAGCTTTCGTAGACTTGGCCTTTGGTGATAGCAAAGCCCCTAAGACTAAGAATTGGATATAGAGAACCAGAACATCCTTAAGATACTTAAGGATAATCTTCGCAATGCCTAGAATCAATAGAAGATATATGCAGAGAGGCACAGAGAATAGCAATGTTTTGAGGTGGATTGTGAGATACCTTCGCAATTATGCATCGTAACTTTCACATATTTTTTCAAGAGTTATTAGACATTATATCAAAGTATGGTTCCGAGACTCACCAAGACTCAGTGAATCCCGAGCCAGGTGACCCTCGGCAATTCTGAGGGGCCCAGACTCAAACTCAGTCGAGCCTTGGGTGAGACTCGCCGAGTCTCCAACTCACCAAACTAGCCGAGTTTGAGCAAGTTTGGATGCTCAAACTCAGTAAAAACTGATTTTTTTCTATTTAAGTCTCAAAATTTTAATAATGTTTGGGTTTATGATTCTAAAATATACATGAAATGTAACATTTAACTCCCCATCTTTGCTTTCAAGTCAATCTCATTCTCTTCGGGATCATTAGAATATACACATGAAATATAACATTTAAGTATAAGTCACATTTCAATGAGTTTTTCCTTTCTTGTACTTTAAGTTTAAGTTAAATTTCATGTGTACATGTTAGGATGTTTGAGTGTTTTCAGATCTCTAGGAGTTACAATGCAAATTCTAGATTTTAGAAAATCTTCTAACTTTTCAGACTTACTCAAATATCAGTAATCAGCAAGCTCCTATTAGCATTCACTCACTCTCTCTATTTGACCCTGTTTATCTGCCTTGAACTCTAGACCTATGTCTCTCCCTGTCACTCTTCCTCTATCCCCTCTCTCTACCTCTCTTTATCTCACTCTCTCCTCTCTCCTCCAAGATCAAGACCTATCTCTCTACCGCTCTCTCACTATCAAACCCCCACAAGATGTGCTATCCTCAACCTTACTTTGGTGTTCCCCCAAACCCCCATCAAACTATAAATCTAAGAAAGTAAAAGGTCAATGACATATCATGATCATAAAACCCTACATAATACATATCCCTTGTTGCAATTTATGCATATTCGTAATTTAAAAAATATTATGGCTCCTATATCATCCAAGACCAACGTTAGATGCCTTTGTAGGAAGGATTTTTTCTCCTCTGAACGGCTGAGCCATAGACTTGTAGTTTTTGTTTTGATATTTGTTTGGAAAATTTGATGCCATGGATTTCATATTCCATGAGTTTTGTATATATTCGAGAATATTTATATATCAAGTGTGCTATTTCTTGAAGCTACAATTTGTGTTAATAGTTTATACTTATGTGATTAATGTAAACTTGTGTATGTGATCAAATTAGCTTCTATTTGATGATGTTATTGTGTTTTTAAGGTTTAATTGATAAAGGGTGCATGAAGCAAGTTTTAAATCCTTGAAAATCTACAAATTTCTTGGGTTTTTTCACTTTGCCAAGTCTTGATGAGTCCCGAGTAGGGCTAGACTTGCCGAGTCCACACCGAATCCAAGTCCTAGAACTATGTATCAGCAAGAGACGACAAACAATACACACCAACCTCAGCTATGCTAGTTCATCCACTCCACAAAGACATTAATGCAAATAGTTCTTCAACAGGCTTTATAAGGCTAAAGATACTTTATGTTATAGATTAACATTATAAAAATAAAGTGACTTTATAACATGACAATATAAATGGTAATCCTAACCACTGACTGAGAGGAGGGGTGAATCAGTCAACTCAACTTATTTCAAATCTTATCCTATGAAACAGAATACAGCTACTGTGTGATAATGAAAATGTAATGTATGTTAAACTAACTTAAACAAAAATCACATACAACAACTTACACAGGATTTATACGTGGAAACCCTCGGTTAGAGGGAGAAAACCACAATGGGACAGAACCCACAATCTTCACTACTACAGTAATAAAGTTGCCCTATTAAAGGCTTACAACAACACTTGTTAGAGTGCTACCCTGTGAAGGGATTTAACATAGATCAGTTAAGATCTTAACCTTGTTACGAGTTGCCTCGCTAGAGGCCTTAACAACATCAATCAAGATGTCACCCGGTTAAGGGATTTATACAAAGGAACTTGTTAGGGTTCACCTTGATAAAGGGATTTTCACGAACTTCAAACAATAAAAGAGATGATCTCTTGTAGACACCTAATTTGTCATTCAAATCATACATGTTCTATTCCTTGCTCAGCTTGGTTGTTCAATCTTCGTCATTCACTCTTGGTGATTGTATCCCTTCTCAGAAGACTTTGCTCTTCTGCTCTGCAATTCTTCTTTATCTCTTAGCACTTGATTGCTCCAACAAGTCACTTATGCACGATGACCCATATATATAATGATCTTCACAATACAAATTAGAATTGTGGCACCAAGCTATAAGTCCTCCAAAACACCCTTGTTCTGGAAGGCATTCCAAAAAGCTCGCATGCAAAACTCCAATTCATGCCAAAATGCTCGCATACAAAACTCCAATCCATGCCAAAAAGCTCGCATACAAAACTCCAGTTCATGCCAAAACGCTCCGTAAAAACCTGATCATATTTTCAAGACAATTGGAAATCATAAAAGCACAGACCGGTAGGTCTGATACTATTGCGTGGAAACCGGTGTGCTACTAGTTGAGTCATCTACCTTCTGTAGTTTTCTACAAGACCAGTTGGACAAGAGATTTGCTGCAACCTCTCTTCAAACACAAATATCAAATATCACAAGCAATCTGATTTACCTTAAGCTCCACGAATCCTCCTGACGGTGTCCTCCTCCAAGCCCTAGACAAAATCTCCACAATATTTTACCAATTTCTTCAATATCCAAGCATGCTGAAAGGGAGCTCTTCAATCTCTTTTATAACACTTTCTAAGAGCTCAACCACTCACCTTGACAATGTGGGATAAACAAAATCACTTTTTTGCTATTTCCTATAATTTCAGGTTTTTTGCTTTTTCGCCCTTGTTTTCTCACGGCTACTTTTTTGGCCCTTATTTTATCGCGATTGTTTTTTCTTTAATATTTTCATGCCATGTAACATGATTTTCCTTCACTTAAGTCCCCAATAAATTTTATTTATGCTTTCCATGTATTATAGAATAAAGGGGGCCATTTAATTAAATATTTCTCACAAACTATAGACTATGTATTAATAAAGTTAAATAATTAACTTTAATTTTATAGAATAACATTATTAATGCATAATAAATTATTTCAATGATAAATAAATGATTTTGTCAATATTACCAATTTACCATCGACATGCCACTGCAAATGAAAGTCCAACATGCCCATAATGACTTATTATAAATAGTATGCCCGAAACTGCCTCAGATCACCTCAGAATGAACTACAACAAAAACTACCTAGGCCAAAAGACCTCTAAGTCCCTTTTATGCCCCGGTTAGCCTATGGGACCATGGGAAAATAGGCTAATGACAACATCGTGTTGTAAACACTAGAAAGGGGACATTACACTTCCATGAGAGGTAGACTCATCTTTAAAGTTTTCTATTGAGCCTAATGGTGGAAGTTTTGATTCCAATAAGAAGCTCTAATGCAGATTGAAGGTGACATTGAATAATGTCATGAACAGTAACGTGAACAATGTCGTGAACAATGTCATGAACAGTAACGTGAACAATGTCGTGAACAATGTCATGAATAGTAACGTGAACAGTGTCATGAATAGTAACGTGAACAGTGTCATGGATAGTAACGTAAACAGTGTTGGGAGCAAGGATTTTAGACTTTGCTGGCAAAAAAAGGGAACGGAAGGATCCATGATGCAATGCTAATCGATTTTGCAAGAAAGGTGACTCGAGTATGTAAAAAGGACCTAAACAAGTGCATTGGTTGTGTTCATCAATTGGATTTAGACTGAGGTTGTAACCTTTAATTCTTACCTTGCTATTGTATACCAAATTTCTAACATCTATGTTGGTATAAGATAAATCCTTTGTAATCAAGTCTAAAACTAATTGAATATTGCCAAGAATACATTTGGGTCAAAATCTGGTTGTCCCTATGAGTACAATTCCTTATGATTAATTTTGTAACAACAACCACTATATTTATGATTAGAGCAGTGTTTAGATCAGAGTTCCCAGACTCGTCGTGAGTCATCAAAACTTGGTGACTCACGAGTCAAGGTTGTTAGTCAAAATGACCCTGACTCGGACTCGAACGAGTCAGGCATGTGACTCGCCGAGTCCAAGCCAATTGACTCGACTAGTGTCAATGTAAAGTTGGGCATTAAAAGAAAAAAAATTTAAAAATTACTTTTTTTTTACTTATTTCTTCCTTGCAACCCTAAAAACATTCAATTTGAGATGCAAAAGTCATGTCTAGAATCTGAGTGGGTAACTAAGTTCCAATAACATCATCAAATAGAAGCTACATGAACGCTACCCTTCCCTATGTCAGTTGCAATTCCTTGAGTTCTTGTCCTTTGTTCGATAAGTAAGAGATTTGGAAATTGCATTTTTGGGCTTTATCAGTACTATTTTTGGCATCTTAAAAACTCAAGAATATGATGCAGGCTATAAAGTTTTATGTGGTTCTAAAGGTGCTAATGTGTTCTTGGCGGTAGGGGTGCCACCCCTCGGTGCTACCCCGTACCACGACAAGGAGTGCACCTAGGGTGCTGCCCCGATCCCGCAAGGGGCGCTCACCCTTGAACTTGTTGGGGGCACTACACCCAGACCCCCGCAAGGGGCGCTGCCCCTTGACCCCGCTAGGGGCCATACCCCCAAACCCCCACAAGGGGCTCTTCCCCTTGACCCCGTTGGGGGCATTGCCCCTTGACCCCGCTGGGGGTGTTGCTCCCAAACCCCCATTTTATTTTTGAAGTACACTACAACTTTGAGTTTGCGTAGTATGAGTCATTATCTACACTCTTGTCATTAGTCTTCCTAGATATTACTTGATGGATACTTGTCGTCTAGAAGATGAATTTTTTTTTTTGGGAGGATGATGTAGTCAGCATAAAATGCTTATTGTTGTGTTTGATAAGATTGGTTATTTGTCAATGTTTTAATTGTCATTAATCTATTATTTTGCGTTTGTACTTATGTGATCGACGTATATTTATTTGTGACAAAATTAGCTTCTATTTGATGATGTTATTGTTTCTTTAAGCTTTATTCAATAATGGGTACATGAAGAAAGTTTAGATCCTTAAAAAACTCTAAATTTCAAGAGTTTTTTTCACTTTGTCGAGTCTTTGGCGAGTCACGAGTTGAGTCAGCCTTTCCAAGTCTGAGCCGAGTCCGAGTCTGAAACTTTGGTTTAGATGTAGCATTTAGATCTTTGTCTGTAGTTTGTATGCAATCTATATGACAAAATGTCTTTGAGAAGTCTGTGTTATTCCTAACCGGTTACTGAGAGGGGGAGGTGAATCAGTAAATACTATTTCTATTACAATTTAAAACTTGTATAAAGATTCTTGCAAGATAAGCAGAATGTAAACAATCATCCACAAGCATAAATAGAAATACTCAGATCAACACATTATGTATATGTGTAAACCCTCGGTTAGAAGGAAAAAACTACGGTGAGACAAAGCTCACAACTTCATTTCTGCAGAAATAAAGATGCCCTGTTAGGAGCTTACAAAGCACTTGTGAAGGTTCTACCCACTTAAGGGATTTGATAGAAGATCGGTTAAGATCTTAACTCTGTTAGGAGTTGCTTGGTTAAAGGACTTTCAACATCAGCAAAGATGTTACCTGGTTAAAGGATTTTTACAAAGAACCGATTAGGGTTCACCCTAATTGAGGGATTTCAATATGCTTTCACACCTTATAAAAGCAATGATCTTAACTTGACACTTCCTGTCTGATTAGGTCATACCTGTTGATCTTTCCCAGTTCTGCCTGGCTGTTGATCTTTCTGCCTTTCACCTCTGTGACTGTAGCACTTCTCTTAGAAGGTATCTCTCTTCTGCTCTATGTATTCAACAATTATCAACAACACCTTTTCTTGCGTCCTATGACCTATATTTATACAAAAGTTCATCTCAATGAGACCCTTAACTCATAGAACCGCCAGGCTATAAACTCGTCCTTAAATCATGCAACAAAACAAAAAAAACTTTGCGTTCTGATCTTGAGTTTACCTTGAAACATCCGCGTAGAAATAAAACTAACTCCTTTTAAAAAGCTAACCTCAGTTCTAAACGGTGGATGCTCCGCATATTCCGGTTTTAACTCAAACTGCTCCGCATAATCCGGTGCGGATCTTTAAGCAGTTTGACCAATGTCAATCTTGTACCCGGTCCATCCCTGTATGTAATATAAGACCGGTACAATGTACTTTGTTCGGTCTACCGGTGCATCTCCTCTGTTTCGTCAACCGGTGCATATAAAGTAATGTGAGTAAACTACCGGTGAACCTCTACCGGTGGAAATGGTGTTTGCATCTAACTTCACTAATGACAACTTAAATTTGCTAACAGTCTGATGCGTTTTAAGAATGGTATGTCTGTCAAGTGTTTGTACAAATGCTCAAATATGAAGTTGAAGCCATTTGAGAGGGATATGTCTACCAAGTGTTTGTAAAATGCTGATGCATAAAACTTTGTTCTTTTGGTGAAGTTTAGCCTGGATTCTAAGTAAAAATATCAGATTCCTATTACCTTGTAAGTGTTTGACAGAATTCCTATGCAAAGAATTTGCGTCGTCTAATGTGTTTTTGGAAATTTCAGATCAGACTCTACACACCACCTGTTTGACGGAATGCCTGAGTCAAAACTGAGAATTTAAGGACAGAATAGGAAGGGAATCTTACATATGAGAGAAACATACTACAGCTTCTTACTCCTCCATGTAGGAGGATGGGAGGTCTTTTGTATTGCCCTGCCCGATATTAGAGACTGAATCAACATTATCGATGTTGTTGGTAAGCATGTTCATTGTTCAAGTGTTAATAGAAACAAAAACAAGAAAATGAACATGATGGGGCTACATAAGGCAACACAATTGACAAGGCTCAAAAGTATATGAAATTGAAAACCCTGGCAAAGAAGAATCAAAAAACATTGGATAGATACAGTTCCTCTCACCTTGCTCTTTGATGTTTATGGATCTTCAGTCCTTTCTTGTGATGACTTTTTACATGTCTAGCAGTTCATTTCTTTAAATGCTTTCAATGTTATATTTTATAAATTATAACTTATATGACAACTGTAAATCATGTATGTGTGGAAATATTGTACCACAAAGAGAGCCCTCTATCTGAACTTTATAATGATACAATCTAGCACTCCTATGAAAAGCTGTGCCAATAACATATCATAGTAAAGCCGTACATAATAAGATATGTATATTTTAATATAAAGTTTGCTATTTGGAGAGAAAAAACTACTGGAATATTTATTAAATCATAAGATAAGCAAGCAAAAATCAAATTGCTTCTAGTTTGGCAGACTCCTATTGCCATTCCATTTAACATTACTCACGGCATGACCATTGCACCAAGAAGAGAGATTGCTATTCCAGTTGCTCCGTGACTGCTTAATTTTGGTATAAACAGCCCTTGAACAACTTCGTGAATCGATATTTTTGTATATTTTATCTCTACAAAGAAACAGCTGGCTATGGTGAGGACGAGAAAGGATATAAATAGCTCCAACTTCCGCACCTGCACCAATAATAAGGTAATAATCTCAGAATTCTTCTCCCAATGCAGAATAGAAATATATCCAGATAATTATCTTGACCATGATTGTTTGGTGCACATGGAAACAATTGTGACAGAAAGTCCCTGGATCACTTTCAATCATATTATCATCAAGACACTTGATAAGTTTTACCTATCAACTTTTTCTTACAAATTAAAACATTAAGCCTAAACTAACAAGGCACTCACCCCATAATGCTGCAAGGCAAGAAAAATCAGAGTACTAAATCCTGCCAAGATAACTCCTAGCCACAGTGGAAGATGGAACAACATATTTAAGGCATACGCTGTCCCAATAACTGAAATATTCAAATTTTACAAACAACATGCACTGTAAGTCTTTTGGCAACATAAAGAAAACTTTGAGAGAAAAGAAAAAAGGCATATTGATTACAAAGCTTAATGCATAGAAATAAACATGTGATAAAAATAATGTAATTATACGTTAACATAGTACCCGTCCAGGTGTCTATAACAGAGTGGAAGAGTACTCAAGCAAACAATATAGAAAAAATAATCCTAAAATACAAAATAATCCATTTTTATATTCATTAGAAGTTATAACCTTCTGGAATATCACTAGCAACAACAGCCAGTTCAGCTAGTACCCAGAGTATATAGTTAATTTCTGTAGGATATTCTGCTCGACAATGTTCAGCTAAATGTTTACCTGCATGTTTGCAATTTACAGAAAATTCTAATCAGAATTACATTGCAAATTCAACTATGACTGAATCAATTAAAACATTAAAATATAAATGGTATTAATCATCACCAACCCTCCAAAAGAATAAATGAAAAAAAAAAAGGCTGTAAAGCTAAGTAAATAAACTAAAAGTTGCACTCACCAGTCACAACTCCTAAATTTGAAGCTAGTGATTGAATCAGAGCCCCAGATATAGTAGCCAGCAAAAGTACCCAAAGAAGCTGCAAGATCAGGCTTTCAATATCATCATCTATGTTTTAAAAATCAACAACGGACATTGGCATCTCTTGTCTATTCAAGAAGTCTAAACACTGGTATACAAACAAGTAAAGTCTTCAGAATTAATAGAATTTTAGCATAAAGAAGCTACAGTGGAGCTTTAAATTTTACTTAAGAGCCATAATACAAATCCCAGTTTATTCTTTCAAAAAGAATGGAGTTTATGACAGATCCATAGATACCCTGGATTAATCATGTAAATGGTTGATTACTTGACAATCCAAAATTGAAAAAAACTAGAAGACCCAATTAAAATGGTTTTCAACTTTTCACAAAATAAATTTTGAAGATGACAAAATCCTATTCAAGAAGAATCACTACTTTTTGGTGGTCTATTATCTGTGTAAAAGTATCTAATAGACTAATGCTATTAAATGTTTAATTAATGTCCTTAAGACTATAGCAACTACAGCAGTTTTACAATTTATTAATTTTGGCAACAAATCTATTCAATGTGCACCTTAAATTAGTTTGAAAGAATCACGCAAGATGGACAATACACCATTGCAATGTATATAGCACAAGCTTTCCTATATATACACCAGCCAAGATGTCAATATCATTGCTCTCAAAAGTGAGAGTGTGAGGCCACCACTACCACGAGAAACAAGATGACTAATGGAGTAGAATCACCACTAATACAAAATCTGCAAAAGCTATTTGGATCTACAGAATACATGAGCAGCACCT
Organism: Chamaecyparis obtusa; assembly: GCA_027943335.1. NCBI lineage: Eukaryota > Viridiplantae > Streptophyta > Pinopsida > Cupressales > Cupressaceae > Chamaecyparis > Chamaecyparis obtusa. Next base: position 1,820,913 of record BSBK01001260.1, on the reverse strand, counting down.
CAATAAGGAAATTACAGATAGATAAACTCCACAAGTCTGTATGTGAATGGCGCTCAATCCAGAGGTAGCTTCTATTGCGCAACTCAGCAATCTAGATGACGGGCTTTTATAACATAATAGTTTTTAGAGCAGTACACTAATAATCATAGTTTTGCATCCACTGCACTAAACCATACTAACCTTAGTTACAGGTTCAGGTACGGGTATGGATATGGAAATGGGTACGATAATCTGGTACGTAGGCATGTGAAAAAGCTTTTTGGGGGTTGGGGTACGTGTGTGTGTGTATTATATATACAAAAAAACTAAAGAAATATACAAAATTGTAAAACTAAATCCTTTGATAGTATGTTACTTCATCATTGATCAATGCCAAATGTTGAAATATAGCATCGAATTGATTGATATAATTATATTAATCTAATAGTCAATTATATATATATATATATATATTAAGAGCATTTGATAGTTGTATATGTTACAATATAGTTAATATTACCAATCGGTTATGAAGGGTCATGACCCTACGTAGCATAAGCCACGTATGGTCATGGCTCTTCAAGACATGACTATTCAAAGGATATAAATGCATATTGATGGCTTGTGAAAAGATCAATCACAACGGTAATCTATTTCAGCACAGCCTCATATATATTCTCTATAGGACGATTTTGAATTTACAACACCAAATGCCAAAGATAAATATTAAATGCCAATTGATCAACCTTAAAGACACAATAACATCATCAAATACACGAACTATGCAAACCCAAAGTTGTAGTGTACTTTAAAAATGCCAAAATGGAGACAAAATGAGAGCAAAAGAGCAAACAAAATGATATGTTTTTAAGTCGAATGGCCTCATGAAGGGTCGTTTTAGGATTTTTAGCGAAATTTTAAAAAAAAAACACTTTTTTTAATGTTTTTTGAGTCACTTTAAGTGACTGGGCCACGGATGCGCTCTGGATGCATCCAAGATGCGCATCCTAGCCTATAGACGTGTGTCGGATGCACTAGTTGTGCATCCACAATCCAGGATGTGCATCCGGAGTGCATCAGGTTGACGCATCTGAACCAATGTGCATCCGGACTTGATGCGCAAGGGCAAGATGCACATCCTACAACTAAGATTCTAACCATTACATGTATAAAGAACCAAATTTTTTTTGTACAGTTTCACTTGAATTCTTGATTTAACAAGTTGTTAAAACAACTCATAATAAACACAAACTGAGCACTAATAATAGTTTTCCAACAAACCTCACTTTCTATTTAGAAACCAATTTCAGCTTTTCAAGCCTTGAGCTTTTGTCAACCTCACTTGATCTTTAATTTTTGATCCTCAATAGTAGCATCTAATCACTAGGAGCTGCATCTTTACTTATTTCTGGTAGTCTTATTTCTTCCTTCATGGCACTATCTTTATTAATTTTGTTAATATCCTTTGCAAGAATCCTTTAGACCTATAAGGATATGTTGTTCATCTAGTTTTTGGCAATGATAACCCTGATCAACCAATCTACTAGAGACATTTTTTTATTATTTCCTCTTGCTTGAACAAATCGTGGGGATAAGAGCTCTTCACCTAAATCATCCAGCCAGAATAACTCTTCCTCAAATGTGAATTCACTTAGCTATCTAAGGCTATTTTACAATGTCTTTGCCTTCAAGCTTCATACTCATCAAAGTGATGTGTCCAAGAAGTCTTCAACATCGAGTATGTTTGCAAACTTGGTCCAAAGTCTCATAACCATTATGTTGAAGGAGTCAAAACATCTACTCTTGTGTTAGAAAGGTTGAAGTTAAACAATTCAGTGCCCATGTTCTTGGCATCAATAGAATTTGTGCATCTATATGGTCCTGTCTGATCTGGAAAAGTAGGCCCCAGCTTGTGCTTCTTTCTATGATCCTCATGAACAACTATCAATTACCTACAATATTTCCATCAAAATAATCTAATCAATTTGGTATTTCTAATCACTTGGGTATTGTGAAAACTTGTAAATATAAAACAAATCTGCATATTGAAATTCTAATGTAGGTGAGGTAGAGAATTGAATGAACCAACCAATTGACTCCATGATAAACATCCTTGCTTGATCTAGAACCCAAACATGGTTTTCATTGCCCAAGCTCCTAACTACTAGCATGATAAAGCCATCATTGACTCCTTTAAAATGTTTCGTCCATTCTCTATACTCCAATTGTGGATGCTTCAATAAAAGGTTTCTTTACGTTTTAACTTTCCCCACCTTGGTAAATGCATTTTCTTGCACCAAATAATAGATTAGATATGATACCATGTGGAAAGCTCTAGTATCGAAAAACTTCACCAGCTAAGAATGAATAGAGTTGCTAATCAAATGAGCCTAATCAATGCATTTTCTTCCATCTCAAATAAGGTTGTTAATAAAAAACCAGTGTTCCACGGGGATGCGCCCCCCAAAAAAAAAATCATGGAGTTTCCAAGATGGGGACGTTTTCGGGATGGGGGTACACCTCAAAAATGTCTCTGTGTTGCACCCCCACCTTTCCCACATTTCTCCGCCAACTTAGGGACATTTCCCTTGATTTTTAGCCTGTGTTACCCCGAGTTTCCGGGACGGGGACGGCGAGACACGGGGGGGACAGGTTTCCGGGATGGCAAATTTTTTTGCCGATTTTGGGGACGGGGGGGGGGGGACGGCAAAGGGGACGTCTATATAAATATAGGGAAATTTTTAAATATATAAGGAAATTTGCAAGTATACATTACATTTATTTGAAAATATGGACAATGCATGCCATTTAAACATCATAGAACCTTAACATACAACATTTCAATGCCATTTAGTAAATACTAAATAGTAAAAGTAAAACTATAGTCTAAACTCTAACTCTATTATGCATTCATAAATCAGTAAACTGGAAATTTGAAATTTCAATTCATTGTCAGATTGTCAATATGCATATGATAACAAAAATATAAGTTTAACATAGAAAAGCAAAACTGAAAATGCCCCAAGACTTAAGTGATGCCATAAAGTTTCATCATCGTGTTCAACATAGAAATCAAAATATAGAAAAATGAAGCACATTGCTGCTCCTATTCTTCTGCTGCCAACACGGCATCAAAATCAGAGTCATCTGAGTCACTGTCACTATCATGCTGCACTGGAAATGAACTCTCATCCAATGGAACCCCAACCAATCCCGGTGCTGTCTCATCCTCGTCAATCTGGGCCACATCTTCAGAATCAACCCATGCAAAGGTTTTTTAATTTTTTTAAAAAAATTTGGGCCCAAGACGTTGGGGACGGACGGACGTCCCCGGTATAGTTGAGGGACGTCTATGACGTCCCCGGCTGTCCCCCAAAATTTTTGCCGAAGTCCCCGAGTTTCCGGGACGTCCCGGACATCTTGGCTGAAAAGGGGGATGGGGATGGGACATCCCCAAGCCGTCCCCAAGTCCCGGAAACATCCCCGTCCCTGAAACTTGGGGATTTAGGCCAGGGACGCGTCCCCGGGTAACCCTGTTTTTAGCCCATAAGAGATGTCTCCTTCAAAGGGGACCCTGTGAAGTCTCTAAGATGCCCAAAAGTCCCTAAACATCAAAGAAACTTCCAGGTGTTTCCTCATACGTTTTTTCTTAAAAAGGTCAAAAAAACAATTAAAAACACAAAAATTAACTTGAATTTTGTGTCGCCAATATAACCCCAAGTAAGTTGTTTTAAATTTTAAAGATTATAAAATATTAAAGGAGACTTGCTAAAGTCTCACATTACTACATTAGTAAACGCCCAAAAAAATTATATTTCATATGGAAATGCCCTAAACAAAGACTCCTAACGGATTTATTTTGTTCAGCCGCAAGCCGTGATTTCTTCCATGCAATGACCTCCTCAGCACAATTTCATGTGATATGATTTCCTAGTTTCACTATCAAATTTCAACTTTGCATTGGCTGCTCTAATTCAACACAATGACACTCCCGTGGACAGCAATTTGGATTTTGGAGAGTTTTCAACTTTTCTTTCATTCGAACTTCAAGAGTTTTAGTTCAAATAATCAGAGGTAATGTTGCTGTATTTTTTCAATCAGTTTTACCAGTTGCATATCAATAAAGTTATAAACAAACCCTGAATCATCTTTATTTATATTATCATATATAATAATTATTATAACCTAAATCTAAACGTTTGTTGTGATCTAGGGTTTTTAGTTTTATGGGGATAGGTTTTACGTTTTCCCTTAGGTAGATAGCCTGCTCCCATGAACTTATTGTTGAGAATTGACCATAAAAATGATCTAAATCATTGATGTCAAAAATTAAAATCAAAACACTGAGATAGTGACTTTCGTCCAGCTGAAAGTGTGAAGAGCCGAAGTTGCTCTTCCTGAATGTTTACTAATAATTTTGAAATGACTACAACTATATCTTAATAATAATCATGCAAGTAATGAATTCTGAAATATTTTAACCAATCTTCGATTTTTCCCATTCAAATAAGCATGCTCTTTTAACATTAATTACAAAAAACTAATTTTAGCAAATTTCATAATAAACACATATTACAAAATTCCAATTGCACCTGTATCAGCATAAATCCTCCTTTTGTTGTCACAACTCCTTGCAATATAAACGCCGCCTTGTCTGCTGTCACTATTCCATGAAATTGAGCGGCCACCCTAAGATCATTAACACGTGACTGTTCAAAACAGCACACGTTTGACCCAGACTTGTATGCAGGCCCAGAAATAAATCCAAACAGCCCGTGCTGTGTCTTTCACGTGACCAAGAAATAAGTCACGGCTTCCCTCTATGCCTCACATGACTGCTCTAAATCAATGCAGGACTGCCCAGCAATTAATACGCTGCCTGGAAATGGATTACGGCATTGTGCTGAGTGTGCACGAGCCTTTGAAAAATAATCAGCAATGGGTGCGTTCCAGTATATATGCAGACGCAGCCAATGAATACATCACCACACATGAAATTCGATGATCCCCTTCTTTCACCACTGTTTTGATAATCAGAAATATATAATCAGCATCCAAGAATTATTTTAGAATTCGATTGTTGAATTCAAAGACACAATTCCACAACAAAACTTCACTCTTCAGACTTCAGACTTCCACAATTCCGATATACAACAGCATCAGATTGTAAACTCAGTAATAATTAGCTGTGAGATTCACCATTACAGGCAATGGCTCAAATCACAAGAAAGAGGAATCAGTCCTCGAAACCCTAGCCGGTTCCTTCTTCCCAAATTCCAAGAAAATAATGATTGCATAAAAGATGAATGAAAGTGTTTTTCTCGAGTAGAATATATAGCTTTTTCGAAAAAGCACTTTTTAATATTTTCACTTAATTGGCTTTTAAAAATAATCTCACTTTATAACATTAAGTTATAAAGTCATAAGTTATTAAATTAAATCAAAATAATTTAATTTAATAACACATTTAAAATATAAGCCACTGCATGTCTGACTGCAATCAACGAACTTCTGACAGAGCACCAAGTCCAACTGCCCAACTAGGAATAGGCACTGCCCTGCCAGAAATAGCCACTGCTAAAAATAGACTTACTATAAATAGTAAGTCTCTCAAACTAGAGATTCACTGAAACTCAATCCTGAGATATCTGACGCTCCGTGCAGACACCCTGCTAACCCTGGCCATGCCACAATACCACTTACTAAAAATAGTAAGTCAACCAAAATGGTTCGAACGAAGAGTAGACCTGATAATCTGAACCTCAGGATGGAATCCCAACGCTGGCTCCACCATCTGACCCCCTCTAATCGCCTGATTAGCCTGTGTGGGTCGCCAAACCAAGCTAATCCCATGAGTCTAAAAACGGGGACATTACAGAAAGGTTGTAGCTTGTGGTCCAGTGCTAACATAATAGCATGTTTGTCATAAACTTTAAGTTTTCAATTTTAAATTTAATAACATCTGAGATCAGAGAAACAAACAATTAATTAAATTTTACTTATTTACTTTGACCACTATCAGTCCAAAATAGTGTATACAAGAAAACGCATATAAATTATTGCTCAAAGTTTCTCAACAATTGATCACTCAGTTTTTTTAAAACAAGCTTAACTAATCATTCATTATATTTTGTTCATTATGCTGCATGAAGCATTATGTATTTCCATGAAATTCCACATGAATTCCCACATTATAAATTTTTAAATAATATTCTAATTTCTGATTTAAGATAGAGCATTTTTAAATAATTATTAATATTTTTAAATAAAGTTGTGATCTCCTTACATCTTCCTACTTATTGTTTATTGCAGGCTGCGGCATCATTATCACTCTCACAATGAGCACTGACAGCACGAGTGAGAATGAGAAGGTTGAAATTGGAAATGAAAATGACTCATCTGATGAACCTAGCACAAGAGTAGGGGGTGGGGCAAATCAAACTGAAACAAGCTCTATTGGGAGTGGAAATTTCAAGTGCCCTACTGAAATCCTCAAAAAATGGGCCAAGGGCCGGTTTGATCCAAAATCATCCTTAAGACAAGTTGCAACTAAGGTACCAGCAAGGCCTGGGACAGCTGGGGGCACTAGAAAGTGGAAGTGCAACATGTGTGATGAAGAATGGTTTGGTAGTATTACAAGAATTAATGCTCATTTCATTCTTGTTCGAGGCAAAGGTGTAGAAATATGCAAAAAGGTGAATAAGAAGTTGAAGTACAGGACCAAAATATTAAAATTATGGGGTCGCAATGAAGGTAAAGCACCTGTATCATGTACTTTACCACATAGGAATAGAGCTGATCAGATTTCTACAGTTTTTTCTTCTACTTTGCAAACTCAAAGGCCACCAATTCCATGCAGTTTAGGGGCAGCAGAGGCTAGGGGAAAATGAAAGATGACTAGTCCATCTTCACAACCATTGACAGATCTATTTAATGTGCAAGCAAAAGATGCGGCAGATGATGCCATTGGAAAATTCTTCTTTGCCAATGGCTTTGATTCCATGTGTCCCTCTCCCCTTATTATAAGGAAGTTGTGGCAAAGATAATAAGGGCAGGAGGATCATATGTGCCACCTGGTGAGACTAAATTAAGGACAACAATCTTGGATCAAAACTATTCCAAGATTAATATTTTGATGGAGAAGATGAAGAAAACTTGGGTCACAAGTGATTGCAGCATAGTTATGGATGGGTAGACAGACATTAGGCGTTGTCCACTCATCAATATCATGGTTACCTCTACAACAGGCCCTTATTTCCTTAGGGCTATTGATTGTTCAGGGCATAGCAAGGATGCTCATTTTCAATTTCAGATCCTGAAAGATGTTGTACAGGAGGTTGGGCCATTAAATGTGGCACAGGTAGTGATAGATGCAGCCTGTGTGTAGAGCAGCATGGAAGATGATTGAGGCAGCCTATAGACATATTTGGTGGACTCTTTGTTGTGTGCATGCCATGAATGATGCACTCAAGGACATGGGTAAAATCCGCTAGATCAAAACAATTGTTAGTGATGCTAGAGATGTCCAAATGTTTATCTGCAACCACCGCACTTCACATGCACTCTTTAGGACCTTCTCCAAGAAGAAATTCCTAAACCTGTAGAGACTCGGTATGCATCAAACTTTATTCTCTTGGAGAAGATGCTTAAGTTGCAAGAGGCATTGCAACTAATGGTTATGATAGCAGAATAGAATAGGTGGCCTGAGTCGAAGACACGACAAGAATTCAGGGTGAAGGAAGTGGTGAAGAATGATCTCTTTGGGTTGATGCCAAATATATTGTCTTCATCATTGCTCCTATCTTCATAGTTATTAGATTTGGGGATTCTAATGCACCTACCCTTGGAGAGGTGTATGAGTACATTGATTCTATACTTAGTCAAATGAAGGTTGTTGTACGAGAGAAGGACCCTACATTGCAATTCTACACTAAGCATATTCAGCTGATCATTCATCGTAGATGGGAGAAGCTCAACAGTCTCTTACACATGGTTGCCTATGCATTGAACCCAAGCTAGTACGTGCAAAGTCCAGGCAGAGTTACACCTATATAGGATTCTAAGGTGAAACAAGGATTCAATGGTGCAATTGACAAAATGTATCTTGCTAATGAGGCTAGCGACATTCCTACTGAGTGGACAAAATTTTCCACTCTTTGGAGATAGTCAGAGGCAGCGAAGATAGATCTAGAGATTATGTCACAAGAGGACCCCAAGTTGTGGTAGACTATGCATGGGCCTCAATATTTGATAACTAATCTAGCCATTCGTTTGCTGTCCCAAGTTTCTAGTTCTTTTGCTGCTGACAGGAATCAGTCTACTTACAGCTTCACCCACTTTGTTAAGAGGAACAAGCTTACTTCGAGGAGGGCAGAGAAACTTGTGGCGGTACATAGTGTGTTGCGTATCATTGACACAACACATCTACATACAAGGGGAGTCCAGCAGCCAAATGGGATGTAGATCCATAAGACCCAGCACAGATTGATGATGCTACAAAGACAGGGCTGGTTGATATTGGTACGGATGACCTTCTGGGTCTAGCAGTTTGAGTGATGAGGGCATTGGGGAGTTAGGTGAGGAGCATGGGGATGATTAGAATCATTAGACTCGAATTCAAGTATTTACTATTTTGTTTTTGAAGTTTGAACATTATTGAATCTTGATAGCTTGGTCAGTTGATTGTAATTTTGAATCTTGATGAACATTGAATCATGATTAATATGATTGTGAAATGAAAAATTTAAAATTTTGAAAATTGTCATTCCAATGTCTATATTTGATATTCATATTTTTAATTTTGACATTTGTCATTCAAATACTACTACTAGACTCTAGTTATATGTTATACATCTTTATCTTTTTAAAACTAATGGTAGTTTTTCAAGTGCTAATAGTAATACTATATGTATTATCATTATGTCGGCACTGCTCCCCCACCGACCCCCAGCCACCATCCCCCCGGCATTCCCAAACTTAGGCCCCAAGTACCCCCATCCCTAAAATGTGTCTCCTCGTACCCCCAAGAAAACATCCCCAAACCCCGTGGAACTATGGTTTCAATGGCCTCATTTGAGGAATTGGAGGCAAGACTTGTATCTTTGATTGGGCCAAGTGAAGCAACTTCAATCCTTACTTTCCCTAAGATAGGAAACCTTCCCATTTTTCATTTCTATTATTTTTTGTGTCCCTTTAAGATCCTTTAACCTACTAAGATAGAGAGTAGTTTGAGGGCACATCTAGCAATCAAGTTCCTCGTGAGGACCAACGGAGTAGGAGTAGGAACTAAAGAGATCGAGAGTTGAAAGAGGCTGCAAGCCCATCCATAATGAACAATCATTGTCTTCTATTTGTTGTGGGCTTTTTGTAGTAATTATCTTAGAAGATCTATGATCCAATTTTGTATGTAGATGGATCTTCTATGTAATGGGTTCCTATGTAGGGATTTTTCAGTATGAATAGAAAATCTACAATCATATAAATGACGTAAATAAAGACAGCAATGTAAACTTTTTTTTAAGTTAATATAAAGGGCAAGGGCCCATATCCCTCACTATTTAAAATAAAATCCAGATGTTCCTATGTGTTCCTTCGTTTTACATTTACCTAACCATAAAAAATAAGCATTGATTTAATTGTGTTTCTCATATTGACTCAAAATAACAAGACCAACAATAAATAATTTTTTATTAATTGTGTTAGCATGTAAATTCACACCTTTCAATGCAACACAGAATGGAACAAATGTGTGGTAGAACCACTCTTTAGATTGAAGGGGAAGCTCCCTATACACAAAAACTAACATAATCTAAACAATACGTTCTTTCTATTTACAATCTATACAATGTTGTTGGGGATGGTTCTTGTCATGCTGCAAAAGTAATGGTATGTTCTTTTGGAATCACCTAAGGCAAAGGCAGATATGCACTTAAACTCAAAGCAAGAGGTTTTGTATGCTTTTTAGATTGAAACAACTACACACTTATGTTGTTCAACTAAATACAAATACTAAACAGTGCAAGTCAACAAAAGGATTTGATAAGTTTAAACAATGCACAAAACCCAATAAATCAAAAGAGGCGAATGACATAATTCACTACATCAACACATACAGAGAACATGGGATTGTGCCTTGGGTGACTTTGGAAGAATGGATAACCCTCAGTCCTTGATTCTAAACTAAAGAGATTTCAGTCTAAGGTTTGTGCTCCTGTATTGAGTAGCTAGAACATTTATGTGCCTTTGACATAAAACCCTCCAACCACAAAAAATCAAGCCAAACAAAGTAACTGCACTCAAAGCTACAACTACCAACTTAACAACTAGTATGATACAGAGCTTACAATAATTGTTGAGTAATATTTGATTAATAAAAACAACACAAAAAATAAAACACTTCAACAACAATTTAGAAGTAAGATAGCAATACAAATTGAATGAGTACTAAATTTAAAATTGACAATAAAAAACCCTAAAGTAAGTGTCAAACAAAGTAGTTGCACTCAAAGCTACAACTACTATGATACAAAGCTTTCAATACAAATTGAATGAGTACTAAATTTAAATGAACAATAATAAACCCTAAAGTAAGTGCCAAACAAAGTAATTGCATTCAAAGCTACAACTCCTATAATAAAAAGCTTTCAATAACTATTGAGTGATGTTTGATTCATAAATCACAAGTAACACATAAGAAATAAAAGATAGGAATACAAAATTCTATTGAATGAGTACTAAATTTCAAATCAACAATAAAACCCTAAAGTAAGTGCCAAAAGCATTTATTTATAATGTTTACATGACATTACATAAAAATATAACTATGACTTCCACACCAAGAAAAACTGGTTGCATGCAATGCAAGCTTTACTACAAAATTCTATCCACTAATTCTAAACTCATGCAATCTTTAGTTAGATTATTGGTAAAGATTACTACAAACTAACACTAGAACTTGCATCTGTTGGATGACAAAGAGATCTGAAAATAGACCTCATGGCATAAGGCTCTAGAGTTTCTAATAAATCTTTTCATTCTAATCATGACAAAACTTTTGATGGCACCGAAAATCTATCATTCAGGTAATTGGCACTTTGATGCTTTGAACTTGAATACCCTTCTCTCTACTAACCATTTTAACATCTAGAATCTGACAATGTTGCTCTCTATAAATTCTAGTAGTAGTATCTATCCCTTGTCAACTTTGAGAACTTTGCAACACCAAATTTATTCAGTGATCTTGTTTGATGTAAATCAAGTTATTGACCTTGAATTAATTTGAATGAAGAATGAAAGGAAGAATTTCTCACCATTTGTTCTCAATGTATCTTTAAAACCTGGAAAACATACTGAAAATTGTCAATTCAGAGGCAATACATCGATGGCATCTGCTGATATCTTGTTTTTTATTAGTACAAGACTTGTTGAAATCATGACAAAACACGAATATGAAACTGAATATGATTATCAAATGATAGATTTGTCATATAGGAAATCATAAGGATAAAAATTATTGTCGATATTGTTGATGTATAGCATCAGTCGAAGTGATACTGAGCATTTGAATTCATGATTTACATGAACATTGTTTTATGCATTATATTATTGATAAGAATAAGAGACTATTGTGTTATCGGGACTCTTGAATATATTTGTTACTACCGCTGATTGAAAGCAAACTAATTGTATTTGTTATGCACCAATCAGTTATCAGTTATGCCCACGTAGAGTCATGTCTCTACGGGGACATAACTCTTTGCATATATAACATAGAGCAATCGTGGAGGACTGATATCAATCACAAGGCATATACAGTCCCAGCGATCGCTCTCTCTCCAGCAAAACAAAGACAGTCAAACTGTTATATCAGTAAGTAAATCTGAATCTACACAGCCTGCAATAATAGTTTATATCTCTATCAGAGATCCTACATTTACATGGTATCAGAGCCATCCTGATAGAAAATTCTATTATTCAGAATTAAAAATTAAAATCTCAGATTTATCAATATTAGAATTTTATTCAAAATGATTAATCATGTAAGATTAGAGGATAGACTTGAGGGAGCATCAAACTTTTCATCATGGAAAATTCGAGTCATCATAGTACTAAGAGAAATGGAGTTAGAAGAGTACATAGAATCAAACAAACCTATTCCTGAAAATGATTCTAATAAAACGACATGGAAAAGACACAACAACAAGGCCATGAAAATTATTATAGACTCTATGAAGGATCATATTCTTCCATCTATATCCAGTCTTAAAACTGCATTTGAAATGTTCTCTACTATTAGGAACACTTTTGAAATCAATAATACTAGTAGACTGCTAACTTTAAAACAAGATCTTCTATACATAAAAATGTATAATGGGGAATTAATTACGTCATATTTCCTAAGAATCTCTGAGTTAAAAGATCAACTTGCGACAATTGGAAATCAAGTTGATGACAAAGAACTTAGCATCATAGCATTAAAAGGACTTCCACTATCTTGGGAAACCTTTATTCGTGGTCTAAGCTCACATCCTGATCTTCCTAAATTTGAATTACTCAAAAATGAATGCACTCAAGAAGAATCAAGATTAGTTTCCAGAGGATTAAGCATAAATCAAGAGGGAGATATTCAAGCTCTTCATGTTAATTCAAACAATAAAGAAAAGAAAGGAAAATTCAAACGTAATAAGAAGGAATTCAACAAACCATATAAGAAACGAGATTGGTCAAAAGTAAAATGTTTCAAATGTCACAAAATTGGTCACACTCACAACTTCTGCCCTAAACGAAAAAGAATTCAAGCAGCCCTAGCAGAAATCAAGGAAGAGAAAGAGGAATGAAACTTTGCATTTTATCTAGCTCTCTCAAGTGAATTAAACTCAAACAAAAATACTTGGATTATAGACAGTGGAGCATCTCGTCATATTACAGGTTTTAAAGACAAATTTGAAAGCTTCTCAGATTACTCCTTGGAAGAAGTAACCATTGGAGATAACTTTACTCATCTGATTAAAGGTATTGGGTCTTGCTCAATTCATCTAAATTTAGGTATCACTCTCCAACTTAAAAATGTTTTCTTCGTACCTGGTATAAAAAGAAATTTGGTCTCTATCTCCGGTCTTGCTAATCAAGGATACACAAACACCTTTCAAGAGGATAGAGTTCTATCTTGGCCAAAGAACTCCAACATCAAGAAAGCTATATCTATTGGATTTAGAGATGGAAGTTTATATAAACTTTGCAATCAACAAAATTTAGCCCTAAGTCATGAAACATCAAATTCTACCGAAATTTGGCATAGGAGACTAGGTCACCTTCATTTTCGTGCAATGTCATCAATAGGGAAAATTGTAAAAGGATTACCTAGTCTCAAATCTGATCTCTTAGGCATTTGCAAAGGATGTGCCCTAGGCAAAAACACCAAGAAATCCTTTCCTAAAAGCATTCACAAATCAAAATCTATACTTGAACTTATTCACACAGACCTATGTGGTCCTATGTCTATACCTTCCCTAAATGGGTGTCTCTATTATGTAATTTTTATTGATGACTATTCTAGAAGAACTTGGATCTACTTCCTCAAACAAAAGGAATCAATTGAAGTATTATCAAAATTCAAAGAATTCAAAGCTCTAGTTGAAAATCAGTCTGAACAGAAAATAAAAACTCTAAGATCAGACAATGGAGGTGAATACATCTCTGAAATTTTCAAAGATTTTTGCATTACTATTGGGATTAAGAGGGAGTTTTCTATACCATATAATCCTCAACAGAATGGAGTTGCAGAACGTAAAAATAGATCAATTACTGAATCAGCCAGAGCAATGATGCATGACCAAAATCTTCATACTTCTTTTTGGGCTGAAGCATCTAACACTGCAGTTTATATTCAAAATAGATGTCCTCACTCAATATTAGAAAACACCACTCCTGAAGAAGTATTTTCGGGTATCAAACCAGATTTAAGTCATCTACGAATATTTGGGTGTCCTGTTTATATTCATATTCCTAAAGAGAAAAGAACAAAACTAGAACCATCTGGAAAGAAGGGAATACTCATTGGATACATTGAAACAACCAAAGGCTAAAGGATCTATGTTCCGGGTCAAAGAACAATTGAGATCAGTAGAGATGTTAAATTTGAAGAAGATATTGCCTTCAATCTTTCTAAGAACATTGATGAACCATATACAGAACCTTCCACTGAATTAGATGAAGATCACCCAGTAGAAAATGAGAGGGAGAATGATACTGAACCTCCTTCACCTACTATCTCAAATTCAGAGAATATTGAAAATGCTAACAACAAAAAGAGGCCACTTTGGGCTAGGAAAATGATAGACGAGAATCATGTTGAACCTGATGAAGTAATCAGAGAAAGCAAGAAAACAAGAAACCAATCATGTTATGTGGCACTATTAACTAAACTTATCAAAACAGAACCTTCAAATGTTGAAGAAGCCTTATCAAGCAAACCTTGGAAAGAAGCAATGATTGAAGAATATAATTCAATACTAAAAAATGATGTATGGGATGTTGTACCCAGACCTAAGAACAAATCAGTTGTTTCTTCTAAGTGGCTTTACAAAATCAAGCATGCACCTGACAGCAGCATTGAAAAATACAAAGCCAGATTTGTAGCACACGGGTTCTCATAGAAGGAAGGTATCGATTATGAAGAAACTTTTGCTCCAGTTGCTAGGTACACATCTGTTAGGACTATCTTGGCAATTGTAGCATCCAAAGGATGGAAAGTTCATCAAATGGATGTTAAAACAGCATTCTTAAATGGTGAAATTGTAGAAGTTTATATTGAGCAACCAGAAGGGTTCATCACTCATGACAGAAATTCCCACGTGTGTAAGCTAAAGAAAGCACTATATGGTCTTAAACAGGCTCCCAGGGCATGGAATGAAAGAATAGACAGCTATCTAACAAAGTTAGGGTATTCTAAAAACAAAGCTGATCCTAACTTATACTTCAAAATAGATGGTGATGACATGATTATTCTTGTGTTAAATGTTGATGATTTGTTGATAACAGGTGAAGAACATCTTATAAACAAATGCAAACAAGAACTAACAGCAAAGTTTGATATGAAAGATCTAGGTCTTCTCCACTACTTCCTAGGACTAGAAGTTTGGCAAAAGGGGAACTACATTTTCCTAAATCAGGGAAAATATATTATTGATATTTTGACGAAATTTGGAATGATGGATTGTAAACCACTTACTACTATGGAAGTCAACCTACATAAGTTGAAGGATGATATGATTGAATCTGAATCTATAGATCATTGGATCTTTAATGTACTTGGTGAATACTCGTCCTGATATATGGTATGCTACTAATACCTTAAGTCAGTTCATGTGTACACCAAAGAAGATACATCTAATGGCAGCTAAACATATCTTAAGATATCTAAGAGGTACAGTTGGTATGGAACTCAGATATGATCAAGTCGAAATCAATCTTCATGGAAATTCAAATTCTGATTGGGCAGGCAGCTCTACTGAATGTAAAAGTACTACTGGATGTTGCTTCAGTCTTGGATCTGGGATGAATTCTTGGTTCAGCAGAAAACAATCCTCAGTTGCATTAAGCTCTACTGAAGCAGAATATATAGCCTCCTCCATGGGAGCCAGAGAAGCTATATGGTTACGAAAATTACTAGTTGATTTGTTTAAGAAGCCTCTAAAGCCAACTATCATTCACTGCGATAATCAGAGTTGTATCAAGCTTTCAGCCAATCCAGTTTTTCACAATCGATCTAAGCATATTGAAATACCTTATCATTACATTAGAGATATGGTAGATCGAGGTGTTATCAAACTGGAGTACATAAGTACAAATGAGCAAACATCGGATGTTTTTACCAAGCCTCTTGCCAAAGTGAAATTGGAATACTTCAGAGGATAACTTGGTATGATTAAATTGTAATATTGAATATTGAATTTAAATTTCAATTTATATGTGTTTATGCTTCTATGGTTGTTTAGTTGCATCAGATATGTAATGAAAGGTGACGATCTTTCATGGACATATAAATTCATAAGGTAATCTTTGTAAGGTGACGATCTTGCAAATGATAGGCCTGTTATTATGACAGTTTTGTTCCGGATACGCTGGAAGTCATTAATAACGAATGCATTATGATTACTCTAGATATTGTTTTGGACAATTAGAGATCATAATATATGTTATGAAAGTGTTCATAACATGGTGATTGTAGTTATTTGACAAGTCACTATTTCAGAGTGTTAAAGTCAGATAATGTGTTGTGTATAGATATCCTTAATACTGATATCTCTTAAAGTTTTTGTCACTTCTCCCTTGCTAAGAGGGAGTGTTGATGTATAGCATTGATCAGTCGAAGTGATACTGAGCATTTGAATTCATGATTTACATAAACATTGTTTTATGCATTATATTATTGATAAGAATAAGAGACTATTGTGTTATTGGGACTCTTGAATATATTTGTTACTACCGCTGATTGAAAGCAAACTAATTGTATTTGTTATGCACCGATCAGTTATCAGTTATGCCCACGTAGGGACATGACCCTACGTGGCCTTTGGCCACGTAGAGTCATGTCTCTACAGGGACATAACTCTCTGCATATATAACATAGAGCAATCGTGGAGGACTGATATCAATCACAAGGCATATACAGTCCCAGCGATCACTCTCTCTCCGGCAAAACAAAGACAGTCAAACTGTTATATCAGTAAGTAAATCTGAATCTACACAGCCTGCAATAATAGTTTATATCTCTATCAGAGATCCTGCATTTACAGATATGAGGGACTGTCTATTGGTAATTGAAAACCTGCTGATTTTGACAAAAACCCCTATAAAAAAGGCCTCAGATGAAGATTACAACCGTAGATGACAGGAAGTAATGAAAAACAATGCAAGCAAACCCTCTTCTGCTCCACTGCAATGTTGCTGATGAAAGGAGAAATTGATACTAATCAATTCTGTTTCCAGCAATTGATCTTTTGTTTTCTGCCTTCAGTTGACTAATTAAAGGAGTCTGTTTTTCCTTCAGATTTACTATTTAGAGCTGACTCCAACCTTCTGACTAAATGCTATTATTTATAACTAATTTGGCTTTTTGAAAGGGTATGGAAAGTTGGGGAAAAGAATGCGTCCGTAAAGCTTATTCGGCCATTCTTAGCAAGTTGCTCATTTTTAGCAGAAATCAGAAGCCCTTCTGCTATGCACATCTTTATAAAGCAAGAGAAATCCTTTTATTATTATCCCAGTCACCCTTTGCAGAGATGCGTGTCCATATTCATACAAACGACATTTTAGTTTGCAAACTTTGAACAAAATTCCTTACCTGGATGTGCACCTATGCCCTGTGAATTTAGGATGAAAATCTTATTGATATTTTATTTATACATGTGAGCCCTCATCTTCACAGATTTGCACTTTTTTGTTTAGAAACTAATTCCTTTATCTAACATGCTCTCATGATTTTATCAAATGAGACTTCCCACCCACATCTCAGTATGGCTTCAATTTAGGCAAACATTATTCGTTTTATGCATGATAAACATGCAATAATAATCTGTGTTTGCTTTTGAAAATTTTGCATCCTCTGTCTAAGCCATGCAACCAAAAACCAATCTGCAATTTTTATCCAAAAATATTAATTCAATTTTTTTTTGGCAAGCAATTCTCAGTATGATAGCAATTCCTGCCTAAAATTTCTTACTCCTAATCAGTGTTCGCCGCTGATCACTGTTGGATGATTCTTGAATTTTGAAACCTTATGTGCTGCTGTCTAAGGATACACCAAGATATTGTGAAATAATTTTGACTTTAAACAGAAATCAACAGACTCAGAAATATCACTTAAAATCTTACTTTAATGAAACTTTTTTCTATCAATCAAGAAGCACAATAATCAACACTCGATGCCTTGCATATTTTGACTTCAACCAAACTTGGTGCCTGTGTTAATTAAATTTTCGTTACTATTAATTGATCATTTTTCCCCTTTCTAAATGCATCTGAAAGTTCTTTTCATTTTCTTGCATTAAGAGAGAGAATAAGGACAATAAAAACATGGACCAATGGAACGAAGTTTGAAACACGACTCTTAGCTTTGGTGGAAACACTGGATTTTTTCTTGAAATTTATCATCATACAAAAAATGGTATGGTTACAACAAATTGGCATTTCACCAAGTAAATATATGCATCAAATTATTATCAAATAGGTTCAGTTTGTTAATACAAGTTTTCCCTGCCCTCCATATGTTCATTTTTATGCACTTCCGTTTCCATTCCTGGAATTGTATAAAAATTATTTGGATAACATTATGAACTACATGTTGCCATATATTCACTTGCCATCCCATCAATTACCAAATACAATATATTTATTTTCTTGAAATAAAAAATGCTCTTCATCAATGAAAAATAGAACATTAACCTCATATTTATAAAGAGCACCCGCTTGAAGATCACTTTCAACTGCATGAAAGTGACAGAGAAAAAAATACTTCAGTGTCTTAAAAAAAATTAAAGTAAAAGTTATTCCAATCAGATCAAATGTACGTGGAATATTTACTCACAGTTCCCAGGGTCCACATAAGCAATTGCAACCAAGAAACCAGGCCCTAAATAAGCTAGCAACTTCCTCAAGCCTTGTTTCTGAATTCAAGGAGAGTAAAAATATGCATATGTTAAATTCTAACCATGGGAACAGATGCAAAATTTTAGCAATTTAAATACAAAAGAAAAGGAAACAAATGTAGACAAATAAGTCTTTTTCTTTTATCTTGAAATACACTTTAAAAAACACATAATTACATCATACTTTCTAGCTAAGTCAAGAACCAACTTCTGTAGTCGACACTGGGAACATTCATAGAATGATAAACCGAAGCCATGGATTTATTTTTTGTCCCAACACCTTGTTAACTTTGGTTTTTGTCATCTGTACACTACAGGAAGGTATTAATGATGAAGAATACAAAAAAAGTAAAGTAATTATTGTTGATTACCACCACCAGATTGTTTTGACAATACTAATTCCTAAACAAATACTGTTGAAGAATTACTCCTGGAATACCAGTAAATTGATCGATTAAACAAGATATTGGGCCTTGTAATTTGTACTTGGCATAACTTTTCCTAAATTTTCCTAGTTGACATAATTACTTGTCTACCTACATTTATAATGTTCTCCAAATGTACAGTTTTTATGATTTGAATAGCAATACTAATATGTATCTAGATATATTTTCTAGAAAAACTAAACTCTTCCCCCTTTGCTGTCCATGTACTCTTCCCCACTGAAACTGAACCAGTTGTTACGTTTCTGTCATTGATGTCTCAGTGACTGGTTTCCTGGTGTTCACATGTGTGGACTTGTATCCTTTTGTCTTGCATCCGTCCTAGCTGGCATACATCCACTTGGCACTTGTCTCAGGTTGTTTAAATCGTTTTTCTTCTGCAGATCAGTGAGTTCTTAAGATGCTTAGGTGGCGACAAGTGTTTTTTTCTCATGGCATTCGCTTTGATTTTTATCAGAGAGGCTGTCATAGAATATGATGCCTTCTTCTTGCAACGTGGGCAGGGTGTTATACCTTTTGATGGCTCTGTGCTAACTGATGAATACATTCAAATACATAGTGTCTTCTCTTGTGCATACAGATGTAAATCGCAAGCTGAAGAATGACACCTGTGCGGTATCAGTTTGATTAAAATACAAAACTACCGTTTGTTTTCCTCCCAATAAAGGGATCTAAAACTCCTTCTGAGAGTCACCTGGTTAGAGGATTTTACCGGTTGTTTTCCTTATTTGGGCGCGTAAAACAAACATTATGTTGGCTGGCAGTTGGTGTGGTGCGAGTTGCTGTTTTTTGATTACCTGTTCGTATGGGTTTAAACTTAGCTAATAACGGCTTTCAAATGTTTGTCGCAGTGTTTCTGGTGCTGCCTAGTGTACTCTGTGTTTCGATGCTCCTGTCACATGTTCAAAGATTACCTCTCAGGCCAAATTAAGTGAGTGCGTATCTTCCAGACATGTGGCCCTTACTGTTACGAACACTTAGAGAATCATTCTGAAGCAAGTTGGTAAAAAAAAGAAAAAGTAATATATGTGGTGGTATGGCGAAATGCGAAGGATTGAAAGCTAAGTTGCCGATTCGGATTCGGGTTCGAGAATCCGGTTCGTGGATTCGTGAAAAAAAAAATTTCCAATTATGGATTCATGTGTATATATATATAAATATATATATATGCATTATATATCCAAAAATATTTCATACTATGAATCTATGATGCTTGATCATTGATCAATGCCAAATGTCAAAGTCTTCATAACTAGGTCTTAGGTAGTTTTTGTTGGTGGCTGTTTTCAAGTCCCTAGGTCCGGCAAATGAGGTTTGAGTGATTTTGGCCTATTGGGAAGTCATGTCTGTCTGGGATTTGGGCGAGAGCTAAGCTAAGTCTGTCATAGAGATGGGATCGAAAGCAAGTGATTTGTGATAAAATGAGTTAAAACCCTTTGAGAATCCTTTTGCCAGCTTCAGTTTGACCTTAGAAAGCCATGATGGATTGTGGGAGGTAACCCTGCTGAAGGCTTGCTGAATCTTGAAATTTGGCTGTCTAGAATTTTTCGAAAACCCCCAAAATCTAGAATTTGCATCTTAACTCCTATGAAGTTGGAACCTATCTCAAACATCCTGGAAAGTATTTATACAAATATAACTTAAAGTATAAGAAATTAAATAAATCAAACTTATACTTAAATGTTATATTTGTATAAATCCTCCCGCCCCTCGACTGGAAAATTGGGTCGATTTAGGGTTAGATGAAAAACAAAAAAAATCAAAAATGGCATATTAAGTGCTTTATGCCTTCATAGGCCGCAGGTCCTTGGGGATTTGCGTGGATCCGCGTGGGATCCTCGAGGATTCACGCTGGATCCCCCCGGATCCGTGCCGGATCCGGGCAAGGTCCCTGTGTGGCCTGTGGATCCGTCCGGATCCACGAGCCCACGGATCCGAACAAACCCACAGGTCCACACACAGACCCTGCCCGGATCCGGCACGGACTGGTCAGCGAATCTGGACCCGGATCAGGGACGCTGGGCGTGAATCCAGCTACGTAGATTGAAAGCGTTTTATGCACATGCTATCTGGTAATTTAAAAAACACAAGAGCATTATCAAAAGATATGGAGGCTGTGAATGCGTGTGTGCATATGCTATCTGGTAATTAAAAAACACGGGAGCATTATCAAAAGTGACTGAGGCTGTATGAGAAGTGTGTGCATATCTATCTGGAGATCACGTCTTTCGAAGCAAGCATGTGTTAAGTCTTAGATGTTTTTCGTAACTAGTCAGCATGGAATTTCTTGATCACTGAATGTCTCCATCACAACAGTGTTGTTGCAGCATATGCCTTTGTTTTTAAATAAGAATTTGCATGAGTAAAAAGGGAGAACAGCAATTCTCTGAGATTGCTACTTGCAGTGATCAATTTAAGAGAAGAACTTCAAATCCTTTTAAAGCTTTTCGGGCTCACACCGTGAAGTTCTAAAAGATCCTCACCTCCTAGCACAGATAAAAAAGCTCGGTTTTCAGTGGGTCCTTGCTACTTCAAGCAAAGACATATTTTTCTTTGGAAGCTAACTTTTTTCATTCTATCTCATCCTACAGTAAAGGTTGTTGCCTTTTGAGGATAGGTCGAAGCTTGTTTTTTGGTCAGATTAAGGAAGAGTTGTAGCTCTTGGTTGTAAAGGGTGGTTGCCCAATTTTTGAGATTAATAGTGTCGTGGTTTTTTTACCCATCTTGGGTTTTCCACGAGAGAAAAATCTGTATCTTGCCTCTTCGTCTTGTGATTGCATTCTATGTTGTTGATTTTAGTTAAAGTTTCTTTTAAATACTGATTCACCCCCTCCCCCTCTCAATATTTTTCGGTTTTTCAATTGATAGCAGAGCAGGTCACTCTCTTCTCCAGCTTAAAAGTTTGAGAGTCCGATCTTGGTGCCCACCATGAGTGCCTTAGAAGGTCTTGCTACGAACCATGCACCTTTATTTGATGGAAACAACTATGCTTTTTGGAGCGTTCGCATGAAGACTTACATCATGTCTTTAGGTTGTGATGTTTATCTCAATCTTGTCAATGGCTACACTATTCCAGCTCAACCTCCTATGAATGTTGACGGAAAAAAGGAATTTGAGAACAATGCCAAGGCTATGAATGCTATTCTATGTGGCCTAACTGAATCAGAATTCGTAAAAGTTATGCACTGTATTACAGCAAAGGAAGTTTGGGACAAACTGCATAATGCCTATCATGGTGATGACAAAGTAAGGAAGGCAAAAGTTCAAACTCACCGGGCTTTTTTTGAAAGTCTTTGTATGAAGGAAGATGAGAACATTGCTGCTTATTTTTTTCGTGTTGATGAGGTTGTCAATGCTCTAAAAGGTCTGGGCAAAACCGTAGAAGAAAAAACAGTAGTTCAAAAAATTCTTCATTCTCTTCCCATGAGGCTTTATGCTAAGGTTTCAACTGTTGAAGAAATGTCTGATTTGGATACTCTTACAGTAGATAAATTGCACGGTATTCTAACTGCCTATGAGATGAGGACCACCGTTGAAGGGACTTCCAAAAATGAATCAGCATTCAAGGCTTCTAAAAGGAATAAAGACAAGGAGAAAAGACACAGTGAAAGCTCGAGTGAAGATTCTAATGAGGAAATTGCATACCTTGTTAGAAAACTGAAAAAGGGTCTTAACAAAAGCAAAGGCAAACTCGGTTTGAAGTGCTTCAATTGTGGGAAACTCGGTCACTTTGCTTCAAAGTGCCCCTTTGATAAAGATGATGACAGCCCAAGATGAAAAAGACTTAAAATCCAGGAAGACTAGGAGATTTGTGAAGAGAAATTGGAAATTTGAGAAGGGCAAAAAGGTGTTGTTTTCAAAGGATGGCAGCGATGATACTTCCAGCAATGAAGGTGATCCTCAAATAGATGAAGTTATGTTCATGGTTGTAGACGATTTAAGCTCAGAGGAAAATGATGATGTGGAAGATAATGAAGTGGACCTAGAACTTGAATTAATTGCAGCATTGGCTGAGATCAAGAAGCTGAAAAAGAAGAATCAAAATTTTGTGGATCTTCTACAAGTTGAAAGCGAAGAAAAACTAAAAATTGCAATGGCCCTTAAAGAGGCTGAAAAACAACTGATTGATTATAAAATCTTGAATGAGGAGGCAAAGAAAATACATGAGAATCTTGAAAATCAGATTCAGCTAAAAGAGGAAAACATTACCAAACTAGAAGCTGAAATTGTTACTCTTAGAAATATTGGTAAATCCTCCATGCTATCAAGTGAAGAAGTGTTTAACAAAAATGGCAACGTATCTTTGGATGATGTTCTTAGCTCTCAAAGACCAACCACAGACAAGAGAGGAGTTGGCATGCAATTTGAACAAAACTCTTCATCACAAGGAAGTGGTCAACCCGTGTTAAACAAGGTGAACAAACCTTTCTTCTATGGTTATTGTTTTTCATGCAATTACTTTGGACATAAAGCAACGGATTGTAGAGCTGCTCCCATAAAGAATTATTTTCAACTTGAAAGGAATGTCATTAGGAAGTACAATTTAATTTGTTACAGTTATAACAAGTTTGGCCATACTTCAAGGTTTTGCAACAGTTATAGTGCAGATTTGTCTTACAATGTTGAACCAAAAATAAAGACAAAGGTTGCTAAAGTCTGGAGAAGAAAGGTTCAAGATATACCTCTCAAAGCTCTTGTAGTTCAAACAACTCTTCTAACGAGAAATGAGAAGGACTGGTATGTTGATAGTGGCTGCTCAAGACACATGACAGGTGACTTAAGTAAATTTCGCACTCTCAAGAAAATGAAAGGTGGAAAGGTTAGATTTGGTGGTAGTTCTTCCGCCAAGGTTGCTGGCATAGGTACTCTCTTACTAAATAATGATGAAACCATTGTTGAGAATGTACTTTATGTTGAAGGTTTGAAACACAATCTCTTAAGTGTAAGCCAACTATGTGATCAAGGATATGATCTCAGCTTTAATTCAAATCCTTGTATCATCAAAAAAGGAAATGATGTCATAGCTAAGGCAACTAGAGAAGCAAACAATCTTTATGTTCTTGATCACTCTAATGATAAAACTTGTTGTTTAAGCAAGGTGGAGGATGCTTGGCTTTGGCACAAGAGTTTTGAGCATATAAATTTTGATAATCTTATCAAAATCAGTAAAAAGCAAGCAATTAGAGACATGTCAAAGATAGAGAAACCCGCTGATGTTGTTTGCAAGAATTGCCAAGAAGGAAAGCAAACAAGAGCTTCCTTCAAACCAAAAGATCATTTCAACAACAGGCCACTTGAGTTAGTTCACACAAATCTTTGTGGACCAACTAGGACAGCGGACCAACTAGGACAGCAAGTCTTCAAGGTGAAAAATATTTTATGCATCTAATTGATGATTTTTCTCGCATGACTTGGGTTACTTTTCTAAAAGAAAAATCAGAAGCCTTGGATAAATTTAAGATATTTAAGACTTTGGTAGAAAATTAAATGGATCTGAAAATTAAATGCTTGCATTCTGACAATGGAGGAGAATTCACCTCAAATGATTTTATGAAGTTTTGTGAGCAACATGGAATTAAAAGACAAGTTTCAGCCCCCAGAACACCACAAAAAAAATGGTGTTGTGGAAAGAAAGAACAAAACAGTTCAAGAAATGGCTCGTTGTTTGATGAATGAAAGAAAACTTAAAGATATTTTTTGGAGAGAAGTTGTCCACACTGCAGTCTACATTCAAAATAGGACTTTGTTGAGGCCCAAGTTCAACAAGACTCCATATGAACTTTGGAAAGGTAAGCCAACTACAGTTAAATACTTCAAAAAATTTGGAAGTCCATGTTATATTAGAAGGGATGAAGATAATTTGAGAAAATTTGATTTTACAGCTGATGAGGGAATTTTTCTTGGCTATTCCTCCAAGAGTATAGCATTCAAATGCTACAATAAGAGGCTACATAAATTGGTAGAAAGTGTCAATGTAAAACTTCATGAGATTACTAATGACTTTAGTGAGCATGTGGATAGCATAGAAGAAGGAAAAACTCAAACCAGCACTGCCATACCTCCCTCTCCTCCTCTCACACAAGCTGTAACAGCCAGCAAAGATGGTGAAAATGATAAAGAGAAATCTCAGTCTGCTCATAGCAGTAAAGCCTCTTCCTCAAATGAAGTTGAAATCTCACATGCACATTCCGAGCATGATTCACAAGGTGACCTTGATGTTTCTTCTTTCAAAACTCCTAAATTTGTTCAAAAGAATCCACTTGATCAAGTTATAGCTGAAAGGAGAACTAGGCATGCTAATAGAGATATTAATTATTTTGAGAATGATGATTTTTCACTTATTTCTATTATTGAGCCTAAATGTTTTGAAGAGGCAGTAGTAGATGAACATTGGGTTGCTGCTATGAAAGAAGAGTTAGAGAAAATTACAAAAAGAAACACTTGGGAGCTTGTGCCTAGACCCACTAACAAGAATGTAATTGGTACTAAATGGGTGTTTCGCAATAAGGTAAATGAAGGAAAGATTATTAGAGACAAGGCCCGTTTAGTTTGCAAAGGGTATTCTCAAATTGAGGGTGTTGACTTTGGTGAGACCTTTGCACCCGTTGCTAGATTAGAAGCAATTAGAATATTTCTTGTTTTTGCTTCTTTCAAAAGTTTTAAAGTATTTCAAATGGATGTCAAATCTGCCTTTCTAAATGAAGATTTGAATGAAGGAATATATGTTGAACAGTCGAAAGGTCTTATAACTAACAACTTGGATTATGTTTGCAAGCTGAAAAAGGTGTTTTATGGGCTCAAACAAGCTCCTAGAGCTTGGTATGACAGGCTGGATAATTACTTACAGCAGCAAGGTTTCAAAAAAGGATATGTTGACAACAATTTATATGTCATGGAAGAAGGTAACAACATTCTTATCGTTGTGGTTTATGTTGATGATCTAATCTTTGGTAGTGATAATGTCAAATTGACCAAGAAATTTGTTGATTGCATGAAAGATGAATTTGAAATGTCTATGATGGGTGAGTTGACTTACTTTTTTGGGCTACAAATTAATCAATCTATTAAAGGTGTTTTCATTTCCCAAGCTAAGTATGTTAGAGGACTGCTTAAAAGATTTAAAATGGAAGATTGCAATCCGGTTAGCACTCCTATGGAAACTGGATGTAAATTAAGTAAGGATGATATATCCCCTTCCATTAATCAAACCTTCTACAAATCTATGGTAGGAAGTTTGTTGTTTGTTATAGCCACTAGACCAAATATTATGCAGGTTGTTGGTTATGTTGCAAGATTTCAAGCATCACCCAAGCAAACACATGTTCATGTTGTTAAGAGGATTTTTAAATATTTGAAAGACATTGTTGAGTATGGTCTTTGGTTTTCCAAGAGTTTTGATTTCCATCTTACAACCTATATAAATGCAGATTGGGGTGGCTCAATGGATGATAAGAAAAGCACCAATGAATGTGCTTTCTTCTTAGGTGGTTGTTTGGTCTCATGGCTCAGCAAGAAACAATCTTGCACATCCTTATCTCCAGCTGAAGCTGAATACATAACAGCAATTTCTTGCTACACTCAGGTAATTTGGATGAAGAACACTTTATGTGATTACAAGCTTGAGTTTAATGATCCTATATGCATTTTTTGTGACAATACGAGTGCCATTGATATCTCTAGAAATCCAATAATGTACTCCTGCACCAAACACATTCCAATTAAGTATCACTATTTGAAAGAGTAAGTTGCTAACAATGTGGTTAAGCTGACGTATGTTTGTTCAAAAGAACAAGTTGCTGATGTTTTCACTAAACCATTACTCCGAGATCGCTTTGAGTATCTTCGAAGCAAGCTTGATGTTCTACTACCTCACTAAATGGTTTGTTTTCAGGGGGGTGCTTCATTGATATATCTTTTGCGGTATGTTTGTGTTTCAATTTTATGGTCATTGATGTCAAAGGGGGAGCAGTTTTTCATGGGGAGTTATTTTAGTTGGTTCACACCTTCAGGGGGAGTTGTTTTAGTTGGTTCAGATTAGTAATTCTTGCTCTTTCATACCTCTACTGGAAATTGTCATCAATGACAAAAAGGGGGAGATTGTTACGTTTCTGTCATTGATGTCTCAATGACTGGTTTCCTGTTATTCACATGTGTGAACTTGTATCCTTTTGTCTTGCATCAGTCCTAGCTGGCATACATCCACTTGGTGCATGTCTCAGGTTGTTTAAATCGTTTTTCTTCTGCAGATCAGTGAGTTCTTAAGATGCTTAGGTGGCGACAAGTGTTTTGTTCCCTTGGCATTCTCTTTGTTTCTTCTACTCTCCCATACTGAATTTGTTAATGGTTTTTTATTGGTTAAGATTTGTGTCTTAATTAATTCCTCTACTACTATTCCTAGAACATGCAATCTGAAATCTATTGATGGCATTTGGCACCAAGACATTGTGAGAAATTATGGGTGGTTCCTAAAATCTGAAGTTCAAAGTGATTCTCCTTTGCTACTGAAGTGGAAGAAACCTCTTTGGATATTAACCATTTGAAGCCTTGATCTGCTTCTCAACGACTATCAACTCTTGATATAATGTCTAAGGAACAAATGAATGCCCTACTTAACGAAAAATTGGGAGCTAATTAGTGTCTTATACCTATGGGGTAAGGAGCCTCTGAAAAAGTTTTGGAAACCTCTTGTGCTCCAAATTTTAATATCCCTCATCCCCAAGATGTTGGTCCCTTGAAATCTCGTGTTGACAGTTTAAGAAAGACTTCTGATAATTCCTTGGGGGATATTGCTCCTAAAGGGATCTCTTCCCCTTCCCACGCAATCACTTTGGGGAATTATGTTGCAATTGAATTGGATATGTTGGATAGAGAGGCCAATGCTCCTTCTGTCATGAATAAGGCTACCCCTTCAACAAGTACTGCTAATAGACCAAAGGAAGATATTTTGATTTCTCCTGATGCCCATGTCATTTCTCAAGTTCAAGAGATCGTTGAAAAATCAAACTCTATGTTAGATCATAATGTTACAGAGAGGTTAATTATAGCTATTGATAATGATCTAGTTCAAATATCCAAAAATATACCCATCCCTGTCTCACATAACCCTTTTGAATTGTTATCTCTTGATAAAGAGGTGGATCCGAGGGATGTAAATTTGCAAGGGAAGTTGTGGTGGTCCCAAGGGATGTAAATTTTCCAAGGCAAGACAAACTTGTTAAACTTGTTCTACCAATAGTTTAGATGCCTTTATCTCCTTCTTCCCCTTTGAAATCTCCATCTAGGAGGGGTAGAAAGACAAAAAACTTTAAGATCCAACAGGAGATAGATGCAGGGATTCAAAATACCCTTCAATCCACTTTGGATTCTTCAAAATAAAAAAGAAGAAACAATTTAGTCCTCCTTTTACCAAATCCAATACAACTAAGAGAAATATGCAGCCTGAGTTTGTTGAGGGGGTTTCGACCCTTGAGAAAACTCATAAGAAGAGGAGAGTTGATGTCTCCCCTCGAGGACAATGAGGACTGTTACATGGAATGTTAGGGGCTTAAACACCCCTAACAAAAGATGCTTTTTGAAGTGTCAATTGGATCTTCTTAAATTTGATATTGCTTTGCTACAAGAAACAAAATTTTCTTATTCCGGTGCTCAACAATTATTCAACTCCTCGAAATCTTTGAAGTTTGTGGTTTCTCCTTCCTCGGGAGCTTCTGGGAGGTTTGCTATTCTGTGGAATGTTTTTTTAGTAGACGTAACTCTTACTACATCTGCAACAAATTGGATGCTTGTCCTTGTGAAAGTAGGATATCCTCGATTAAATTTTGACAATTTAACGTATATGGTCCCATGGGTACTATTGACAAGAAACAACTTTGGGATAATTTTTCTTATGTCTCCTCTCTTTCAAAGAAAGAATTAGTTATTTTTGGAGGGGACTTCAATGCCATCTTCAACAACTTTGAAAAAAAAGTCGGAGTTATTCCTAATAAACGAGTCATTGAGGATTTTAAAAACTTCATCATGTCTAATCATCTGTTTGATAATCAAAAACAAAATGGGCCATTTACTTGGACTAATATGCGAAAATACTTTTGTCATATTGCAAAAAGGTTAGACAAGTTTCTCTTATCAGAAGGTTGGTTGAACACAATCCTTTGTGTGTATTCTGTGGTGTTGCGAAATCCAGGCTCTGATCATTTTCTTATCATGTTTGTTATTTTGGAAGATCGTGTTCCCCAAATGCGTCCCTTTAAATTTGAACCTATGTGGCTTAGGGATAAGAACTTTTTGCCTTTACTAAGATCTTGGTGGTTGTCGGCTCCCTTCTTTCAGGGATCCAGAATGTTTCATCTTGTCAAGAAGATTGGCTTTTTGAAGGCCAAAATAAAAGAGTGGAACATCTTACATTTCAAAAATGTATTTATTGAAAAAAATAGGATTTAGGATGAATTGCCCGAACTAAACAATGACATTCTAGATAAGTGTATGTATTCTAATAGTTATGTGTTCCACAAATCCTTAACCTCGGAATTGGAGGAAGTCCTTCCCCAAGAGGAGGCATATTGGCGCCAAAAATCAAGGGATATTTGGTTGTCAAATGGTGATAGAAATACTAAATTTTTCCATGCCTCTGCTAAGCTTCAAAGGCAAAGGAATAGAATTTCTTGCATACAAAACAGCTATGGTTCCCTCATTGAAGATGATAATGAAATTGTATTGGAAGCAATTACATTCTTCAAAAACCTTACTGCTGAACATGTGGAAATTAATGATACTATTCTAGATTCTATACCTCCTATTGTTTTAGCTGAGGATAATAACATGTTGATGTCACCTTT
The DNA here is from genome assembly GCA_027943335.1 of Chamaecyparis obtusa. Classification (NCBI taxonomy): domain Eukaryota; kingdom Viridiplantae; phylum Streptophyta; class Pinopsida; order Cupressales; family Cupressaceae; genus Chamaecyparis; species Chamaecyparis obtusa. The sequence continues at coordinate 1,791,009 of BSBK01001260.1, read as the reverse complement.
TTCTCTTAAGGAATTAAAGGAGGTGGTCTACTCCATGAATTTGGAGAAGGCTCTTGAGCCAGATGGGTTTACTGCCTTGTTCTTTCAAAAGTGTTGGGATTTCATTGCTAATGATGTTCTCTATGCTCTTGAAGAATCAAGAAGGAACAAATCTATTCTTATAGAATTAAATTCTACTCTGACTGCTATCATTCCTAAGACTGAAAATCCTAAATCTATGGCTGATTTCCACCCAAATGCTTTAAGTAATACCTTGTATAAGATCTTCACAAAGAAAATTTTAGTAAGACTTACTCATCTTATTCCTAAAATAATTTCAGAAGAAGGGGATTTTGTGTCTGGTAAGGAGACTTCAAATGGTGCAATTCTCGCACATGAAATTCTGCATTCCATAAATGAGTTAAAAATTCTGGTCATAGTCCTGAAACTGGACATGACGAAGGCCTATGACCAAGTAAATTGGTCTTTCTTGCTTGTTGTTTTGAGAAGGTTTGCCTTTATGGAAAATGGGTTAGATGGATCTATTCCTGATTATCCACGGCCAGATTTTCAATTTTGATAAATGGATCCCCGTGTGGTTTTTCCCATCATATAGAGGTATAAGACAAGGGGGTCCTCTTTCCCCTTTTGTCTTTATTATTATGGCTGAGGGCCATAGCTGTTATATTGTTGCTTCTAGATTTATGGACAACCGGAAAGGAATCAAGATCCCCCATGTTCACGGATCTCAAATTCACTACTTATTTGTTGATGATACTTTGCTCTTTGGTCAAGCAACTATGATCGAGGCAAAAACCATGCATAAAATCATATCAGACTATTCAAATGCATCAGGGCAGTGTTGGCTCTATCTCTACACTGACTGCATCCAGCTCAGGCCTCAAGAAAGTAGGACGTAGAGGCCTATCATATATGCATGTATGGTCAGCTCTATAATCTTGTCTGTCCTCTTCTCTAGACCTATGTGAACTAACTGAAGCACTCCTCGTACCTCTGTCTCGGGTACGATCACCTGGTAAAGTAATACACTGAAGTGCATCTAACAATTGTTGTAAAACATTTGCAACATGATGTTGACCATCTGCTAAATTTCTAAAAGCATCTTTGGCTTCCCTCTCAACATCATTGCCAATATTATCTCGGTTCCTGTCGCCTGCACGATCAACCTGTGGGCCCTGTTCATTTCCTTCTGGCGGGGGTGAAGCTCTAGCCCTACGAACATAATGCATACTAGGCACAAACTTGTCTGTCATAACTAAACCCTCATAACCTCTAGGCTGGCAAGATCAATGCTCTGATACCACTGTGAAGAGCCCAATTGCCTCCTAATTGCAATCTGGCTTCTATCTCTATTTTAAATGCAATTTTTTTGTATTTAAAAAACATATATAATTTTTATGAATTTTCCGGACTTTGAAAAATAACATCAACATTAACTTGTCATTAATATTAATTCTTCTCTCTTGCTACATCAACCAACATATTGAGTATCAATTATTATCAAACAATACAATGAGAAAATTATAAAATTTGGCACCTTAGATACAAATATGGCAGCTAGAAGGTGAAACACAGCCTGGTATAGTTTGATGCCAGCTATATGTTGGCTCTTCTTTGTTGATAGCAGCCTAGACACCATCCAGCATGTGATCAAAGACTAGTAGTTGCAGCAGCTAACAAAGTAAGAACCCAAACCTCCTAACCGCAATCCACACCACAATAAAGGCTCAACATTAAATCCGTACAGCCTCAGCAAATCCGTATGGCACAGTCAATTCAATGAGACCCTAACAATTCCATACGGATTCATAAACTCATGCAATGTTCAACAGCAAATTGCAACTTGTGGATGTAAAGACCAATTCAAGCACATAAAATTCTGGTTGAAGCATGACGTTTTCTCCAATATGAAGACCAAACTCAAACCCTCCCTTCTCAAGTACGATTTCCTCCTTCATAACAGTACGGCAGCCTCTGAGAATGATTAGAAATTAACAGATTTGCAGCTCACCACTTAATGTTCATTAACCAATTCAAATTTCATCAAAATCTAGAAGAGTTCTCTCCAAAAATGAAGACCAAACTCTCAAACCCTAGCTTTCCTTCAAGAATTTTGGAATTCCTCAAAAGACAAACTTCTCCAACTTTTTCAATTTCATAAAATGGCATAAGGTGTATGATATTGCTTTCTCAAGGCTTATTTATAAGCTTTTCATGAAGGCTTCTTCTTTACACCTTTCACTTAAGAGCCTTCTTCAACACAATCAAATTATAACATATAATTGCATAAGTTATTAAATTAAAGTAGACTTAATTTAATAACTTCAAATATATTGCGATGTTATAAAAACTTTTGACAAAAGCATCTAACTCTCTGACGACAGCATCCTGAGCTCACATTGCCCTACCAGAAATAGCAACTAGACCAAAATAGACTTACTAAAAATAGTAAGTCTCTCAAACTGGAGATTCTGCACAATCAATCATGAAACATCTGAAACCATTGCACAGGCGCTCTGCTAAACATGGCAATGCCAAAAATACCACTTACTATAAATAGTAAGTCTACCAATCTGACCCCAACAAAGAGCAATCCTAACATCTGAGATCTCCAGAGTGGGACCTAACCATTGGCTTTGCCAAACGAGCCCCTCTGACAACCTGATTAGCTTACGAGGGTCACTGAAACAAGCTAAATCCCAAATGCCTAAAAAACAGGGACATTACATTAAAACGCAAAAAGACATAACATTAAAAAGACAATAAACTCAAACAATTTAGGATTTTGAGATGACCATTACAATTACAAGTAACACCAAAATAATGTGAACTTGCAATTAGAATCTAGAAACCCGAAATTAGGTTAAAACCAAAGAAAAATAACTTTAAAACTCAAAAATTGACAAAGTATAGGCGAAAAACCATGACCAAGACAACATATGACTTAAAGCTTATGAGTTTTAACCTCGTAAAGCATGTCTTTAGAGATTAAAGCTATGATTTTAACTCAAACTTCGTAAGGCGACATCACTCTAATTTTGTGAATTCAAAATTAGAGACAACAAGCAGTTCACTTAAACAAGGCAAATCATTTTGCTGCTATGCAGACATCGGTACTGAAGCTATGGAAAATATTCACAGGGCTCAAACCTCAACTTGTGAGCAACCTGCAAGCCAAACTCTCAAGAAGCAAACCAAAGAAGGTAAGACAGATATTATTGATAGTTCAAAGTTCAAACAATAAGCAACCTCTCCAATTTACTCCTCTGCAGATATATCAAGATCCACTACACGAGTTCAGAATGGTAAAAAATAATATAAGCATAAAGAAATGGACAATCTCATTCCTCAAGTTCTCCCAAATTGCCCACAAAAAGAGAAAGAAATCATCACCAGATCCTAAGGGATTCAATTATGCAAAAGCAATCCAGCAAATCTAATGGCAAGGAGCTGGTCTGATATACCAAAGCCAAGAACAATGTAAAAGAATCAAGCATAGCAACAATTGGATCCTCTCAAGGAACATTAGAGGTCTTGCTGTGCTCCATAGGAAAAAATGAATACAAAGATAGTCGACATCATCTTACTCCAAGAAACTTCCAGAACTGACTCCTTGAGAAAACTAAAATATGCAGAAAAAAGGCACAACAAGCAACTCATATACAATCACAAACTGGAACTTTGATTAATTGAGATCCCACAAGGAATTGTTATCCATTATCATCACAATCTCTTGCAAGCCTGAGAAATCATTGTTCATTTTAACTTGTGAATTCTTGAGTTGTGTTGCTCCATATATGAAGATGTTACCCATTATAATAATAACATACTAATTCTCCTGGCTAATTCTCAACAAACTGACCAGCTTTATCACTACAAACTTACAAGTGATTTCACTAACATAAAATTTAATGAGATTCCATAATTCAATTTCTAGGACAGAGAATTCTATTGTGGCACTGATAGCATCTATAATCAACTGTTACACAGTGAAGCTGAACGGTTTGCTCTTTAAGGCTGGAGTTTTCATCCAAACAGGGTTTCTCCAAGATAACTTTGTGTGTGCATGTTAATGTATATGTTTCTTACTTGTATATCAGTACTTGTGATGCTTATATGTTATTCCTTTGATATGCAGGAGAGATATTGATTTGGTGACCATTGGAGGTGGTTAAGTTGTGTGTGTACTGAAGATTTGCTGGAAGAATTTCCAGAAGAATCAATTCTTGAGTGTGGTAAAAGTATCTCTTCTTATGGATCAAGTGGTATCAGTGCAGATGGATCTTTGGGAAGGTGATTTTTGCAGGTTTCACAAGTTTATATCAACAATGAGATCAAGTGGAGATCAGGGTTTGTTACCTTTCAAGCCCTAGATTGGAATGAGAAAGTGGTCAAGGAGAGCAAGAATGGCAAGGCAAGATGGTGCAAAAGCCAGGTTTTGAAAAATTAAATAGGCTGTTGCACAGATTCTTGGAGCATGGGAAACGTAGATAGATAAGAGAGCATGATGCTTGTCTTGATCTCCAGATTAGGAATTTCAAGGAAAACATGGAGGAAAAGGAACCAAAAGAAGGGAGACAAAGAAAGGCGAGTCCTCTAATGGAAGGTTCTTTGTGACAAAATAAAAAATTTCAATTTCATACTACCCTATAATGGGGAGATTAGCACAGAGAAGTTTGACCAATGGGTGTCCCAAATGGAGGTATATTTCAGTATTCGTCAATTATCCCTTCATTAGTAAATCTCTTTCGCAAGTTTGAAGCTCTCAATGCATGCTCTTAAATGGTTTGAGGGTTACACACACTCACTGGTATGCAGAAGTGTCACCAATTTTCAAGAGGGAAAATATGAATATCCATTGGCTGCTACATAAAAAAAACTCATCCCATATGCCATGAATTAGAGCAAGTCATGCGATCACACTACTTAAAACAAACACAGGGATAAAGCATGAAGTGTATACAAGCAAATTTTGGAAGACTGCAGTTCAAATGGGGAACGATGTAATACTAATGGACCATGAAGGTTTCACAAAATATGTCGGAGGGCTGTTTAGACACTTGAGATTGAACAGACCCCAAAACATAGATGAGGTGTGTCTCCAAGAATTCTACATTAACCTAGATAAGAAGGGATAAACTTCCCATAGAAACAAGCAAAGTGAACAGCAGTCTGGTAGCAATAGAACTGAGGATTGTATCAGAGGAAAAGGGAAGAAGAAAGCCACTGGCAATGTAAATCAAATTGCTCCCATTGTGATGAAGATGTGGACTCAAGAAAACTGCACCCTGAATGGAACCTTCAAATGAAAGAAGGGAAATGCCAATGTTGTATGTAGGCCAATGGAGATTGAGTGTACTTCAGATGTCGATAAGCATTTGACATGTGCTATGCTCAACAAGGCAGCAGTGCAAGTAGAAAAAGCAGCTGGCAGCAATTGCACCAGCTTCTAAGGTCAGTATTGACATAGTGTGATGGTTAAGTTGTGGTGTTGGTGTTCTTTCCATCAAGGTTCAAACCCCGTTGGATGCTGTTATAAATGTTTCCATCAAGGTTCAAACCCCATTGGATGCTGTTGTTGAATGTTTCCATTAGGGATGAGCACCCCCCATTTGTGACCTCACCGGTTCATATCTCCAGATTAAAAGCGTTTACCCCTTCTAAATATTTAAAGAAAACTTGTAGTGGCTTCTAAGGTTGAGCTAGGTCTAATAGTATAGCAAGAAGTTGATTAAAGGTCCTTGGGCAAGAGATTGAGCCTAAAGAGGTGTGAGTGTAAGTCAAGGAACATTTTGAAAAGGAAAATTAGAGAGATGAGAAATTATCCAAAGGACTCTGTGCTTGGAAGTAGGAAGAGACTTTTCATAAGCAAAGGATTGACTAAGAGAAAAAATTGAACCAAAAGAAAGATTTTACCTAAAGGAGAGTGAAAATGACCCAATCATAGGATTCAAGTCATGTTTACCAATTTCTATATACACTAAGATGAAAGTATTTGACAATATCAACATCTAAATAGAAAAAGGTAGGCTGCCACTCTTTGCGGACACACAATATGGACAATTTATATAAGATATCAAGATGGACAACAAATTGGAAAACAAGATAAAAGGACAAAGTAAATGAAAGCTAATCCAAGTACTAAATGTAAGGCCATAATGTAAAGGATGATCGGGATAGGGGCTAAACGTAGGGAAATATGGTAATAAATAAATTGCATCAATGAACAATCATATGTACATACATGAAAGAGATAGGGTTAGAGATCCTTACCTAAGATCAGCACATAGGTGCATTTACCTTCCCATTCACTTAAGAACTTGTGGAGAGATGGTTATAGATGAAATCAGGGCATATAAAAGAAACACTAATAGACCACAACTAGGAAATCTTGAAACTTAATATACATCAGAGGTGAATCTCCTATCCTTGAATCTTCAATGGGTTTTAAAATTGTGCAACTTGTAATCATTTACAAAGTTCTTCCCCTATACATCTAAGCAGAAATTCAACTATGAGCAAAGGAGATTGGTTATTTCTTCTTTTGGAAATTGAAAAGAGAAACCTATATAAATGGGTCCAAATCCTAAAATTGTATTTCCAAAATAGTTGACATCATTGGCTTGGTTGGTGATGCCTATTGGAGTAAATATAATTTACTCTTGTTAAGTTTACTTAGGATAGCTTAAGAGCACATGCTACAATCATTTAATGATAGTTATCTGAAGTGTCATTTAATATTTTGCATCTTGCATTTAATATTTGTAGCAGGGTGATTATACCTACTCTCTCTAAATTTTATCCCTCATTGGTTGTGTTTGTAATCTCTTGGATGGTAAGTGCTTTATATATTCACCCATTGCTCTTCTATGAGTACTCAAAAATCAATTGTATCAAAGCAATTCAATTGCAATTCATTTCATTACATTCAATCTCTTCGATCTTGTTGTTCTTCATTTCTCTCTTGTGGTTGATAATTTTCTGGTTCAATCCCTCGAAGTGTGGCCAGCTTCATGGGCTCCTAATTTTCCCAACATGGTATCACAGCGCAATTCAGGCAAAATACCTTGCTGATTAGAGATTTGAGGATTCAATAAGAGATCCAATGTTCATTCCCCAATGTTATTGTTTGCAGATTCGACATTGCTCTAGTGTTCAAAATTCTTGAAATTTTCAAAAGTCACCTTCATTCAATAGTAACAAGGGTGGCAATATTATTCATTTTTTCTTTGCCTGTTTGCAGTGACAATCCTACTTGCTTGCAGCAATATACATTTCATTATCAGATATTATCTATCCTATTGATTCTTTGCAGCGACATTGTGATGAGCCTGGCTGGCTCTCTAAAACAAACTAGTTTTTTTTTTACCTCAAATTTATATGCAATTTAAAGTTTGTTTTCAGAACACATAGGGAACTCAATAAGTACTCCAGATTTTCAAGTCTTTCAATAATTACAACAGCAATTTGTCTTTAATATTTACTTCTTTTTTTCCTTGCTACATTAACCAAAATGAAGTATCAAATATCATCAGATAATTACAAATTAATAACAATATGATTTTGCACCTTAGTTTCGAATGGGCTGCAGAATATTCCTAACGCAACCTGTGAGGAAATTGACGCCAGCAATATCATTCAGCAAAGTCTCCAATCACTTTCTTGAACCCTTGACACCACCAATAAATTCTGCCTTCAAACACTAACGCTGCCCTCTCAACACCACTCACCAAACTCCACGCCAAAAGAACTCAGCACTAGCAAGAGCACAGTGCTGCAGGTCCGTACGGTACTGTCAAAACAGTATGGCAGCCATCATGAATTCTGTACGATCCTTGCCTGTAGTTGTACGGAAGCCTTCATACTCTACAAATTAAACATAAGTTTGATGTTCTCTCCATATGTTGAAGACCAAACATCAATATCTCTGCAAACAGGAAAAAGCTCAACGTTTTCTCCTAAGAAGAAGACCAAACCCTAGCTCATCCCAAGAAGTTTCGAAAATCCTCTCCAAGAACAAATTTTACAAATTCATCAAATGATCAACAGGTAGAAAAAATGCTTTTTCATATTGTATATATAAGCTTTTTGAAAAAGCTTCAACTTCACATTTTTCACTAAAGTAGCTTCTTCAACACATCACTTTATAACATTAAAGTCATAAAGTCGTAAAGTTATTAAATTAAAATAACTTAATTTAATAACCACAATTAAAAATATGAAGCCACTGAATCTTTCTGACTGAATAAAACTAACTTCTAACAACAGAGCCCCGAGCTCATACTGCCCTGCCAGAAATAGCCATCTAACCAAAATAGACTTACTATAAATAGTAAATCTCTCAAACTGGAGATTCCTGATAAATGATCCTGAAACATCTGATAACACTGTGCAAGCACCTACTAAACCAAGCCATACCCAAAATACCACTTACTATAAATAGTAAGTCATCCAATCTGACCCAAACGAAGAGCAGACTTGGCAACCAGAACCTCTAGAATGGAATCCAACCACTGGCTCTGCCAACTAACCCCCTCTGATCACCTGATTAGCTTACGAGGGTCGCCAAACTAAGCTAATCCCAAGAGTCTGAAAAACAGGGACACTACAGTCCTCCCTTCCCAAGATTGCTTGTCCTCAAGCAATTAGGAAAAACAAGCAACATCACAATCCACCCGGATCCCAAGGATGGTCATGAGTAATGTCCCAATCAACCCCATACTCCCATGAAGAAATCATCAACATCAACAATACAAACATCAGCAACTGGAAAACTGCACTCAACACCCAAACTGAAGATGCTGCAACAGGATCACCACGTGGGAGAAACTCAACCGAGAGTAACTCACACGGAAGTAACTCAACCAACAAACTAGACTTGTCCCCAGTCTTGGTGCTAACCAAATCATCATACCAGTCATCAAATGGATGCACTGAAGAACTCTGCGACTAGTTGATGTCCTGAACGTGAGGATCGAATGTTAAACTATAAGCACTCCTCACTGTGTAGACCCCTGTAAACTGCTCGGCTAGGCCTGACTGGCCTCCTGTGAAACTTGTCTGATAATCAGGTGCACAAATCAAATCCCAAACGTCGTCGTCATCATGATCGTACAACACCTGTAAGGGATCATCACTGAGCTCAAACAGCGGATTGTCATAAGTCATAATGACATCCACATCAAATAAGGGATTGTTCACAAAGTGAACAGCACCCATCTGCTGATCTGAGCCATAAAACTGCAAACTGTGAGAGACATGATGTGTAATCTGCTCTACCGTAATTGACTCATGTCTCCAAGAATCCGCACTATCTACCGCACAAAAAGACATAGTGTATAGACTCCCCTCAGCAAGACTCGGCAACACATACTCTCTACCCTGGTACTCAAATCTAATCTGCATCGAGCTCATGCTAAGGCAAAACTCCTTAATCTCCTGTATCCACTGCATCCCTAAAACCACATCCATCTCTCCCAAATCAAAGACATAGAAATCAAATATCAACTCATAATCACCAAGAAACAAGGAGAGATGACTGATGCGCCTGGTACAGGTGAAGTTGTAGCCATCGGCTACCCTGAAAACTCCTCTACCTGAAGCCCACACTGACTAACAACTCGCTCATGAATAAAGTTGTGTGTGGCTCCAGTGTCCAACATAGCAACACAGGGTTGTCCTTCCACTAATCCCTTCAATCTGAAAGCAGAGGGAAGTGACACCGAGGTGGACAACACAATCGGAGATAGTTTGGCATCAGGACCAAACTCTGGAGTACCTCTCTGCTCCTCCTCTATATCTAAACCAGCAGCCTGATGAGAAGACTCATCCTCAATCTCACCAAAATAAACCCGCATAGAGCGATTTGCCCTGCCCTTGGGCCTCATAGTACAAGAATGATCCTTGTCATAAGGCTCTTTGCACCAATAGCAAAGTTGCCTCCTCAAATCCTCTCGTGTGGCATCATCAAGTCTACCTACAGTTTTCTTTCTGTCAACAACTAGTGGAGGTACCTCTTCTGCAGGAGAAATAATAGGACTAGGAGTAGACTTGCCCCGTGAAACAGAAGGCTCAAGATTCCTTGCCTTCTTCATAGCATCTCACAAGGTAGGTGGATTCAGGGACTTAACCCACCCTCTATATGGCTCAGACAAACCCTCAATGAAAAGCATGACTCTCCTCTCGGAGATTTCATAAACCATAACTGATAAGCATTGAAACTCACTGATAAAGGCCCCAAGGCCACATGTCTGTCTCAACTGAGCTAACTCTCTGAAGTAAATATCAGGATCCTTCGTGTTAAATCGCTCTATCAGTCTATCCACAAACTCCTGGTACTCAACAATATGATCATGATGCAAAGACACTAACCCATGATACCACCAGTCATGAGCTACCCCATCTAAATGAAGCATGGCAAATTGTATAGCGTCCTCCTTGGACATAGGACAAAGTGATAGGTACGTATCCAGCTTGTGGACCCATGCTCTAGCTGTAGTCTTCCCACTTCCACCGAAGTGGTCTAATGTCAACTTGTCAGTTGCCTGCTTGAGATCATTCTCCCTAGGTCTCTGTCTCATGTCAGGAGCTGGCCTGCCTCTGGAATGCTCTCGCTTCTGTGTCAAATATGTATCAAAATTCAAATTTCTTTTTATTGCTTCTAGTAGAGCATCCCACTCTGCAAAATGTGCCACCATGTCATCTACAAATGGTGTTGGCTCTGTCTCTACACTAAATGCATCCATCTCTGGCCTCAAGAAAGTAGGACGAAGAGGCCTGTCATAAGTATCAGTATGATTAGCTCTATAATCACGCCTGTCATCTACACGTGACCTGTGTGAGCTAACTGAAACATTCTGCTTACCGCTGTCTCTAGCACGATCACCAGGTAATGCGATACGCTGAAGAGTGCCTGAAAGCTGTTGCAATACATTTGCAACATGATGATGACCATCTGCAATATTTCTGAAGGCATCTCTGGCCTCCCTGTCAATATCATTCCCAGCATTATTCCGGTTCCTATCTCCTGCTTGTTCATTCTGTGGGCCATGTTCATTACCTTCGGGAGGTGGTGAATTTCTACCCCTGCGGGTATAGTGTCCTCCTGGTATAAATCTTTCTTCCATAATTAAATCCTCATACCCTTCAGGATGGCAAAATTAGTGCTCTGATACCACTGTGATGAGCATGGTTGGCTCTCTAAAACAAACTATATTTTTTTTTACCTCAAATTTATATGCAATTTAAAGTTTGTTTTCAAAACACATAGGGAACTCAATAAGTACTCCAAATTTTCAAGTCTTTCAATAATTACAACAGCAATTTGTCTTTAACATTTACTTCTTTTTTTTCCTTCCTACATTAACCAAAATGATAGTATCAAATATCATAAGATAATTACAAATTAATAACAATATGATTTTGCACCTTAGTTTCGAATGGGCTGCAGAATATTCCTAACACAGCCTGTGAGGAACATGACGCCAGCAATATCATTCAACAAAGTCTCCAATCACTTTCTTCAACCCTTGACACCACCAATAAATTTTGCCTTCAAACACTAACGTTGCCCTCTCAACACCACTAACCAAACTCCATGCCAAAAGAACTCAGCACTAGCAAGAGCACAGTGTTGCAGGTTCGTATGGTATTGTCAAAACAGTACGGCAGCCATCATGAATTCTGTACAATCCTTGCTTGTAGTTGTACAGCAGCCTTCATACTCTGCAAATTAAACATAAGTTTGATGTTCTCTCCATATGTTGAAGACCAAACATCAATATCTCTGCAAACAGGAAGAAGCTCAACGTTTTCTCCTGAGAAGAAGACCAAACCCTAGCTCATCCCAAGAAGTTTTGAAAATCCTCTCCAAGAACAAATTTCACAAATTCATCAAATGATCAATAGGTAGAAAAAATATTTTTTCATGTTGTATATATAAGCTTTTTGAAAAAGCTTCAACTTCACATTTTTCACTAAAGTAGCTTCTTCAACACATCACTTTATAATATTAAAGTCATTAGGTCATAAAGTTATTAAATTAAAATAACTTAATTTAATAACCACAATTAAAAATATGAAGCCACTGAATCTTTCTAACTGAATAAAACTAACTTCTGACAACAGAGCCCCGAGCTCATACTACCTTGCTAGAAATAGCCATCTGACCAAAATAGACTTACTATAAATAGTAAATCTCTCAAACTGGAGATTCCTAATAAACAATCCTGAAACATCTGATAACACTAAGCAGGCACCTGCTAAACCAAGCCATACCCAAACAAAGACCAGACTTGGCAACTGGAACCTCCAGAATGGAATCCAACCACTAGCTCTGCCAACTGACCCCCTCTAATCACCTAATTAGCTTACGAGGGTCGCCAAACTAAGCTAATCCCAAGAGTCTGAAAAACGGGGACATTACACATTACTTCTTGCATTATCATAGTCTTTGACAGCAATTACAAAGCAATATACATCAGCTGTGAAATACATTACTAGTGATACATTGGATTTTTTCTCTACAGAAGGCAGCAATATAAGGAGGCTGCCACATGAGAACTCGTATATTGGAGGGTTGCGATATATAAGGAAAGCACCCACAGCATCAATAAAAGAGCAGTGGCAGACTAATCTTGGGGTGGTCATTCTATAATAGCAGTGATAACCATCCACATTAGTAGCAGTGATTATGTATTAAGGCTGTAATTTCACTTACTCCCCAACCATGTTAAGAGGAGGACTTCAAGCTACGTCCCATTGTAATGTCCCCTTTTTGGGGCACATTATTTCGTGCCATGTCGTTAGCCTTTTCATCATGGTCCGGTGGGCTAACTGAGGCTTGGCAGTGATCAGAGGGGTGTTTGGCCTACGAGATTTCAGTTTCAGGCCAATCGGAGCGGTTTCCACGGGGTTTCCAGGGTACTTACTATTTATAGTAAATCGGCAGAACTCAGTTTTCCTGGCATTTCAATAGTGGACTTGGAGCGTCTCACTGAGAGCTTTCCAGCAGGCTATCACACATCATCATCCGAGTTTGTTTGGTCCTCCATTTTAATACCAGAAGATTCCTTACTTTATTTATTATGTCACTTTATAACTTAACAGTTATATTTATTTAAAAGTGACTTTAAGTGGAATATGAAGAGACAGAGTGGGGAAAACTGAAGAGTCACAACTGCAGCTTTAAAAGAAGGCTTGGAGTCTCATTCGAACATGCTCAGTTTATGAATTTATTTCTCTTGGAGAATCCAGGAAGCTTTAGCTTTCTATTCTGAAACCTGAGGACGGAAACCTTCAAGCTTTCTTAGTGGATTGGACGGAAACCCAATTCATCTCCGGTGCAAATTCACAGTAGAGTTCGCCATTGGTTTAAAGGTTCTTGATCATCCAATCTTACTGTTGTTTCTGTATTTCAGATTGGAATATTTGTAATTCATGGTTATTGTATTGCTGTTGTATAATACAATACCATTTTTATGAGAAGTTATTGGAATATATTTGCTGGTTATTTCTGTCGAATCAGTATTATATTGCATGTGAATGTTAGTTTATATTTCTAAGTTTATTTGAGGAGTTTTCAAGATAATATCCAGCCAGGGATATTACACCCATCCACATCGGCAGCAATATACATTGGAGCATTCTTTATTGGCATGCTTCATCATCAATGATATATATTGAGTGTCATTTCCAGCCAATACAAGCCATTGTGATATTAATCAAAGTGGTGGCAATATATTAAGGAGAGGCATCGATTTTCTCCATTTATCACCTCCAACATTGGTGGCAGAGGAAACATATATATTGGTGCGATATTTGTTTGGTTGCTGCAAATATAAGAGGGCGGTGATTTCCATCAGCTAACTTGATGTGCAATATTAGCTGACATCATCCAATGGTGGCTGCGCAAATACATTGAGAAGTCTTTGGCAATATATTTCATCCTTGGCATTGATGAGATGAATCCATCCACATTGGCATCATCCAAAGGCAGAGCAGCAACTATTAAATTAAGAGTAGTCCATATTTATTAAAAGGTGGCGCAATAATAGAGAAAGCTGCATTTTGTAAGTTCTTTCATCATTTTTAGCAGATGAAACCAATAAACAAGGGTGAAAATATTTAGTAAAGTATTGCATTATCATTGGGAGCAGTATCAATAAGGAGAAGCAATAATTTAATATACAGCAGCGTCCACTCACATTTCTGAGGTGGCATCGATATATAAAGAGTAGAAGGTGGTGTGACAAATATTAATACAATGACTATCATTCAATACAAGGAGTGATCGATTCATTGCTTGGTGCACATATTTACTCAAGGTTATCACATCTTTCTTGAGCTATGCAATTGCTCAGTGTCATTGGTGGCTGCCCTAAGAAGGCAATATAATTAATCTGGTATCAATCGATTTGGGTTTTGTCTTAATCAAGCATTATCTTTGGCTGCCAACTTCACTTTCAATTATGACAACATTATTGGAAGCATACATTATGTTACTTCACCAGCCGGTTTGCATTAGTTCAATGCATATTGCTATTAACAATGGTTGGCAGCAACAATATATCTTCTTACTTGCAATCCATTAGCAATCAGTCTGCATTATATCGAGCTAGTTGTGACACTGTTGTTTCCTTTTGACTGCAACCAATTTGATTGGACTGAGCTATTTTCTTCAAGGCTGCAATTATATTATTTGGAGGAGTGCTTGTACTTGTTGGTGATTGTCATTGATACCGGCGACTTCCAATGCCGGTCAATCGTCATCAATTGCTTTTGCATACCTCGCTTACCAGCGATTCTCATCTGATCAGGTTGCCTATTTTGCTTATCATATTTGAAGGTTTTGGTTCTATCTCTGCATTTTTAGAATAATTGTATTAATTTGCTATGATTTCTACACTTCATTCTCATTTGATCATATTGAAGTGGGGGAAATATGAGATTTCATCATTACCCATCTTAGTGGGCTTCCCTTATTGTCGTATTTGAATAATCATGTTCCTCTTGCAGCCACACTTTGTCAGAAAATTGCTAGGAAATGCAATAGGGATCTTGTCTTCGGAGTTATTTTATTTTAATGCCTGAAGTTTATTAAAGTAACATTTAAATTAAATGTTAAAATAATGAAGTGTTCTTTAATATTATTTATGTTGGGTTGTGTGTTTGAGAAGGGGAGCCCAAGGGAGACATAAGGTGTTATTTTATATTATTTTATTTTAAAACACTTTATCCCACATTGCTTGTGAAAGAGGGTCAACCCTATGAAGTGGAAATAAAAGGGGAGCTTGTGGCCATTGTTCAACATGTTAAATATGAGAAGAAATTGATGTGTGAGTTGCAAATCCGTTCTTGGCATTAGAGGACGTCTATCCTCTTTTGTGACATTCTAGACGCCATTCCCTTGGAGTTTGGCCTTTGGAATCCGTTGCTATCAGCTTCATTATCAGACAGATTGGGTGCATTTCCAGCTACAGGCAGGGTTGATGATTTGCTCATATCTTCTTCACTACTTGTTCGATGCTTATGCCACTTTGAGGGGATGATTTTATGAAGATATTGGACCGACTAAAGACAAATTAATACTGTAGCAGCACTGTAGTGCGGGCACTATTCACATCACTGTAGCAGCAGGATTAAAAATGATTGCTAGAGCATTATGTCAATAATGTTGGAGTAATTAGTGAGTTGATAATCTGCCATGTCTTTGATTGAATTAATTCTGAAAATAACATCTTATCAACAGCAGTTCAATTTCTAGTTTGCATATTATTGTAGTTTCTTTCTTGTTCATGCTGTATGATTCCAAATCCATGCAAAGACACAAACAAACAAACAAACATTTCATTTCCGGAGTTACAAGGGGTTTAAAACATTAAATGGAGAAATAAGGAGTTGGATGCAAACTGTTTGACAGAATTCCTATCAGCAGTTGGTTTAGTTTTTGGGCATTCAAGGGTGTCCATTACAGTTTTCACATAGTTCCAATTTGTCACTTTCTTGTTTGATTGGAGATGTACCTAAATGGATTGTGGCATCATTATCTTTCATCGACAAGGAGACACGTGCAGTCTTCAAAGACATCTTCATTCTTCATGCTTCCATCTTTCATGCAAATCTGGAATGGGAAACACACCTGCATCTATACACGGTTTTGTTTCTTCCAAAGAGGAGACGAGTTGTTTGTAAGCATTGGATCAGTTTTTGTCTTCAAACACTTACCATTCTTGCAGGAGATTATTCTGTATGTGGGCGCTATATAGTCTCTATGTTTCCCTCCTATGGGGGGGCTATCAATTGGATACTCGTGATGGGTGTAGTTCTTGGGGGGTATTGATGTGAGACCTACATACATCACTTCATCTTCTGCATATCTTTTTTTTGGAGAGGAGTTTTGTCACGTGAGGTTTTCTCCTCTTCTCTGTTTGTGAGAGATCAGTTGCATGATTAGTTATGCATAGGTAATAGCATGGCCTAGCAGCCGCATTGCATTGCAATATCTTCGATCTCGTTGTTCTTCATTTCTCTCTTGTGGTTGTTAGTTTCCTAGTTTGATCGCTTGAAGTGTGGCCAGCTTCATGGGCTCCTAATTTTTCCAACAATGCTGACTAGGCAAAGGAGACAAAAGCAACATCATCAGCCCAGCCAATGAAATATATTAGATGTATTGAGCAAACAAGGGCAAAATAGGAAGGTAAGATGGAGGAAACAAAGGACAACACAAAGACATAACAAAGATCAGAAATGGACATTATATTTCCACAGCCCGTGAAAATAAATTAGATAGCTTCTGTTTAAAACTGTGTGAGGATTTTTGAATCAATGCTTTGGATCAATGTGTATGAACCAACATCAAAAAGAGGAAAAAATCCAATCAATGATCAGAAAGACAGGATGGGAACAAATGAGTACATTAAGGACAATTGTAAGGAAAAAGGAGGGTGCCAAAAGGAAAGGCATCCAAGGCACAAAATAGCTCTCAACATGCACTTGAGCCAGCCCACCCCAGTCTTGATTTGAGAGGCTAATATACCCAAAAGTCTTGTCAAATCAAAATGCTTAGAAATCAACACAAAGACATAACAATGATCAGAAATCAGCACAATATTTTTACAATCCATGAAAATAAATTAGAATGTGTAATGTCCCCATTTTGAGCGAGCATTGAAGTTAGTGGATTTAGCCTATCATTGGGTCCTTGTAGGCTAATATTGGTGATTAGAGGACCCTGTTGTGGGTTTTGGCCCCGTTTTGAAGTCATCATATGGTTCTACTAAGCTCAGATGATTTAGAGGAGTTATATGATGCTTTCAGATTTTATTTCCGACTTTCAGTTTGGACTCCAAGATTCTTAGAGGGAGCGTCTATTTTTAGTAAGTCACCCTATCAGGTTCATTCATCATTTTTCATCATCAGGATCACTCTTGTGCTGTCAGATTTTGATCTGATGCTTCCTCAGTCATTTTCGCAAGATGGGTGAATTATGATTATTATTTAATTAAATCGGCTAAGGTTGCCATTTTTATTGGGAATGTATTGTGGGCATCTTAGTATTATAGCTCGTTGGAACCGGATTGAGAAGTTTTAAATCCCGAGCTCATAAAACAGGGACCCTATGTGTCAAAATATGGTTATTTTAATGAAGGGTCTTTTTTCATCATTAAAGAGGAAAGAAATAAAATAGTTTATTATATTTCAAATGTGCACATAAAGAAAAGTCTTTTGTAAGTGAAAAGTGTGTAATAGAAGATATCTTTTATTATAGAAGCAATGCTTTGGGCAAAAGCAATTCACCCATTGTTATTTGTTAAAATTGAAAAGTGAGAAAGTTGTCCTTGGAGAAAGAAATCGAAATTTCTTGGAGAGTGCTAGGGTTTGGATGTTTGGTCTTCATGCCTAGAGAGAACATCGAATTCTTGGTTGGATTTGCAGAGCTTGGTTCGAATTTGTTTGGAGTTGCATCAGAATTGTTTAGGCTGTGAATAGTGTGTTCCATACTGTATAAATTGAGGATTGCAAGCTATGGTAAGGAGCTGCGTTTTTAATTCAGAAAATTCTTTGAGTGGCTGCGATTCATGGTACAAGTTATTGAAACATCATTGATGCTGCGTTTCTATAAGGGGAATGTTATGTCATAGAATTGTTGAGGCACATGAGTAATCAAGAGTTATTTAACTGCTCTATACAGCTGCATGACATTTGTTTGGTGGCTGTGATCTTCATTTTGGAGGCTTTGAACTATATGTGAATGCTGGAGTTATTTTGCTAGAGGTTGGATGCTATTGAAAAGAGTGACGTTACCAGCCAAGAGATTACTTGGAATGTATGGCAACCGTTTAACTATACAGGTACCATTAATATTGAATTTGCTTTGTATTACTTGCACATGTTAAATCAGTTTATGAACATTGAAATGAAATTGCTGTTGGTGTTTTTTTTTTCTAAAGTCTGGAAAAGTTTCATAAAATTATATATGTTTGAAAACACACAAAAACAATTGCAATTTAAATTAGAGAAGAGCCAGTTTGCTATTGAGAGCCAGTTGGGCTCGTCACAGAATGATTCTAGTTAAAACTGTGTGCGAGATTTTGAATCAATGTTTGGATCAATACATATAATCCATCACCAATAAGAGACAGTAAATGTAATTAACGATCAGAAATACAAGATGAGACAAACTGAGGAGGTTAACGACAATTGTAAGGCAAAAGAAGGGTACCAAAGGGAAAGGCATCCAAGGCACAAAATAGCTCTCAACATGCACTTGAGCCAGCCCACCCCAATCTTGCTTTGGGAGGTTATTATACCCAAAAGTCTTGCCAAAACAAAATGCTAATAAGATCATTTACAGGTGTATACATAGTCAAGTTACCCTGGACCCATTATAAAATAGACTAATTCCAATTAACATACAACATAAATGTGATGGTCTTAATCAACAACTGTGAGTTTTAAGAATGTATTAGCTCCTTCATCAGATCTACATAGGTTATCTGCACATTGGGAGTCATAGTCGGACATTATTGATTATGCTAGATTATATTGTTCTATAAACGCTAGATATAATGATGCTCTTCACTTTGAAGATTTGTGCGACAGATGCATGCTCCATGCATTGTCAATGTAGGTGTCGTGTTCCAAACACCTTTCCTATAAATGCTCGTCTCTGTTGTAAGGACACCACCAAGAGGATGTACTGATGTGGAATGGTTTTGGAGAAAAATCTTAACTACCAGCTAAATGACATGGGTTGTGTCATGATTAAGTCCATGACAATGGGAAGTAGCTTCTTACAATATAATGGAAAAGTTGTTTAAAAGGGTGTGCAATATTGTTGTTCTAGAGGGTTTGCAACTTTGCAATTTAAATTGATGGCATTGTTTATTGAAGATCTTTCTGCTAGTAATAAAATGTACAAACTTAGCACTTTAAAAGGTTTAAAATAATATAGCATTCGAACTCGAGTGTTTTTAAGTACACTTACGTTTTCAATGAAAAAAACATTTAATTCCAGATAGCCGTTCATTTCTTTGCTCATCAGTAGATATTCGAACTGTGTAGATCTACATTTTTAACAATTGACCTATGCTAATATATACTCTACATGCTCTTGTTAGTGTTATTGTCTCTAACAAAATCTCAGACAAATTGGATATGTCGTGTACAAGATTTTAGCTTGGTTGAACTAAGTTCCAATAGTATAGACGAGCCTCAAGATGGATGGAAAAAGATCGAATGAGTTTAAATTTCAGAATAGAGCATGCCCCTGTCAGAGAAAACCAATATTACTTCTTCCACTGACAATATGCCGAATTTTCAAGCCCTATAAATATCCAACTTATGTGCCTTGATAACTATATTTTTTCAGCGACAGGGTTAATCAGTGTCTAGTACAATTAAGGTTGCCCTAATTAGAGAAGCCGCACTGTTTCGGTGAGTTCGTAAGAAGGGAAGAACCCCGCCTCCTTTCTGATCTGTATATACTTGCAGGACTTTATGAAAACAATGATTGTAAATGTCCCTGTGCAATCAATCTGAAAAGTTTTGAAAGAAAAATAAAATCGAATTGCGCAATTGAAAATCTGAAAGAAGCACCAACCTCGGGAATGGTTATTTGTGTAACATTGAGATCCCTCTGAACATCGAGATCATCGTAATTGGAAGAGATCCGAGTGTAATTGTTGATGTCCTTGTCCTGTAGCTGGACCTCTCCTGTCTGTCTCATGCTGCTTCGAATTGTATTAACATGGAAAACTCTCTCAGTCATAAATTTGTGTAACTGTGATCTGCTCTTTCGTTCATTCCCCCAATTCTTTCCAAATTAAAACCATTTGTTTTGGTTTTACAGTTGTGCTAATTCCCGTAACACAGATGTTTGAGAGTCTCTCTCTGTTCGAGAGTCAAAAGATTCTTAATTAGTTAGTTTATATTTAATTGATTCAAAATTATATATAACTAGTAACTCTACCAAAGGAAGGTGGTTTATATTTAATTGATTCACAATTATATATAACTTAGTAACTGTACCAAAGGGAGGTGCAAGGATTAGGTCAATAGACAATTATATATAAGTTAATATAATTTATCTATGTGTAAAAGATACATTAATTTTATTTATTATTTTCATATATAAAGATATTTTAAATATGGTCTATTAAAATTTCATTTTGTGTGTGTAAAATATTTCATATGATATTTGAAAATGTAGTCATATTACATAATTCTTTGAAAAAATGTTTTGTAACAAGTCAAATTAGTTTCGAATGTCATCTCCAATTTTTTTTGCTCAAGTAAAATGAGCCTCTCATTTTTTGTAGTATTGTGGGGGTGCTAGGACATAAATGCCAATTACTATAACTACATATACATTTACTCAAGGTTGGGTGTGTTGTGTTTGAATTTGTAAGTGTAAAAATGATCTATTTTTGTCATATCTTTGCTACTTAGGGTTTGAAGGATTGTCTATGAAAATAAACAATTCAAGAGTAAATTATATGCTATGCTCCACTAGCAAAGCTTTTACTAATTGATAAAGTTGAAGTTTGAGCATTACACAAAACTATATAATCTTTTGTAAAGCTTAGAATTACTTTCATGTAAATTTGAAAGATATATTTTGCTATAAATTTGTGGAGTTTTGATTATTCATCATAAAGAGACTTTGATAATTTTGTGTAGACACTCATTCACTTTGATTCTTTATAGAAATTAAAATAGATTGAATCCATGGAAGGGACTTACATCGAATGTTTTGTGCAAAATTGTAATGTGTTGCTTGTTAGATAATGAAAATTAACAAATTATGTATATGTTTCCTCAATTAAGGGAATATTTTGGCTACATTCAAAGCAACAAAGAAGATTGGAAACTTTATTAGGATATAATGGGGTGACAAAGAATGAAGATGGTCCTATATATTTGGATTTGATGACCTGGTAGTGTTAAAGAAACCAATCCTAGAAAATAAGTATGCCAATGTGAAATCAACACTTAATTTCAACTAAAAAATGAAACAAGAGCTATGTGAGCGAGTAAAATCAAGGTTACATCCCTAAATAAACTAAGAGTTTGCATGATAGAAAATACAAGTTCAATCATAATGTGATATAATGTCAAAAGAAGTGAAAAGCTAATACATGTGAAATATATAGAAGCTTGCAATAGTGGCTATATAATGATTGTAGTGAAAATATAATTTCTTATAACTTCCAAATGTTATACAATATGACATGAGCCATACATATAATTGGAAAATGTTCATTTCAAAAGAATGAAATTAAAAAAGTGATATGAAAGAGACATCAACCTGCAGAAAAAAAGTGTGCTCCTATATTGGAGGAGTTTATATTTGTAAGAGGCTACAAATCTACATGTTGTAGATTTCAAATGGAAAATCTTATAATATATTTGTGCTCCTTTGCATATAACCTACTCTTCAACTATGCACTAAAAAGATAAAGAGAACATTGGTTTAGGCATTTTATTGGTCTCGGCCCTCGGGTGAGTATACCATTTGGTCAATAGAGATTGTGGTGCTTACAATTGGTTTGACGACATTATCATGATTATTACATATTTTATTAACATTTGAAGTTGACTAAACCATAATTTTGACATACCTTAACTACATAGCTTATAACTTGTTGTGTATTTATCGAATTTCAAAAAAAAATTGATAGAAAGTAGACTCGAAGGCAGAGGGCACTATTATTTTTCAAAAAAAATAATTCTTTTTTTTACTATTTTTCATTGAACGTCAAACTCAGAGGTTTATATTTGATAAAAAAAACTACATTCGATTAACATCAAAAAGCATACACATAATAAATTAAAAAATAGTCAAATATATAATCGTTAGAAAGCTAGTTCTGAGTACTTGTTGTATGCAAAAGGACATCTTCTTATTCTTCCATTTGATCACCGCACTTGAGGCCCGAAGCCATGAAATTCTCAAAATTTCTTCATAGCTTGCAAACATGGCCTAAACCAGGTGCTTTCGATAGAAAGTACTTTCGATCGAAACTTTTGAGTTTCAATCGAAAGTACTTTCCAGTTTAATGCAATGTTTAACCATCACTAACTTACTTTTGATTGAAAGTAAGTTACTTTTGATTGAAAGTCAACTTTGACTTTTGATAGAAACCCAAGTCGGCCTATTTGGTGTCATTTCGGGTTAATAATGATTATATATAAATAAATGTATATTTTTCTCATTTCATTAATCCGAAAGCTGTAAAATAATTCGCATTTAGGAGAAGGAAGACATTTTGGCACGGAACAATTTTGTAAGTTGTGCTGGAAAATAAAAAGAGAAGGCTAAACAAGAGTACACGACATTATTCAGAAGAGGTTGAACAAAGACTATGTGAAGAATCACAAAAAAGATATTATTGTAGGAAACAAGGTATGTCTAAGTTGTCTCTCTCTAGATATTTTAAGTTGACGGTCAGGACTTGTCTTAATGTTCATCATGTAAATGTGATATTGTAATACCTAATTTTAGAGCTAATTAGACCTAATAAGACTAATTATTAGCAATTAGGACCCATTAGAACCAATTAGAGGTCTAACTAGACCTAACTAGACCTATTAGGACCAAGTAGACCTAACTAGGACCTATTAGGACCAATTAGACCTATTAGGACTTGTTAGTCTAACCAATTAGATGTATTATGACCTATTAGGTCCAAATCGACCTAACTAAACCTAGCTAGACCTATTAGGACCAATTAAACAGGTAATTAGACCAATTAGGACCTATTAGGAACAATTAGGACCTATTAGACTTAACTAGACCTAACTGTAGACCTATTTGGTCCTATTAGACCAATTAGGACCAATTAGACCTAACTAGGACCTATTAGGACCTATTAGACCAATTAGGACCAATTACCTGACCTATTAGGACCAATTAGAGGTTTAACTATCTACCAATTAGACCTAACTAGACAAGTATTAGGACCTATTAGACCTAACTAGACCTAACTATGACCTATTAGGACCTATTAGACCTAACTACACTTGACTAGGACCTATTAGGACCAATTAGACCTAATTAGACCCAATTAGACCCAAATAGACCCAATTAGACCCAATTAGACCTATTAGGATCAATTGGGACCAATTAGGACCCAATTAGACCCACTAAGACCCAATTAGGACACAATTACACCCAATTAGACCTATTTTTACTTAATATGAACCTAGTTAGACCAATTAGACATAATATGAACCTATTAAGACCTAATATGACCTATTAGAACCTAATTAGACTTAATTAGACCAATTAGGACCTAATTAGACATAATATGAACTTATTAGTACCTAATATGACCTATTAGGACCCAATTAGACTTAATTAGACTAATTATAGGACTTGATTAGACATAATATGAACCTAAATTAGGACCTAGAATATGACCTATTAGGACCCAATTAGACTTAATTAGACCAATTAGGACCTAATTAGACTTAATTAGACCAATTAGGACCTAATTATACTTAATTCTAGACTAATTAAACCAATTAGGACCTAATTAGACTCAATTCAACCAATTAGGACCTAATTAGACTTAATTCTAGACCAATTAGGACCAATTAGGACCTATTTATACCTAATTAGACCAATTAAGACCTAATTTGACTTAATTAGACCAATTAGGACCTAATTAGACTCAATTCTAAACCAATTAGGACTAATTAGGACCTAATTAGACTCAATTCTAGACCAATTAGGACCTGTTAGGACCCAATTAGACCTATTAGGACCAATTAAGACCTAATTAGACTTAATTCTAGACCAATTAGGACCTAATTAGACTTAATTCGAGACCAATTAGGACCTATTGGGACCAATTAGGACCTATTTATACCTAATTAGACTTAATTAGACCAATTAAGACCTAATTTGACTTAATTAGACCAATTAGGACCTAATTAGACTTAATTCTAGACCAACTAAGACCAATTAGGACCCAATTAGACCTATTAGGACCAATTAGGACCAATTAGACCAATTAAGACCAAATTAGACTCAATTCTAGACCAATTAGGACCCAATTAGACCAATTAGGACTAACTAGGACCAATTAGGACCAATTAGACCAATTATGACCTAATTAGACTTGATTCTAGACCAATTAGATCAATTAGGACCTAATTAGACTTAATTCTAGACCAATTAGGACCTAATTAGACTCATTTAGACCAATTAGGACCTAATTAGACTAAATTAGACCAATTAGGACCTAATTAGACTTAATTCTAGACCAATTATGACCAATTAGGACCTATTTATACGTAATTAGACTTAATTAGACCAATTAAGACCTAATTTGACTTAATTATCTACCAATTAGGACCTAATTAGACTCAATTCTAGACCAATTAGGACCTATTAGGATCTAATTAGACCCAATTAGACCTATTAGGACCAATTAGGACCAATTAGGACCCAATTAAGACCTATTTAGACTCAATTAGACTAATTACAACCTAATTAGACTCAATTAGACCAATTAGGACCTAATTAGATTTAATTCTAGACTAATTAAACCAATTAAGACCAATTAAAGACCAATTAGACATAATATGAACCTATTAGGACCTATTAGGACCCAATTAGACTTAATTAGACCAATTAGGACCTAATTAGACATAATATGAACCTATTATGACCTATTATGACCCAATTATACTTAATTAGATGAATTAGGACCTAATTAGACATAATATGAACCTAATATGACCTATTAGGACCTAATTAGACTTAATTAGACCCAATTAAGACCTAATTAGACTTAATTCTAGACTAATTAGACCAATTAAGACCAGTTAGGACCAATTAGACCCAATTGGGACCAATTATGACCAATTATGACCAATTAGGACTAATTATGACCAATTACGACCTAATTAGACTTAATTAAAGACCAATTAGACATAATATGAACCTATTAGGACCTATTAGGACCCAATTAGACTTAATTAGACCAATTAGGACCTAATTAGACATAATATGAACCTATTAGGACCTAATATGACCTATTAGGACCTAATTAGACTCAATTAGACCAATTAGGACATAATTAGACCTAATTCTAGACTAATAGGACCTAATTAGACTCAATTAGACCAATTAGGACCTAATTAGACTTAATTCTAGACTAATTAGACCAATTAGGACCAACTAGGACCAATTAGACCCAATTAGGACCAATTATGACCAATTAGGACTAATTAGGACCAATTAGGACCTAATTAGACCCAATTAGAACTAATTAGGACCTAATTAGACTTAATTAAAAACCAATTAGACATAATATGAACCTATTATGACCTATTATGACCCAACTAGACTTAATTAGACCAATTGGGACCTAATTAGACATAATATGAACATATTATGACCAATTAGGACCTAATTAGACATAATATGAACATATTAGGACCTATTAGGACCCAATTAGACTTAATTAGACATAATATGAACCTATTAGGACCCTATATGACCTATTAGGACCTAATTAGACTTAATTAGACCAAATAGGACCTAATTAGACTTTATACTAGACTAATTAGACCAATTATGACCAATTAGTACTAATTAGGACCAATTGGGACCTAATTAGACCCAATTAGAACTAATTAAGACCTAATTAGACTTAATTAAAGTCCAATTAGACATAATATGAACCTATTATGACCCAATTAGACTTGATTAGACCAATTAGGACCTAATTAGACATAATATGAACCTATTATGACCTAATTGGACTTAATTAGACCCAATTATGCCCAATTAGATATAATATGAACCTATTATGACCTAATTAGACTCAATTAGACTAATTAGGACCTAATTAGACTTAATTCTAGACTAATTAGACCAATTAGACCCAATTATACTTAATTAAAGACCAATCAGACATAATATGAACCTATTAGGACCTATTAGGACCCAATTAGACTTAATTAGACCAATTAGGACCTAATTAGACATAATATGAACCTATTATGACCTATTATGACCCAATTAGACTTAATTAGACCAATTAGGACCTAATTAGACATAATATGAACCTAATATGACCTATTAGGACCTAATTAGACTCAATTAGACCAATTAAGACCTAATTAGACTTAATTCTAGACTAATTAGACCTATTAGGACCAATTAGGACCTATTAGGACCAATTAGACCCAATTAGGACCAATTAGGACTAATTAGGACCTAATTAGACCCAATTAGAACTAATTAGGACCTAATTAGACTTAATTAAAGACCAATTAGACATAATATGAACCTATTAGGACCCAATTAGACTTAATTAGACCAATTAGGACCTAATTAGACATAATATGAACCTGTTATGACCCAATTAGACTTAATTAAACCCAATTAGGACCAATTAGACATAACATGAACCTATTAAGACCTAATTAGACTCAATTAGACCAATTAGGACCTAATTAGACTTAATTCTAGACTAATTAGACTAATTAGACCCAATTAGACTTAATTAAAGACCAATTAGACATAATATGAACCTATTAGGACCTATTAGGACCCAATTAGACTTAATTAGACCAATTAGGACCTAATTAGACCAATTATGACCTAATTAGACATAATATGAATCTATTATGACCTAATATGACCTATTAGGACCTAATTAGACTTAATTAGACCAATTAGGACCTAATTAAACTTAATTCTATACCAATTAGGACTTATTAGGACCCAATTAGACCCAATTAGACCAATTAGGACCAATTAGGACCCAATTAGACCCACTAGGACCCAATTAGGACCACTATGACCCAATTAGACCTTATTAGACTCAATTAGACTAATTAGGACCTAATTAGACTCAATTAGACCAATTAGGACCTAATTAAACTCAATTCTAGACCAATTAGGACCTATTAGGACTCAATTAGACCCAATTAGACCTATTAGGACCAATTAGGACCCAATTAGACCCAATTAGACCAATTAGGACCAATTAGAACTAATTAGGACCCAATTAAACCCACTACGACCCAATTACACCCAATTAGACCTAATTAGACTCAATTAGACCAATTAGGACCTAATTAGACTCAATTAGACCAATTATGACCTAATTAAACTTAATTTTAGACCAATTAGGGTCTATTAGGACCCAATTAGACCCAACTAGACCTATTAGGACCTATTTTGACTTAATACATGAACCTAGTTAGACCTAACTTCATTCAAAAGTTTTTATTTAATAATTTTTACTTCATATGTAGGAAATGCTTAAGAAGCTCAAGAAGCACACACACACACACACACACATATATATGCATATATATGTACATATATGCATATATGTATATATACATATATATTCATGTGTGTATATATATATATACATATATATATATATATATATATATATATACATATACATATATATACATATACATATATATACATATACATATATATACATATACATATATATACATATACATATATATACATATACATGTATATATATATATATGTATATAGATATACATATATATATGTATATATATGTATATATATATATATATATATATATATATGTATATATATATATATATGTATATATATATATATATGTATATATATATATATATATGTATATATATATATATATATGTATATATATATATATATGTATATATATATATATATGTATATATATATATATACACACACACACACACATGCATATATACATATATACATGCATATATACATGTATATATACATATATATATATGCATATATACACTATATACTAAATATATATATATTAAAAACTTTAAATAATGAAAAATGAAAATTAAAAACCTGAAAGCAACGGTTGATGAATCAGAAGCCAAGCCAAAACTTTCAATCCCACCGAAAGTGACAGTGAAAGTCACTTTCGGTAGGTTAAAAACCCCACCAAAAAACCTAACTATTGACTTTCGATCAAAAGTACCTTCTTACTTTTGATCGAAAGTAAGTAAAGTACTTTCGATCAGAAGTTGCTCACTTACGATCGAAAGTATGAAGGGATTTTTTAGTCGATTGCGCTTTTCTGGACATTTTCCTTCCTCCAAAAAAGTGTAACCCACTATTGTGGGTTCACCCATATATATATATATATATATATATATATATATATATATATATATATATATATATATATATATATATATATATATATATATATATATATATATATATATATATATATATATATATTCAACATCCAAGGAATACTTATAGAGATTCTTACAACCATGTCAATCGTTGGAGAGTTGTTTGTGATTATTTAACTGTCACATAGGGTAAGCATTGTATTGTCAAATCAATTGTTTGTTTTTCTCTTTCTTGTATTTTTTGATGATCAGTTATCAAGCTTTGTCTACAAATGATTCAATAAAGAAACATAAACACTTGTTGAATATGTTGTAGAGTAGAGACCTACATGTTGGAATGAATGCTCAATTTTTATGGAAAGCCACATGAGTTGTTAAGTTGTTGACTTATATCTTGATATCATACATGTAGTACTTATGGAATACCCTATTAAAGAAGTTTCCTAAACTTTGGTCATCTAAGTATTTTATCAATTCAACATACTAAATCATTTTTTAAGTTACATACCCATGATGAAAATTAAGACTTAAAGCAAAGATATCAAATACCATAAGTATTATCTAGAAAAGAAACCCTTGCGGAAACCACATGTAAAAGTAGGTGTATGAATATTGTGAGAGCCAATTCCAAATATTAAAACTTTAAAGTAACAATTATATAGATATACACATCATTTATAATTTTTTTGTTATTGGTGTTTCATTGATTTCTAAATTGGAGGAGTGGTATAGAATAATCAATGCAAGTTTACGAATTCAGATTCACAACATATACTAATGATATCATTTATCTAATCAATATTACTTGATTTAATATAGATTAAATGTCTTGGTAGACTAAATAAAATATATTTAGTACTTTCTAACTATCTGTAATTACTTGAAAAAAATATGCTCTAACTCAAAGACATGACATTTATTGGGTATGACCCTTTGGTGAAATGGTGGGGCCTCTTGCCTATAGAGCCAACAACCAAGGTTCAAATCCCCACAGGGTCGCTCTCTACCGTGTCAACAATTGAGAGCCCTTACCTTGACCCTCGGTGAATGAGTGGGGCTTCTTGCCTATAGAACTTACAACCAAGGTTCAAATTTTTAAGGGGATCTCCCCATAGTGTAGCGGTAGCTACAATCCGTGTTGATACGAAGGTCCCATGTTCGAATCCTTGCAAGTTGCTTAGATTATTCCAATGCATTTTAGGCATCCCACTAACTTCGAGTGGCGTGCAGAGTCCCATGCCATGTGAGACAAGGAATGTAGATTGCTGGTGTTTATTTCGAACATGTAATCGAGTGACGTATAGAGGTCAACGAAGGAATCAACCATCGAGGGCAGTGACAACGTTAGGGGTGGATGGAGGATATGTTGTCTGCATAGGAGTTATAAGGTTTACTGCAGCTTTAGCATTGGAGGGATAAGGTGCTCCGTGGCGGATGGAGAGATAAGGGTTCTTTCTCTGCCATGTGGAGGATGGTTGGAAGTGATGTTGCATCGATTGGTAGGATGGTAGCTTCAGCGGTGACGTAGGCCAGGAGATATGAGGAGATTATCATTGGCTATGGAGAGATAAGGTGTGGTTGTCAATGGTTAGTGGTGGTTCTCACGCAGGGAGATATAAGGTGATCGCGTAGCCATCCCAGGGAGACATAAGGTGATAGTTTAGACTTGGAGAGATAAGGAGAGTAGTGAGGCATTATAAATATAGATGTATCTAGGAGGCGTTGATGCTGTTGATTTCACCAGGGATGGGGTCCCCTAGAATGTGACCCACTGGTTCAAAGCTCCATTCAAAAGCACTTTAAAAAAAAAAAGACATGGCATTTATTAATTATTGATAATTGATAAGATAACATTACTAGATTTGATTTATTCAAATTAGAGAGGAGAAGATTATGGGTTATCTTCCAAAATTGAAGATATATTTCCAATTAAACTAAAAAAGCAAAGAGTTCTTTTAGGAAATAAAGGTTGAGATAAAGATTAGAGAGATTTTTTCATTTTAAGAAGATATTAGTTTCCAAAAATGCAATTTTGAGAAAATAAATGATTTTTTATTTAAAGATGTTTTTTGCATTTTGAGAAGATTTTAGATTTTCAGAAAATATCAGTTTCCAAATTTGAAGATATTAAATGCTTTTTAGATTTATGCATATTTTTTGTTTTTAGAATTTAGGAAATTAGAGATATATATATTTTTAGGCAAAAGTGGACGAGCCACTATAATATTTTATATAAAAACTGATTAAAAAATAGCTCAATCAGGAAAGAATTAGGAAGAAAACCCAACATCGTCGCTTTAATACATACAAGTTTTCGAATAATTTCAAATTTGAATGAAGATGCTTGCACATCATGGTTACATTATGGAGAATAAACTACCTCCCCTTTCTATGAAAACTATTTACACAATCCTATGAGAAAATGGATTATCACCAAATAATCAAGATATCAAAAAATATAAAAAAATCCCAAAAAACTACTCCACTTTTCACTCCTCCATGACATCACCATCTCGAGAGCCATTGCATTGCAAGGGGATAGCCTCCATCCTATTTTCAATCCGCTCATGAACTGGAACACCTTGATCTCAGGAAAAAAAGCAATGCTCATTAGCCATATCCCAAACATCTTTAGAAGACTCTGTCGAACCCCAACCAACACACTTGTCCACTGGATTTTCAGGAGACCAACCCGAACCTGCTTGTCCAGAACCATGGAAGGACTTCAGTTGAGTGGAAGTCAAAGATTGCCAAGCATTCCACTTGGCCTCCTTTGCAATTGGATGAATTGAAGACACCTAATACAAACCCTGCACTATAGCACGACTTTCATGTGAGAAGAGCTTCGCTTTTCCACTACTTTCTTCAAGGCTTCAAATGTGACTAGGGCTTCATGTTTTTGAATTAGTTGAGCATGGGAGAACAGGCCCCCCACCAAGGCCAATCCACTCCAAAGATCATAAGATTGCATAGCCACATTAATTTTATTATTAGCAAGTAACTGTGGCCGGATTACCTTAGAAGCCTGAGACTGTAGGAGCTGAGGAGACTGCATAATATCCATGGTGTTGGAAAGGAAAATGGAAACCACATTTGAAGGGTACATGAAATGTATAGCAGAGGGAACCGGAATTTCTTCCTCAATAACCTTCCTGATAGCCCGCCGAATTATGGGAGAGTGTATGATGAACATCATATCCAGGGTCAAATTTGCCACTAGAACCGGAAGCACATTTTCTTCAGGATTTGGCGGTATCCAAATGTGGTAATTCTTCGATAGAATCCCCCTATGCTAGGAAGCCATGTGAATAGTGCTTATCAAATGTACTCGGGATTGCCACCATTGTGTACTTTCAGTCCCACACATTAGTGCTAGAATATTTCGCACATGATAATGACGTTGGCCAAGAAGAAGAACACTGTGTCTCAAAATTCATAGGGCAACTGCAGTCATTTCCAGATCGTGTTCAATTTAATGATGTTAATGACGAAAGGCATCCTTGTCTACTTCAATTAATCTTTTAAGTTCTCCATATTTATCAATCATAACTGATGGATTTAATGATGTAAAATCCAACCCATCACACCCCAAGTTAGACAAATAATCTGCCACCTGATTACCTTCACGCAACGTATGTGAAATAAAAACATCTTGAAACTCATCTAAAAGTCTCCAAACTTGGGTTAAAATATATTTTAATTTCCATGAGTATGATTTTCTATGGATACAGGCATTTTTTTATTTTTGATAAATTGCCATTTTTTTAATTTTGGAAATTAGAAATTAGCAATTAGAGAGATTTTTTAGATATTTAAAAGATTTAAATTAAATTAAAATTTTAATTTATGAAAAGATAAAATGAGATGAAATGAAATAAAATAAAATTAGTTAGAAATTGAGATGAAATTAAATTAATTTAATTAGGAAGAATAATTAGATAATTTAAAAAGATAGGGCATTACCCTATTTACAAAGGTATTGAGGGAGGGACATTCCCCTATTTACATGAACTAGAAAGGTAGGGGCATTCCCCTCTTTATATGAAATAAGATAGAAAGATAAGGGTATTCCCCTATTTACAATGCTTAATTTACAGTTTACGTAATGAACTTGTGTTTCCTTTTAAACAAATTGCTATACATTCCCATCTTGAATCAAGATACTTTTTCAAAATCAATTATCTTTGAAGAAAGCCGAGGTAGATAGTCTTCATCCAGAGTTTCTTCTAAATTTTATCCTGTTCAAACACTTGGCCTGACCTCATATATTTGTTAGCATAGTTTCTATAATACTAATACAACCTTTTTTTTTACCTTAGGACAACTAGGGAAATTATTCTCACATATTTTAAAGACTAACTGAATATATAAATTAAGGAAAATCTACTCCATAATGATTATAAAAAAGGAACCTATGGAAATTCACCCCCATCCCTGCATTCATCCATCAATTAGTGTAATATGAATGAAATTTATTAAATGCCTCGTTAAATCAGATCTATCATAGTTATCCTATGTTTAGAAAACAACATGTATTGAAATGTGAAAAATGGAGTGCTAACTACTTCCTCTGAATAGACAAGTAACATTATAAAAGATCCATCTCCAAAATCTTCCTTTGATAAATATACATCCATATTTAAGCAATCTAAAATCTACTGCTACCTTACTGATAAAGGTACCTTCTACCCAAGCCATACATTATATAGAATATAGATCAAAGGAAGCACAAGCTCGCAGCAAGAAATAACATTAAAATCCAAAAAAGAAACTTATTCAATGTCTAGTGAATATAAACTTCTTGGTGTATATGTAAATATATATCTTCATGTTAGTTTATATGTAAATATATATCTTCATGTTAGTTTATATGTAAATATATATCTTCATGTTAGTTTATATGTATAAAGAGGTATGTATGTATATGAATCTTTATTAATATAGTCTACTAGGTTTCTTGATGCATAATTTTATTATAATGATTGAGGGATATTGAACCGGAGGGGTTTTATTTTCCTAGGTCTACTGCAATTGCTACTATTTGGTCATATACTTAATCTTAATCTTAATTTTAACCATATATTCGGTAGTTTCTTGCTCCATAGTCATGAATTAATGGTTTTTTAGAAATAGCCTTTGTTATTATCCATCTTTTTATCAATCATGAAAAAAACCAAACTGTCAGATATATTGAAAGGAGACATTACTGGATGAGAATACTCCTGAAAACACATAGTTAAAAGACTGATCTAGAGGTTATTGGAATTTAGAGATTCAGAGATATTTTGATTTTTTATTTATTGTCATTTTTGAATTTTGGAAATTAGAAATTAGCAATTAGAGAGATTTTTTATATATTTAAAGAATTCAAATTGAATAAAAAATTTAATTTATGAGAAAGATAAAAGTAGTTGAAATGAAATGAAATAAAATTAGTTAGAAATTGAGATGAAGTTAAATTAATTTAATTAGGAAGAATAATTATATAATTTAAATAATTAAAGATAATTATTTAAACTATAGGCTATAGAAATTGAATTTAATTAACCAATAAAAGATCAATTAATTAAGGTTAATTAATTAAATAATATTAATTACTTAGTTAATGTTGGGAGGATTATTAAATGATGAAAAGATTAGGATTATATAAGACATAAGATAATTAATTAAAGAATTAAAAAACTATTTAATTAATAGAAGAAAAGTTGGTAATTAATTCAAACTTACAAGAGTGGTCAATTTTGGGTGTTTACATTTGCCCCTCTTTCATACAATGTGATTTTGAGCATTGTGTCAAATAATTTCTGATCACGTCCTACCCCAACTTGCCCCTGTGATAACAGGTAGATTTGATGCCCCTCAAGAGATTGATCGAACAAGTTATGGGAAGATTGATCTCTCGAAAGAAGAAGATGAATGTTAGATGACAAAATGAAATATGATGACAAAAAAGAATGGTTAGTAAGAATCATGTCTAGTTTCAGGAAAGACCTATCATGTATAAGACTAGCGACAACATCTGGCTTCAGGGAAGACATGCCCTATATAAGACAAGCAATAACGTTTAGTTTTAGGGGGAAAAAAAATGTATAAGATAATCGACAATGTTTGGTTTGAGGAAAGATACATCCTGTATAAGACACATGATCATTAATTGATTTATAGAATGGTTTGAGCAATTGGATGATTGACTAATTTGACTAATTGATTGATAGAAGAAATGTTAATGAGAAGCATGAATTATTGAGAGGAATGAAGTCTTAATTAGTTAAAATAAAGATTAAATAGTGATGAATATGAGTCGTTGCTGAATATTTTCAACAATTATCATCATTATGCCTTATATTGAAAAGAAAGAGATATGAATGTGCCCAAATATTGATAATCTAGATACCACTACAATATCTATTGAAACAAGTAGAAATAAAATAGGAAATGTTTTGACATTTTTTCTAGGGTTGTCTCAGATCATGGGTGTGTGTGGTTTCCAGATGTGTGACAGTACTTATCACATTCACCCTAAATCATCCTTGCCCCAGAATTTTATCAAACACTCAACAACAAAAAAAAGAAAAAGAAAACAAGATTATGAACCATCATAGCCACTCTCACCACTTGGTGGTATCCTTGAGGATCATAGGAACATAATCGCAAAAGATAAATTGATAATGGACTGACATGATTGACTTTGTCAATAGCCTTACTAATCATTGATTGGTTTAATTTTGTTGTTTGATTGGATGTATTATGGATATGTTTGATTCAGATTTGGACTACTCGTATAAGACTGACTTGTCTAGTTTTGAGTGTATTTGTCACTATATAAGACAATTGATTGATTTCTTTGACTGATTGATGATAGATTAGATTGTTGATAGAGATGGGTCTCATGAGTCCGTTGTCGATTTATGAAACTCATTGTTTTGATATGAATGTTTGTTTTATTGTCAATTTTGCTTGTCATTTCATAGATGATTTTATTACAAGATGTTTGACATGTTTTGATGTTTTTGACGCATATTTAGGATTAATATGTTTGGAGTTGACTCTTATCAAATACACCCCTAACATTGATTCCCTTAATGAATGTTTTTATGTCTTTCAATTTTGTTTGGATTATTTCAAGATCATATATGATGTTTTTGATCATTTTTCAAGACATTTATTTAAATGTTTTTTAGGACTTTTTAAAAAAAAAATTAGCAATTTTTTCAAGATGTTTTTTGAATGTTTTTGAAATTTTTTTATTGATTTTTTATGATCTTTTTGGAAAATTTTCAAGATATTAAGACTGCCCCTATTGTCTAGCAAGGTAAGAAAGTTGCAGATTGATGGATGAACTGGTAGAAGGATGAAGGCCAAAGGTCTCTTGGTATGTCTTAAAGCTATTTGGACGCCAAGGACTATCCACAAGATGGGATAAATTTTTTTACCAAGTTTAGGGATTGGATATGACAATATAGGGTAATGAAATGGTGTACTGAATGACATGTGGTTTATAGGAGTGGACATGTCAAGAGGATGTTGAAAACATGTTTGCATTGTATGTCATTATTTTCTATCAAGGCCAAGAGAGGGATTTGGATAGGATAGTGATAGGATAGGCCAAATCAAGAATGGACAAGGAGATATGGATTGAAGGTAGGGATAAGATAAGCAATATGGACCAAAGGGATGCAAAGAATATAAAGGATATGGACCAAAGGGATGTGAATGGGATAAGGAAGGTGGAGAAAAGGGATGTAGACAATATGAAGTAGATAGGACATGTGATGCTTCTAGGGAGATCGCTAGCCTTGTCAAGATCAAAGTTGGGAAAAAGGAAATATGGATACTAATAAGGGATATGAGGGACATAGGATAATGGAGGAAATAAAAGGGATATCATGGATGGATCCTACCCCCAAGTATGGAATGCAAGAAGTTCATAACTTACACATGACACATGTTTGCCAGATTTTCATCACAGTACTTTCCCAAAGCGCCTGTTTGCTAGGTTTTCACTATTGAACAAAACTATTTCTCCCTTTTTTTATGTTACCAAGATGTATGTTTTCTAGGTTTTCATCAAGGCAACAATTTTTTTGACTCTTTTTTTTCTTTTCATTTTTTTTTAACTTTTTTAACTTTTGGGGAAGGTGATGGACTTGTGATAGGAAATAGAGCAAGGACCCAATAATCTTTCTCTTTGTATGGTGCTCTTGAAGGAAACATAATAATGGATCATATCTTTTGACGGTAATCTCAAAGACGTTGGTAGGGTAATGACAGAGGGAGATAAAATGGATGTTTGGATGAAGTGGGATAAGGGTTTATGCAAAGGATTGGATAAGGGGTATGGAAGGATGAAAATTATGTGTTGAATTATGGAGGGATTGCGAGAAGACTTTTTTAGGATTATGTGGAAAGGATGGCAAGTTCAACATTGGTACACACCTTAAAAGGTGTTGGAGTGATATAAGAAAAGAAGATTTTGGATTTAATGGAGGAATGGATATGTGTTTTGGATTTGATAGGGAAGTGAATATGGATTTGGATTTTGACTTTGGGAAATAAGAACCCAAAATGGATTTGGAAGTGGATGGAATTTATTTGGATGATGGATATGAGGAAGCCTTGGGAATCTTGAATGCAAATTTTGATCTTTCTTTAGTATGCAAGTATTTTACGAGAGACTTGGGAATCCACATGGTTCTTGACTTTTCTTTTCTTTGCAATTCTTTAGAATGCATTGCTTCAATGAGTGATTTAGGAACCAAAGTTGACTTCAAAGGTGTCTAAAGGGCATCATGACCAAAGTTGACTTGGTCAACCTCCCTCTAGGATTAAAGTTTACTGATACAAATCCCTAATCAATTTGCTACAAGAGTGCTAGGGTAGATAGTTTGACTATGTTTGACTAAAATGTCCCTCAATTGTTTGATTGCATAAACTAGGCCTTCAATAACTTTACCAATAAATTTTCCTTTGGTTAATTTTCTATAACATAGAAAATTGAACTAGGGTCTAATAGTCTAGAACATTAATTGTAATAATATCAAATTATTAAATATCTTATAATTAAAACTTCACTATTTATAACTTTTATTATAATCATTAAATTGGAAAACGTCAATGTTTGATTTGATAAAGTCTCAACTATTAAATTTATCCATTTTATCCAAATGAATAAATTCAATAGGAACATTTAAGCATAAAAGGTCATAGTGATAACTTCCCTATTTAAATTTACTTGAATGTTTAATTATTTCATCATATTCAATTTACTAATAAAAATCATTGAAATAAAAACATTAAATCAAATTCATTTCTAATTATCCATGTTCTAATGGGTTTAATTCCTAAAGAAACCTATTCAACATATTACATAGAAATTAAAAATATCTAAATTCAATTAATAATTTTAATCTAGGAAATCTAATTCTTCCCTAAAGTCAAATTTGACAACCACGGTAATAAATTTAGAAACTTCCCTAACCTTCTAAGTCAAATTTTCAATTAAAATCATTTATGAGTAAAATCTAATTTACCCCTAAATCAAACTTGTCAACTAAATTACATTTGATAAAGTTTGAAATCCATTTGAAGGAAAAATCTATAAATTCAAATTTTTACACTTGGTAAATCTACAAATTTGCCTATTTCTCTCATCAATATTATTTCTTCATTTTCTACAAGTTTGCTGGTTGGATTGCTTGGAGCTCCATTAATGGAGGATAAGGAACACACACACACACACACACACACATTAATGGAGGATAAGGAACACACACACACACACACACAACAATGTTGTTTTGAAATTAGTTTTCAACTCTCTGTTATACTACATAGGTTTTTGTTTTTTTTTGTATAGAAATATAGACTAGTGTAAAAATATTTTTTCTTACATGTTTCTAAACATATTTTTTTTCTTTCTTTTAAAATTACTACTGTCATAAAATTTTAATTTGAATAACCTCGAAAATGGGGGGGGGGGGGGGGGGCTTTCATGGGAGGTCTGTGACCTCATCATGAAGGGTCGCAAACCCTTGGGGCTGCGACCCCCTTCATGGGGTTGCAGTCCCCCTTGGGGTTGTGGCACCCATTAAGGGTCACAAACCCCATAGAGCTACAACACCCATCAAAGCGTCGCAGTCCCTTTAAGGGTTGCGCCCCTCTCTTTGAGGATGGGGACGGGTGGACTTTGGCCCTTCTCGCCCCCAAACAATTTATTTATTTATTTATAAATTTAATCTATTTTCTTTTTTTATATATGTTTATATATATATATATATATATATATATATATATATGCCACTATATGTTTATATATAAATATGATTATACATGGTAATAGGGAAGTAGATTAGATTCAATTTATCAATAGCTTAGGATTTAATTTAATTAGAATATGGTACAATATTTTTTTGAAATAATTAAACCATAAGCTTATTCTTATTTTACTAAGGCAAATTTTACTAACTTTGTTTAAAGGGAATAATATATTAAAAATTTCAACAAATGAATTACCACTACTTTTAAAATAAACATAGAAGTTTAAGTTAAATCTATTCAAGACTACAATTAATATTTCAAGGGAGTAAATAAAAATTGTGACATAATATCTTATAAGGAGATATAACACAAATTTACTTCCATGTATATTCACATTAAGTAAATTTTACAATCCTCTTTTTGAAAACAAATAAATAACCTTCTTTATAAACATCTGAAAATACATAATAGCCCTAAGGCTAGGAGCTCCAAATTACACAAAATTAGAGGAATTCCTTAAAACTGCATCCAAGTCTTCTTTATAGGATATAAACATAGAACCTACATGAAAAATAGTTGACCATGGAGGCTCACCTCCCAACCTAGACCTTTACAAGGTCAACCCCGAGCTAGGGGAACAAAGAGAAAAAAAGGGTACAACAAACATACTTAAAACAACTTTTCAAACACAAGGACACATAAAACTCGCAAACTCATGGCAAGCACATAGGCAGGTTCAAAAGACCATTAAACAAGGGGTGAAAGTCAACCATACCCATTATGAGAAGCCAAGTTGATACAAATGAAACAAAGACCACACATGGGCTTAAAAAAAATTCCTTCCCAAATCCATCTTCACAAAAAAACCATGGATTCAAGCTAAGAACACTCCTTATGGCCCCCAATTTCCCATAGGAAAAACTTGGCATCATGGAGAACAAGACATTCATGTTTATCCTTCCCACACATGGGGAGACTCTACACTAACAAGGTTGTCACTATTCCTTTCACCCTTCAAGGTTACTCTTCCCTCCCAAGGGTGAGTGTGCCTTGAAAAATCCCTTAACATACAAAATAAAACTCAATACTATAAGAAAAACACATAGCAAGGAAATAATAAAAACACAACAATACCCTAAAGGCTCCATGAGAGCACATCCAAGATTTCCATATTACATTGCACAAAAACATAAGTATGAGCATTGACCTATTTCCAAGCTTAAGGTAATGAGAGTTGAGAAGAGCTTTATCCTTTTATCCTCCAATAAGTCCTTCCAAATAGTAAGTCTCTAAGGGTAGAGAGTGGGTGAATAACCTAGGAAGTCTCTTAAAACCCCTCTAAATGGCCTCTTACTCAACCACTAAGTTACATCCATAAATGAAGGAGTACCCTCACCATAACTTCTCCAAATATCTTCCTCCCCTCATAAATGAGGTTTGAAGACTAAATGGAGTTGAGAAGATGGCTTGCCCAAATTCTCCAAACTCCTAAACTCGGATCTTGACTTTGGGGTTGCTTTAGAGAGTTCATTTATGAGTCTTAGGCCTCCTAATGACCAAAATGTAACCCTTAATGCTTATTATACCAAGTGGGGTAGTTAAATTTGACCCTAATTGCCCTCTAGAAGCTTCCTAGACCCTCCAAAACCTCACTTGAAGTTAACCTATGATTTTATCCATCCTTGACCCATCTAGAAACTTCCTAAACCTTTGGTAAGCATGGGGACTCTACAACTTAACCCTCTAGTTGGTGTCATACTAATCCTAGTTAAAAGGGT
The DNA here is from genome assembly GCA_027943335.1 of Chamaecyparis obtusa. Lineage (NCBI taxonomy): Eukaryota > Viridiplantae > Streptophyta > Pinopsida > Cupressales > Cupressaceae > Chamaecyparis > Chamaecyparis obtusa. Next base: position 1,750,306 of record BSBK01001260.1, on the reverse strand, counting down.
TAGTCATGCCAACACCTCATACACCCATGTGTCAAGTGACACTACAAAAATTACAACTCATTCACAAATAGTATGACTAACATAAATCAATTTACTAAATAAATACAAACATTCAACAACACTTTTATGAATAAAACACAAGACAACGAGGTTTATGTCTCTTCACTAGATAGAACCTTGGCTTTACTATTTAACATAGTTTCAGTCTTTATTCCCCACATTTAGAACCATGGTCAATCTCCTGCAGACTCACTACAAACATCAGTAGTCCAAGAAATCACCAATGACATAGCAAGAAAATGATATAATCAAACACACATCATAGCACTTGTATTTTAATAATTCATTGTAACATAATTCATTATCTGCATTTGATCCCAATATGCATAAACATTTATTCTTGAATCAATTTGCATCATAAACATCTAATATATCCATCATATTGCATCATAAAATCATAATCCTAAACATAGGTGCATATGAATCAACTATCATAAAGAATCAACTAAGTATAATAATCAACCAAATAAAGGTATGGAATAACACAACATAGGATTTATCAATACTCAAATAATAACATATATTCAATAAGTCTAAATATCTCAAAATCAAAATATCAACTGAAGAGTTTGAACTAGAAATCAATGCTAAATTATGATAGGCTAGGGTAGGCCTCACATCTTCATGCTTTGCATCACCCTCTTAACATGGGGTATGATTTTGGATGTGTATGGAGGATTCTTAGAGGATTTCAATGATTTGGGATGGAGGAGAAGGACTTTGAATGAGACTCTTTGGAGTAGGTTTATCTGGGAATGGAGCATATGGTAGCATTGGATCTAGGACTACTAAATTTTAGAACGACATTATATCAAGGAAGGGATTATCTTGGAAATTCATTGTGGATAGCCCTTGGGAGGTCTCATTACTAGATATATCATTTGATGAAATGACAAAGATTTCTCTTTTGGTGCTTCAGGGGATGAAGGAATGGGGGGACATATGAAAGTTTCTTGAGGGAAAACCTCTTCATGGGAGGTATCTATGCTATTTATAGACATGGTTAGATGATTTTGATTCTGTTGAAAAATATAATGACATCTATGACCTAGTATTTTCATAAAATGATGATAAGGTTCAAATTGGAATTTTCTCTCTTTGGGTGATCTTGTTGGTGATAGCATATTGATGTTTGCATGTTGTGAATCATTTTTTGATTGAACATGTGGTACAAAAGGTTGCTTGTTGATTATGTTGATTGATGCCCTTGAAGGATGATAGATTTGCAATTGTGCTCATTTGGGAAATCCTTGGTGGTAGATTTGAGGAAGCAAGAGGATGTTCATTGAGATGTGGTTTGATCAGAGGCCTATAGATTGATTGATCAACAAGGTATAGATATAAGTCCTCTACGGTGTAAGACTTTGGTTCTTTTTTACTTTTAAGCTCATCTATCTGGGGTCATAGTTCTATCATTTTTTGTACAAGGATATCATTTTTCAATTGTTGTTGTGTCATCTTGGGGAAAAATTTTGGATAGACGAAGGGGTCTATGTCATCATAGTAGTTGGTTTCTTATTCTTCTTTGTATGGAGGAAATGAATCGAAGTACATGTCATTTGGGTTGTTCCTTGTTTGAGATCTAATGAGTGGTCTCTGACCAAAAGGGTATGGAAGAGACATCTTTCTATTGATTTGAAGTGTTTGGAGTGTGGTTCAAATTGGTGTTGCAATGATTCCAAGTTTGAAGTGTGTCTTTTGAAAAATAAAGTTTGATAGAGAAAGGTTTATCTCTATGGTTAAGACTTGTTGATCTTTGATTATGATCTCTTGGTTCTAAGGGCCTTGGACCCTTGATGGTGAACTTTGAAATCTTGATCTTAAGGCTATGTTGATGACACTTGTAACATGAAACTTGAATGCAACAAACAAAATGACAAGAACAACACTCACTTCAATCAATAGTCCTAGTAGCTAAACACTAAGTGTATGTTCTAGAATGTTCGACAAGTCTTGCACGAGAGGAGATAATAGACAATCTACCTAAGGTCAATTTGGTTATACATGGTTGAAAGGGTGGCTTCTACTTAACTAGGATTTAGTTAGGATTTTTCTCTGATAGAGTTGAGTTTATCATCCATTACAGAGGCCTTCCACACACATAAAAACATGATTTTGCACAATCTTGACACACTAATAGAGGAGATTATCATTCCCAAATTATTTATGTCCTCCACCCCATTAAGGATGAAGACATTTTATTTTATAATGGGTTGAATTCCCACAAGTATAATAGTTGTATCCCACTTTGGGTTGTCCCTCTCACCAACCTTGCTAAGGCATGTTCTTGGGAGGCGAGCCCTCTAAGGTTATAATTTAAATCTAGAAAATGATGAAATTGAAATGAAAAGTAGGTATAGGAGTTTGGTTACCCTAATAAGGGTAAGAGCATATCCCTATTACTTTCCACTCCCAAACACAATTAACAAGGTTCTTTCCCAACCCTTTAATCTAGGGGGATTTGAGCATGTTTGGCATTTTGATTCACTATGAAAGTGAAGAGCATAGGCATAAAGATTTTTTCCACAAATAAAGAGGCTAAAATTTTAGTGTTTGTTCTTTCTCTTAGCCTTTCTTTCTGTTGATTAATTTTGGCTTGTTTGGCATTCTGATTCACTATGAAAGTGAAGAGCATAGGCCTAAAACCAAAATTTATCAAACAATAATAGGATTTATAATTAAACAAGATTTAAAATTGAAATGCCACAATTTAAGCAAAATTCAAAGGAATTAGGCTTACCTTATCTGAAGCTAGCAAAAGGCTAGGCGACATTTTTGAATTTTCATTTTGCATTTTTTGATACTCACCTAGTAGCGATCATTCTAGCTCCTAAGCATTCACATTAGCTATCATAAACGTTAGTCCAACACACACTAGTCAAAGTGAAGAAAAACAAGATGCTAGTTAAACCAATGAACTTTAGAAAAGACAAGCACTTAGATTGATTTTTACTCCATATTTAGCTTGATTTTTTTTTGTGCATTTGACCTAGTCATTAAGATCTCACTTTTAGATACAGTTATGGCCCTAAAAAATAAAAATGAAAACAAGTAACCCCTAAGGAAAATCAGCGAGGTTTCCTAAAATGGAATAATTTTGTGCCCTAGGGACCCAATTTATCGAAACATGCCAATTTTTAAAGATCTATTTTTTTAAAAATTATTTCTCATAAAAATAAAAAACACAAAGAATATACCCCCTCTATAATTTCACGATATTTCTAAAAATGTAAATTTTTAAGATAAATTTGCCGATTTGCACCAAGAATTAATTTTTTTTTATGAAAAATCATAAAAAAATTATAAATCACACAAAAAAGATTCAACCCTATCCTGTAAACAAAATTCATGGAAAAATTCTAAATCATTTGGAAGATATGACCAAATCTTTGAAAACCTTGCAGGCAACAATAAATCAACAAGGAAAACTTGCATGCAAATATAGAAGACAAATTCATATGATTTTTAGCATGTTCACGTCGGGTTCACCAAAATGTATGTAGGGGTTTCTGCAAGAATTAGAGAGATAAAATTAGTAACACTAAAATTAATCAAGGAAACTACAAACAATAAACCCTACAGAACAACAAAAAATATGCATCATAATTGGAAATAAAATATGAAATATTCAAGCAAACCAAATGATTTCAAGTACTTATGTTGCTTCTTTGCACTCAGTTGAGATGTTCCTAGTTGTCTCTTAGAGTTGAATTCCACAGCATCTAGACCCAAAAGATTCGAGAAATTGATAAATGATTTATTGCCAAGAAATGAAACTTGCATAAGATAATTGCTATTCAGAAATTAGGATCCTTCAAATGGGTTTGAAGGGGGTTTATATAGAGATTCAAGATTGAACAGACGATTGAGATTGATTTGAGAAAAATAGATCGAACAGACAAGAAAATTAGAGAGCAGAAGATTATGGGTTATCTTCCAAAATTGAAGATTTATTTCCAATTAAACTCAAAAAGAAAAGAGTTCTTTTAGGAAATAATGGATGAGATAAAGATTAGAGATATTTTTTATTGTAAGAAGATATTAGTTTCCAAAAATGCAATTTTGAGAAAAGAAATGATTTTTTATTTAAAGATGATTTTTGTATTTTGACGAGATTTTAGATTTTCAGAAAATATTAGTTTCCAAATTTGAAGATATTATGCTTTTTAGATTTATGCATATTTTTTGTTATTAGAACTTAGAGATTTAGAGATATTTTGATTTTTTATTTATTGTCATTTTTTAATTTTGGAAATTAGAAATTAGCAATTAGAGAGATTTTTTTATATATTTAAAGAATTTAAATTAATTTAATTTATGAGTAAGATAAAAGTAGATGAAATGAAATGAAATAAAATTAGTTAGAAATTGAGATGAAGGTAAATTAATTTAATTAGGAAGAATAATTATATAATTTAAATAATTAAAGATAATTATTTAAGCTATTATAGAAATTGAATTTAATTAACCAATAAAAGATCAATTAATTAATGTTAATTAATTAAATAATATTAATTATTAAATTAATATTAGGAGGGTGATTAAATGATGAAAAGATTGGGATTATAGAAGATATAAGATAATTAATTAAAAAATTATTTAATTAATAGAAGAAATGTTAGTAATTAATTCGAACTCGCAAGAGTGGTCAATTTTGGATGTCTACAAACATCTTTTCGAAGAATTATGTCAAACATTCCACATGCATTTCCTAGGCTTACACATTTTGCATGCATGTCTATTAGAGTAGTTGATGGATGGAATGCATGTCGAAGTAGCTGATGAGATGCAAGTGGAAGATTACTTAAATAGGATATATTTCTTAATATGTGTTGAACAACAAATGAATCTAGTAATTTGTTTCTTAATCTGTGTTGAAAAAGACATAGTGGCCATCTTTGTCATCTTGACGCCAAGGAGGAGAGGCGGTGCAGTGAAAAGCCTTGACTAAAGGAGTGAGGGGAGGAGTAGCACGCTCTATATCAAACCATACTTATGGTTGGGAAACACCATTACACATTGTTGGATACCCCTATAGCCGCCCTAGTAGAGATGTACACAAAATGTGGAAGCATAGACTAGACATGAATGCTTTAATATAATGCCATAAGATTAAGTGAAAGTTATCGAAGTGTTTATATGTGATTAAATTTTAATTGATTTAAATAGAATTAATAAAAACTTTTCATATTGGTTGTGCTTTAATGAATGATTTTCCACTCATGAATATTTTCTTTAAGAAAGTCATTCTAATTCCTTTTGTTTTTTTACTAACTAGAAAAGTTTAAAAGTTAGGTAAAAGATGTTAAATGCACACAATATAAATCATCTATAAACAAAGTATCTACCCAATATTAAGAGAGCCACATATCTATTATCATAGTAGAATGAGAAGTTGAGGGGAAGCTTGGAGACTTAATGTAGGGTTCTCTTATTAGTTTAAACTTTATATAATATGCTAAAATTTCATTTACAATTCCTATACTTATTCCTTACACATCTTTTTATAACTATTTTTTAAGTGCTATATCTATATTGATACCACCCCCTCTTTTTCTCTTTCACCATTCCCCTATAGTCCCAAAACTTAGGCCATTTCTCCCCCTATCCCCAAAACCTGCCCCTGTGTCCTCCTATCATGAAACTTCGTGAAACAATGGAAGTGATATGAAAACACTACTAAAAGGATGAGTATTATATGAAATGATAATTATACAATATTTTGGGTGTTTAGGACTCCATGAAACTTATGGACTCCTATCATACCTTGTTAATTGTGACTTTGAGCATCATAATATTCTGGGTTGTTGCAATGGCTTGGAACGACATATTCAAATGTAAATAGAAATATTGAGATTTCAGTAGCACATGTGGGGATGTCTTCATTCTATGCAATGCATTAAAGAGAAGTTTTGGTTGAAATCTTTCTTTGAAGGCAAATCCACTCAATAAAAATAACCATAGAAGAAGATTTTTTTGTCCTCAATTTTGTATTTGCAAAATTGGGATAACCCTACGAAAAATTTCATAGGATAAACTCTCTAAGGAATTTTCTTAGGTGTTTTATTTGATTTTGGTTTTTTTTTCACCTTAGGATTGTGGTATTTTTAATTCCGCTCATTTAGAGCTATCATAGGCCTAAATCAGAGTTATATTTCAAGAGATCTTGAAGAATTTTGTAATGCCCAACTTTTACACACTAGACTAGACATCACACAACCTATTTAATCTACTCAAACATAGGAAATAGCGTCACAATTTTTTTAATTTTTTTTAAATACAAGAACATGCTACATATATCAAGCAATATAGTAAGGTTTCTCTTGTTAAATTTTTATTTTAGCTAGAATCCAACCTGAAAACACATCTAGCTAGAACAATAAACTTTATAACAATGTTCAAATAATGAACAATACTTGTGATTGTATACCTGAGACTCTCTTCATGTTCCATATGTTTTTTCTCTCATCCCAATTACTTGTTTCCTGCATACAAGACTACCAAACTAGGTGCATAATATAAGATCCATTAAAAGTTAGATACATGATCATGAAGATAATTCTCTCATCAATATGTTAAATAGATAATTAAAGAGGTATTTACATCATATTAATGAAAGACGAAAGGAATGTATGAGCTATGAAGAAAGAGTAAGCCATTATTAATTTAATTCTTCAAGGACAAGTTACCTGAGTCTTTTCAAGGAATCCATTAAATAGATCCCTAATAGTTACATTCCCATTAAAGTAAGTTTACTATGTAGTTACTCAATAAGCTTCTTACCAAATACCCTAAAGTTTTCGTCAATCAAATTCCCTAAATTGATGTATGATTATCATTAGAAGAATTCCAATAGAAAAATAATAACAAAAAACATGCTCTCCTCCCATCTAAATGGCATCATGAGACCTCTAAGGTCCTATAGCCAACCCCCGAGCAAGTAGAATCCCTTTTTATTTTATTTTTTGCACCATTATGATCAATGGTGAACTTCCTTTCCATGTCACTAAAATAAAACTAATAGATAGATTATTCTTAAGGGATCCTAGACACTCTAACCAAGTTAATCCAAGTCATCTTTATGTTAATACTTTATATAATGTTATACAACTCTTCAGATTGATAGACTTAGTTTAACCATGTTGCATCCTAATAATACACAATCTAAATAACCATAAGATAGTATAAAATAGAGGTATAGAGATCCTTCATTTATTGCATTTTCTTTTTTAATGTAAAATTAATATATAATAATCATATTATGAGAGTTAAGACTTCCTAACACTATAATGATGTCTAGAAGAAACATTAACAGGTGACCCCACAATAGTGGGTTACACTTTTTTAGACATGTTGATTTTTGCTAAAATAACACATTTTTAATAAAATATGATGATTTAAGCCTTGAGAGGTTTCATTTTAAGGAATTAATTACAAATGGTTAGCTCAAAGCCTCTTAGATAAAAAAAAACATGGATATAATATCTATACTTCTGATTCATACCTACAATGGAGTCTCCTTCGCACCTATTAAAATGCTGATAAAAAATCACTTCGAATTTATCTTTTGGCATATCAAATGAATCCATTTGAAAAACCTATATATGCAGTAAGGTACTATTGAGAAACATCTTTCCAATGATTATAATGTTAATATATATTAAGTTTATTATGACTTTGTATTTTTAGTTTTACTAAACATAGATATTTCACCGTATGTCTACCTCTATGTTTGATGCTTATGGAAAAATAGTAAATGAGAGAAAAAAAATTCTAAAAAATATCTATGCCATAGGTATTGAAGTTCTCTTTCTATCAAAAAAAATAAAAATGGAATTGGACAAATACACGACAAGTTATAAGCTATGTAGTCAAGGTATGTCAAAATTACAATTTAGTCAACTTCATGCATTAATAAAATATGAAATATTAGTGATAATGTCATAAAAAAAATTGCATGCCCTCCATATGAATGTTATAAAACTAAATTCGAAAGAAGCACATTGATATCTATTTAAAAAAAAGTTATGCTCTATGAAAACCAAGTAACTCTTTGAAAATGACGTTTTCTGCAACATACTAGTTTTCATGGGAGAAAGAAAAAAACCATTCAAACCAATTCAATATATATATATATATATATATATATATATATATATATATATATATATATATATATATATATATATATTTAGGATCTAGACAAAAAATCCTAAAAGACTCTAATTTACTTCATCTTCTGATTTTAAACGGTTTAATGACAATATGGATCTGAATCTAAATTTTATTTTCAAAATGTAGAGGCCAGTGTTCGTTCAGGCAAAAAAGTGTAACCCACTATTGTGGGCTCACCCTAACATGACCTATAACATCGATTCTAAAAGACTATGCAATTTTTACACGAGGTCCCCGATGTGGGTTAAAATTTGTACTAAGAAAGTTACATCCCAGGAAACTTCTAAACTAGAGCTACACAATTAACCTACCATATAATTCATTTCCTTGTATAAAAGATCTATAAGGCAATCAAGTTCTCAAACCCCTCTCTTTCTAATTCATAGGAAAATTATATTACATTATTTATTTGATAAAACTATATTTAGAATTTTAAACATCAACTAGTAATGATGATTAAACTATGATAAATTAAGAATAAAGAAAATTAAGTGAAATTTCTTGCAAAAATTTCAACGACAAATTTCGTATATGTTGGTTCGTGTGAACATTCTCCCACAATATAAAATCCTATAATTTTCAATGAAATAACATACTAATCATTGTACAAAATTTTAACAATGCAATGATGAAAAGTATTCTAGATTTGTAGGTAATGCTCATGATAAGGATCATTACAATTTAGCTAATAAAAGCCACAAGATTTTTTATTTATAATTACTAATATATAACCCTAATCAACTCCTTAATCAATCTTTTTTTTTTTCAAACAATAAATTATTTAAAAGGAAACAATACAACATAAGTTACTAATATCGATATGTGTAGAAGACATTTGATATTTGATTCAACTTATATTTTTAAGAAGTATATATATCATAGCATAAAAAATGAAGTGAATAATACCCCAATCTAGTCTATTTCACAAAATAAAGAAGATATTTCCATTTGCAAGATTAGCTTAAATGAAACAGTTCTCTTTCCACACTTAGGCTCTAAAATCACATGTTAAATAACCAATATTTATGGACTTATCAGTTTATTTATGGCATTATGATATTTATTATCTAAATCTTGTGTATGACTTAAAAATATCAAGTATTAAGAGCTTACTCAAAAATTCAACTAAGAATAATTAGAAGGAAATAGAAATAAGGTAATAGTTGTCAAAGTTGTCACCTGGTTCCAGCGACACATGCAAAAGGCATGGAGGTTGAAGGCATTAAACGTACAAGTATTAAGAACCAAATAATTTTCTAGTGTCGTCCCGGCCTATGCCATTATGAAAGATTTGAAAAGGGGTATGAACTTGTATGTAATTTTATGTCTAATATTATAGTTGTAAAGCTTGAGTATAAATACAAGGAGCAGGAAAACTACAGACTCCTCACCTAACTTGCTTACAAAATGCATTAAAGAGATGTTAATGGAATGTAATACTCATGATTATGGGGTTATAGGAAGTCTACCTGATATAATGCTTCTAGGTTGATTGTAAGAGAGGCATTGACACTTCTCCCTCCAGAAATGCACATTTGATTCGGTAAGGGCACAAGTGCCAAGATGAAGAGAATAGGGAAGAATAAATGATCTTTTTCATATAAAATCTTCATCTTCTGCATAGTGAAGGGTGCACCATCTGTGGGAATGGGTGGATAATTTAAAGGTTGGAGAATTCCCCTGGCCTTTACATGAGACCTCCTGCCATGAAGTCTGGAACCCATATCACCTGGCAGGCTAGGAACATAGGAATGATTTATCCATCAATGCTAATAGATTGGGTGGCCCCAGCATATATATATATAGCTATTGACTCCTCTACTCTTCTACATGCAAGCTAGGGTGGACTTGATTTGGGGAGGCCCTATCCATATCCGGGCCTGCCAAATGAAGGGCCATAGTTTTTCTGACCTTTCGCCTCGGGCCCTTCCACTTAGTCACACGATAGAAGGTGAAGGTAGATGGTGTGGTGCTTAACCACCGGGCCTGAAGGACTCGACCATCTATAGCTGTAGTTGTAGCCAGAACAAACAAAAACTCTACAAACATGACCAGTTCACTCATCATCCTAGTCTGATCCATTTTCCAAGGTGGGGAGGAAGGAGCCAAATGGGTATGATTCAACAATCTTTGCTAGCATCGTCCCTAAACTGTTTGGTAGAATTCTGAAAGATATGTTGCCTCCTCCCACACCACCATTTTCTGCAGATTTCTCCTATCCCTGATAAACTATCTAGAGCATACCATGTCGTGTTCTCTTTCCTCCAAAACCATAATGAGGGGTTGTCCTAGTATTTTGACAGAAGCTATAGTGGATATGCATGCCACAAATCTGGAGGGGCCATAAGGCACCATCATCATTTGACCGGTTCCATCCCATTAACTACTACAAGCCCTTGCCTCAGGCATCCTTGTTAATTGGCACAGTATATCCCATCCGTAGTCAGAAGAAAGTAAAACTCTTAAAAAAAAGAAACACCCATCCTCTAACATTCGTTCCTTATTTATGGATGAGTCAGAGAGTAGCTACTTTGATGTTGTATCCTTTATATCTAATGGATTTTCCACAAGACCAAAGGTCACGGTAGTTGAACATATTTGTTATAATTCAAGTTGCATGGACAAGAAGATAAGAAAGGATAGGGACGTTCATTAATTAATTGACTTCATCAGGGTGGTGCTCATCTATACTCTAGATTACTGTATTAAGAATAATAGACTTACACTACCTTAGGTACAACATATAGGTAAGAGGGGCTCAACTCAACATGAATTGAATGTATCATTACCTCTCTTAAACTAAATTCTATTTTCTCAATATGATCTTTTGTTCCTTTATTTTCTATGGTTGCTATCTAATGTCCAAAATTTCAAAAAAATAAATAAAGAGTTATACATATGTATTCTAAAGTTGCGGGCCTACTTTCCATTCTTTTAAGTTGGCAATCAAAAACACACAAATGTGTCATCAAACATTGAACTTACTTCAGAATGTAATAAGAATTCTCCTTGAATATATTTCCACACTCAATAGACAAGAAATTATACTAAATCACAAATAGTGATAAGGTTTAATACTTTATTGAAACTGGACTCATTATAACAATGCTCTTTTATTTTGGTCCATAAATTATCACATCAATGATTTTGTGCTTAAATTTCTTAGCATTCCGCGATGTCTTCGCATTCTAATAAATGTGCATTTATGATTTCACTTTTTTTTTTAAATTTATATTAAAATTTTCATTAATGATCAATTCCAATTACCTTCCTAATGTCTTATATATCATGAGGTTTTATTTTTCTCATTCCATAGTTAACATGGTATTGAAACTTCTATAGTATTCACCTTGAAGTATTGGTATCCCTTACCTATTTTTTTTTTTAATCATGTCTTTCTAACTATTATACCCTCTGAATTTTAGTAGAGTGTGGGTTTGCTAATCTGAGATGCATTATCTTCTCTTGACGAGTACTTGAGTTTTTCTATAGTAAGAAATATTTCTACAACTATCCACAATCTAAATGTATCAATTCATTAAATCAGTAATATCTAATCACCATGCAACATTGCCCTTCTCATAGATCTATAATATTTAAAATAGTTCATATAGTGAATGTTACCATAATATTTAAATCCCCCCATCCAACACTCTCACCATTACTTACATTATGATAATTATTGTATTATTTGAAATTAACATGCTCATATTCAAATAATTAAATATATTACAGAGATAATGTAATTAACACTAGGTGGGTCCTTCGCTACCATGAAAATAAAATACTTACCTCCTCGTCATGAGGTTAATTTTGTACCACTTGCTTCTTTCAAATCTAAGATTATTTCATAGTCACTAGAAATCATTAGTACAATATAACATTATATACAAAGTAACATGAATTTATGATCATCATATAATTCAAAGCATTTCATTCCACTTAATCTTGAACCGTATGCCAAAGACCCTTACTTTACCCTTTTAAATATTTCTTCATTCTAGGTTAATAATTCATATCAACTAAACCATATTATATTTTCAATTTTCACCATAATGTATAGAAAATTCAAGATCGTGGTTATACTATTCCATGTGAGAAACATAATAATAAATAATATCTAATCATAAATAAAATTTCCACATTCTCAAACTCAAGTAATATACCCAGAGGCAACCTCAAAATATAGGGTATGTGTGTTGATCTATGGGTGGGGCATCACAAATTTATTGGAGTTGATGAGTAAACAACCCACGGCTCCCAAGAACACATGTACGCAAACACCTGTCACAGAAAGAGAGAGAAGCAAGAAGCTAGAGAGGCCTAAACACATGGATCCATGAAAGAGGAGACATTCTTGATGTGAAAAAACAAAGTTGCAATTCAATAAAAATTAATGTTCTCAATTAAGATTACAAGAGAGATCAATCCGTATAAAAGGAGATCGAAACCCTAAAAGGGTGAACAAACCTAGGTTGCATGATAATAATTAATAAACCAATTAATTATTATATGCCTAAAGTTTAGCTTAAGTAGAAAGAGATAATAAGTGACTTAGTAATTAAATTAATATGATTTAATTAATAAGCAAACACTTTATTACTCTAACACCCCCCCTTAAGATGAACTTTGGGAGAAGCTAAAAACCTAGAAAGAACTACTGAAAGCAAATGGGTCCCGACAACAAAAGGCTTGATTAGGTACCTGTTACTAAATTTCTACACATGCTGAAATTTATTTTTGATTGCAAATGTTTCATACAATTACATAAGCATTTTACATCTTAATTCAGTTCATGCATATTGAGATCATATCCATTATGTGCCAAAAGAATAATAAATTTCCTTGTATTATTCATTCCGAATATACAAATGATATTTACAAAAGAATGGAAATAATGATAAATGCTGAGAATTCTAAAAGCAAAAGTCTCTCACACAAGTGACCGTGAGAGTAGTCTTCTCTGTTGCTATGCAAATAAAGAGCATTTAAAAAGCTTAAAAGAAATACAGATGTATAAACAAGGAATGAGAAAGGAACCAGCCATTGCCTATTCAAAATGGCTGGTATGTCTGCTATAAATCTGCAGTCCACCATTTCCAAGCCTCCAAGTGTCTAAGTCCTGGCAAAAATGAGAAAAGATGTGGGTTAGATCCCTAGGATCTAAACAATGACTACTTCCTAGCATTTCTTGTTTTTACATGTACATCTTCTAGCCATAATCTTTATTTGATAGGAAGAAGGACCAAAACAATGGCACCAAATAGCATAACAAAAGTAACAATGTTTGAATTCCCAGCCATCAACAATAGGCAACACAAAAAATGAAAGGAAAACAATAGCAAATGGCAGCCTCCTTCCTCAGAACTCCAAACCCTCATGGCGGCAGCTTCTCTTCTCCACATTGTAAAATGTAAATGAATGAAGTTGCTATGTCTTAGGGTTTGTATACCCTAGGGATTTTTGAAAAGCTTTGATTCTCTTTTAGCATTTTTTTTATAACTTCAACATAAGCCATGAGGCTTAAGGCTGTATGCTTTAAGTTGTGTAAAGTTTTTTAATTGCAACAATTATAACACTAAGTAAATAATAACATCTCTAAAAATGTTAAATTTATATTTTATATTTATTTATATCAAGTAATAATAATATAATTTAATTAATAAACATAAGCTTTATTTTATGTTTATTAATTAAATTTATTTTTTTATTTTGTTTACTTGATGTAGATAAATATAAAGTGTAAATTTTAAAATTATAGTTGTGTTATTATTTATTTTATGTGTTATTTGTTGTTCTTGTATTTAGTACTTAGTAATGGTGTTATTATAAACCATTTACTAAGATATTAAATTATAACTCAAAGAAGGAGTGGTGTGTTGACTTGAAGATCATGATGGAGATGTGGCAGTCCTTTTGTGCCAAGTTGGGAGACTTTGAGTTAGGATTGATGAGTTGTTTGTTGGGTGGAGCAAGTTAAGGAGGAGTTTTAGGAGCTCTTTGAGTCCTTTTAGGGGTTGGTGGAGTATCTTTGGGAGTTTTGTTGGAAGATTAAGTCATGAAGGGACTTTTTCTTCATAGGGGAGTCATTTTTGGAGCTTCTAGAGTCCTATTTTAGAGGGATTTTGTTTCCATCCGAGTTTGAGCTTGGAAAATCAGTTTCACATTTTAGGGATCACATTTTGGGCTCTAGCTATTATACAACTCTTTTGTATTGTATAGGGGTTCAGTTTTGGAGAAAGAGAAGGTTATTGTGACATTTCATTGTCCTTTGCATGCTCATTTTCTGGATTGTATCATTGGAGTTGATGTTCTTTGGCCTTTGAAGGCATAATACAACTAATTTTGATCTGCTTTGGGACTCATTTCTGTGTGCAAAATTGGTGATTTATGTTTATTTTCTGTGTTTTTCCCAAGAACCTTTAAATTTATGTCTCATTTCTACACCTATTTGAGTTAGTGAAATTGATGTGCATAGGTCATAAGTTGTGCAGCTTAATGGAAATGTATTGATTGTGATTTATATCCTTTTTATATTATTCATTAAAGCCTTCTTCTAAAACATTTTTATGCAGAGATTTTCATCAAAGTTGTGTCTTACATTTGGTTATATTCCCATCATTGTGTTACTGAAGTATCAAATCCTTCATCTTGTTTTGGTGCATCACCTTTTATGTTCAAGTAATCTTCTTTTTTAGTACTTCCTATCCCTTTCCCCCATAAGTTTACAATTTTCAGTAGTTAGGTGAAGTATCAAGTTACATTCAATAGGAGCCAGCCTAGAACCCGGAGGGTCAGTCACCTTCATAGTTTACCCACAAGCTAGTGATTGTTCCCATGTTCTCCAAAATTTCTAAGTGTTTAGGTGCTTAGTTTTAGGGTACAAATTTTGGAGTTAACAGTACCCAAGTACAAAAGAGAGTCTCTGAAAAACAGAGAAATAGGGAAAACCACATGGGAAAAAATCTACTCCAAAAAGAGACAAAGACTAGTCTGAAGGACTGAAGAAGCCTAAAAAACTAGGAAATGTTCTAGAAAATAGGAACAAGGATGAACATGTAGAACATCACTAAAGCAAGAAGTTGTAAAATCTGTCAAGAAGTAACTAATGATTTGAAGATCCTCCACAAAAATATGACTAGGTAGAGAAGATTGTAATCTGCATGAGTGCCCTCAAATGAAACTACTTGAATCGGGAGGCAAAAAAGGAAAACAACTGAAGTCAAAGATACAAAATACTGTAATCTACACAAGTGCCCTCAAATGACACTACTCGAATTAGGAGGCAAATAAAGGCAAACACCTAAACTCAAAAATACAGATGACATAAAAACACCAAAAGTTGGAAGAGTTGATCAATCAAAGCTGGAAGAGTGCATCCAAAAATAGGAAAGAGAAGAGTGTCCATATGGTAAATGGTCCATCTTATTGGAATGCATAGGTACCTAGCCACTACATCTGCCTAGTACATAGAATCAAATATTGAATACATAGCTCACACTATCAAACCAAGGAAGCAGTAGAACCAACAATAGAAACCCCCCATAATGCTGACAAGGGAGTAATGACAGGTACACTGAGAAAATCATCCAATATGAACTGCATAATGAAGAATAATCTAAAACATCAAAGTTGCAAAGAGAGTACAAATACAAATAAAGATACCCGAGGCTAATGTCATTGGAGTAATGCTCACATGAAAAAAGTAGATGGAAAACAAAGACAAACATCAAAACCCCCCTGACACTTTACAATGGAGTGCGAGTACATAGAGCATGAACATGTGCAAGATCCCATACATGCAATAGAATGACACTTTATCTCAGTGCGTGTGCATAAAAGAATTCTATAAAAGTGAAGTATACACTACTCAAAGAAGAGAGAAGGCTATTGAAACAAAAGAATAGCCTAAGATGAGCCATCCCTCAAAGGGAAGAGATGTTAGGACCTGAAACATCCAAGATATCCACTAGATTGCAAAAATGCAAGAAACTAAATAAAATATACTTGGAGAAAAATTTGGAAAAATGACTCATAACACTGGAAAGGTCTCAGAATAATCTTTCCAATGATATATCATTTTCCAAAAACAAAGTCCGGATGCACAAGATAGAGCTCCTGGAGTGAAAAATTGAACATCTGGTTTTGACAATAAAACACACCATCAAAACAAAAAAATCAGAAATTCAAACCTCTAGATCTGGATAGAGCTCGGAACTATCCTACCGATGATATCTCGTTTGCCCAATTTCGACACCGTATGCTCAAGTTATGAGCAAAAAACCACAGGTATGCTGAAGGGCCCAAAAAATGGTGTAGAAGAGTGTTGATGCATACTGACGTCAGCAAATGACTGGCTTAAAATTGAGGGTCGTATGACCATCGCTACAAAAAGGCCCCAGGGCTAAAACATTGGGCCCCTGGTCTCCATTTGACCAAGGGCTGAGGCTGCATCCCCTACAAGATTAAATTTGATGGCCAAATGGTCATCGCCATAGAAAAATAAAAAAATTTAAAATCATCGTACTTGCCTCAGGATACGTGCCAAGGTTGTACGACCCTGGTATGCAAAAAAAAATTGCTCATAATGCAACATCATCCAAATTAGACGTGCCTTATTTGGATCTGAGGGTTTTTGGCTGCTGCGAGCTCAATGGTGAGGTCTGTTTGAGCAAAAAATACTCCAAAATACTAGTGACCTCCTCGGGATCCGTCTTAGGGTCAATTGCAATTTTTTTTTGCCACAGATTCTAACTTTGTCCAAAATGGATAAAATTTATATGGATATAGGGGTTCTTGGATGTTGTGAATGCAACAATGAGGTTCATTTGAAGCCAAGATGACCAGAAAGAGAGGTCCCCCCAAATTCAATAGAAAAACCTCTGAAAACATAGATTTGACGAACATGGCCAAATCTCTCAGGAAGAGGACAGGGGAAAACATATCTAAAGCTCTGATACCATATTGGTGTTGATGAGTAAACAACCCACAACTCCCAAGAAAACCTACACGCAAACACCTGTCACAGAAAGAGAGAGAAGCAAGAAGCTAGAGAGGCCTGAATGCACAGATCCATGAAAGAGGAGATATTCTTGATGTGTAAAAATAAAAGATGCAATTCAATAAAATGAATGTTTCTAAATTAAGATTACAAGTGAGATCAATGTTGGCATTAAGCAGGATTGCCACTAGTGACAACACTTATTTGCATTCTGAGTGCAAACCGAGCAGAACAGTGCAAACCGAGCAGAACAGTGTAAACCGAGTAGAATAGTGCAAACCGAGTAGAATAGTGCAAACTGAGCAGAACAGTGCAAACCGAGCAGAACAGTGCAAACCGAGCAGGACAGTGCAAATTGAGCAGGACAGTGTAAACCGAGTGACATTATGTCTACCGAGTCACAAGTATTTACCGAGTTTGAAACTTACCGAGTGGTTAGTATGAACCGAGCCTTCACTTCTACCGAGTGTATGACGATGCCGAGTAATGCAGTGGATGCTGAGTATCAGAAATTCACCGAGTTAGTTTGCAGGAACCGTGTAACCATACTTGGGCCGACTTAGTAGCACTTATGTTTATTTGTCAAGCCGACTTTGTAATTGTGATTAATTGTTTAGACTTGTATATAAACAATGTTGTACAAATACCAAGATGTATGAGTATGAATGAATATGAAAATAAAAGAAAGGCAGAGATAAGCGAATTACAAAGGGCTACAACAGTATAAGAAGCAGCAAAGACAAATTCATCACAGAAGGTGATCAGTACATCAGCGAATCTCATTCAGCAATCCAGTTGCAAAGTAAGAGATATACTGTTTCATCCTAACAGGTGAATCAATACTAAAATTTTTTAACCGGGTAGACTTAATAGTCTTTTGTAAAATCTCTTTACCGAGTACATACTTCTTTTGTAAGTTTGTAAAAATCTTTTAACAGGGTGGATTTAGCAATCCTTATTGCCCCTAGCAGGGCAGATCATCAGAAGTGATCAATGTAAGCCTTAACCGGCCAACTTTATACTGCAGTACTAAAGCTTTGTGGGTTTCATCCCCACCCCAGTTTTACTTTCTTTTTGGAAGGTTTTTGGGTAACCAAATCTGTGTGTCATTGTTGTGAATGCTTTTATGTTTCATGCTTTCTATATGCAAAAGGATAAAGTAAACTATATGTTAATACATCTGTTATTGAAAGAAAATTTGGAGTTACTGATTCACCCCTCCCCTCTCAGTAACTTGGTTAATTCCTGAATATTTCCAACAATTGGTATCAGAGCTATATTGGTTCTCAAGATAAAGCTTAACTAGCTTGAGCAAAGATCCAGGACAATGGAGGTATTCAAACTGAACAAGGTGATTGAAAATGAAAAGCTAGATCTGGAAATGGCCATAGCTAAACTTAAAGAAGCAAAAGAACATCTTTCCCAATCCCTAAGAAGAAGGAAGGAACTTGAAAATTAGATGAATGATCATAATTACATTGAAGAAAATATTGAAGATCTTTTTCCCTCAGATAGCTCAGATGAAGCAAACAATGCTGTCAAAGAACTCCTAGAAAAGAATGGGTCTCTGCAGGAAGAAGTGAGAAAATTAAAAAGAGAACAAGAACTACACTCAACAAGATTTTGTGAGATCTTAGAACAAAGAAACAAGTTGAAAGATGAATTAGATGGAAGGAACAATGAAGTCCAAAATAAAACCCTTCAGCTAGAAAACCTAATTGATCAGATCTCCCATACAAATGAGGAAATTCTGACTCTAAGATCAGAAATAGAAAGCACAAGAGAAGAACTAAGATCTAAAAAGAAAATCAATCTAAGATTGGTGGATGACCTAAACACCGAAAAAAAAATCAATGAAGGAATGCTGAAAAGCCAAGAAGACTTAAATCAGCTGTATGATCGAAATCTTCATAGGCAAAAAGGAAAAGCAGGACTTGGATACAAAGGAGAAGGTGAATCTTCTAAGCAAGGTACTCAAAGAAATGAGAAACCTACTTGTAATCATTGTGGCAAAATAGGACATACTTCAAATAAATGTTGGAGCAATGAAAAAGAAGAATTCAATGGAAAATGCTACAACTGCAATCAGCATGGTCACAAAGCAAATGAATGCAGGGAAAAATCAAGATTCAAAGGTAATTGTCACAAATGCAACAAACAAGGTCACAAGGCATCCGAGTGCAGATCCAAAACATTCAATCCAGCAGAAAAAATTATGAAAGCAATGTTTGGATGGGATTACAACACCTAGTGTAGATGTCATTACTGTGGAGAATATGGACACATTGGCATGAACTGCATAAAACATCATCTAAGGAAAAGAGATACTACGATAAGATGCTTCAAATGCACTAAACTCGGACATATAGCTAGAAATTGCATGAATGCTACTGAAGTTGAAGATGGAAAGAAGAATGAAGCAACTAAGGTCAGGAAATAGATGAGACAACAGTGGATTCCTAAATCTACCGAGAAAACTAGTCCAAGTAATGGAATGGGTGGCTCTACCGACTCAAACTAAATTCCCAAGAAAGCACTGGAACTGTATTCTCATAAACAAATTTCAAGCAGTTCCAGAACTGAATTAAAAGAAAGATCTAAATTGGCATACAAGATGCAATAAGGTCACAGGAAGGTCAGTATCAATTTTCACCGAGCGAGGTTGGGAGCTGTCTAATATGATTACCGAGCGAGGTCGGAGCAATATGAATTCTCAAGTTCACTGAGTTGCGAAGTCTTTACCGAGCAATTAATTCATAGTGGGTGACAGTCTGTCGGAATTCATACCCTAATTTTTACTGAGCATTAATGACAGAGTTGTAAACAAAAGGCAAGAAATCAAACTCATTCTTCACCGCGAACTTTAGCATTTTGAGAGCAGAAAATTTCCAGAGCAATCAAGCGATTCAAATACTTTTGTGAAAAGAATTCTCTGTGAGCTACCATGGCATCATCCAGCACTTCAGCAAAGAAAGGATCAGAAATGATAATCAAAGGGGAATGGAAAGCACCAGATTTCAAAATCGTGCCCGCAATTGCAGCAGCCCTAGACCCGAACAGAGCTCAATCTCAGATTCCTCCTAAGGTACTACTTGTTAATGATATTCGCAATCATTTCAATTGTGCAATTCAAGAGATGGGAAACCTAGAGCTAGATATTGTGCGTGAGGAACTGTGTGTGAATGGTATTCTAAAACCTGAGCACAAACATCTGGAAGACAAGGGATTAGTTCACATTTCACATTTACCTCAAAACTTTCAGGAGAAATGGGTTAGATACATTCTCAGCTGTGTACATGAAGGCAAGATTTGGCTTGAGCAACCCGTAGAGATCACTAAGAAGATAATTCATCAAATCACCAGTCTTCCCATGTTAAACAAAGTTAAAACTACCAAAACCCTAGGTCGGCCGAAACTGGAGAAGAAAACCCTAGCCGAGTGGGACAGTAGAGGCATGAAAGTAAGCAGCATTACTGATGCTGAACTGAAGTTTGGAACACACATCATTGCCCATAAAATATACAGTTCAAGTCGACAGAATAGTGTTTCTTGCGAAGCCATAGACCTAGCATACAAAGTGGTAAAGAATAATTTATCATTTGACCTTGCAGACTTGTTGTTAAAACAGTTTAACAAGAACATGGAAAGCATTCAAACTTCCAAAAACAATCCATGTAAGTTTGGATCTCTACTGGTCTGTTTATTTTTCTATGTTCAAAAATTCTTCCCTTCCAAAGGAAAAGTAGTATGGAGAAAAGATGTGCCAGTTCTTTATGAGATAAATGAATATATTTCAGAAATGGGTGAAAATTTTGAGAGCATCATGGATAGTTATTTTGAGTCTTTCAAGGAGAAAATGAACGACAGATTCTGGATTCCACATAAGTTGGTGGAGGATTATAAGGATGATATTTGTTTCATGGTGGACTGTGACAGAGTATACATTCAAGCAGCCAAACCGAGGATTGTACATGTAAAACCTCTTCCTTATGAGGTAAACATTGATGAAACAAAGAATATCATTGAAGCCCTCCTTAATCAGCCCGTTAATCCCAAAGCTCCATATTTTGGGACATATGAAGAAGCAAAAGTGAGAATTGAATTAAGTATAAAACTTCCACAGGCAGTAAATAAAGGAAAAAATAGGATAGCCAAAATGCAAATGCTAACCGAGGATAGAGGAGAAGATATTGAAGAAGAAGAGGAAAAGGATGAGAAAACAGAGGAACCAGAACCTGCAAAGAAGAAAGGAAAGGTATTCATCACCAAGGCACCTAAGCCTCCCACTACTGTATTTACAAGGAGAAGTGCAAGGGATAAGGCAAACAAAAAGGACAAAGATATAATATTAAAAAAGCCTCCTCTAACCCTTCAAGAGAAGATCAAAATTTTGAGAGAAGGATCAGGATCTGGAGTAAGTAATATAAAATCTTTAAAATATGAAACAAGATCGGAAACAAAACAAAAGGAAATTGAAGATGCTGTCATTGAAAAGATGGGACAGTGGAAATACTCTCCTGATGAAATAGCCCCACAGATTCCAGCAGCTTTATTAGATCCAATAAAAATGAGATGGGCCAATGCAAAGCAAACTGTAAAAGACATATTTGATCAAACCCTGAGACAGTTAATGCCGAGCTTGAAAAATGATGAAATAAAGAAGGCATTGAAGGAGAATGAAAATAAGATGACACTGAAGTTCAATACTTGTTTAATTCTGATTAATAATATTGAATCAGTTGTGAAGAGTGCAAATGCCACATGGAAGAACATATACCATCTTCACCAACCGAGTACTGAAACAGTTATAATAAAAGACATTGAAGATGACAGTGATGAACAGGAAGAACCCATTGAGGTAGATGATACCGCGAGGATAGCGGCAGAAGTCATTGCATCACTTCCTACCTCTCCAGCAAAAGTTACTACATCTAGCCCGGAGACATCTTCAAGCATGGTTGTGACAACTTCAACATTTGTCCAATCACCTATAGCAACAACAGAAGCAACTACCATTTCTTCTACCAAGTTGTAGTCTCCTATTTCATCAAGTTTTCCAGCAGTAAGTATTCTAGTTTTTGATTCTACAAGTGTAAATACTTTAAGTTCTCCAGTAGACAGTATACCATTCTCTATAGCCAGTCCTACTATGTCTACTGTCACTACTACAAAGGCATTAAGTATAGATAAGCCTAAGGCTCTACCGAGTATAAGATTTTTGGGCAAGAATATAGTAGAGGATATAGACCTAGATGAGGAAATAGAGATTCCAACGTTGGATTTTGCAAATCTATCAGCGGATCAAATGCAAAATATAGGTGAAATCCTCCAAAGGAAAGCGAAGCAAAAGAAACTTAAAGATGAGAGAGACAAGGAATATAAAATCATTAAGGATGCTAAGGATATTTTGTCAGAAGCATTAGGTATTGAAGTAGACTCCTCTCAACATGTTTTGTTACAATTAGCAGAAGCGGTAAATAAGTACAATGAGGATTCATCTGGGACAGACAAGTTAGTTGAAAAAGCCGAGAAGAAATTCAACAATAAAGTGCTTGAGCACATTGCTCAGCACATAGCTATTAATCAAGCAGAATTATCTTCAGTTCTGACAAACATTGAATCTTCCTATTTGAATGTTACCTCTCTTTTGGTCAAACTATGCAATGTTGCCGAATTCACCAAGGATGTCAAGGATAAAATGAATAAAATTGATGAGGATTTGAAGATTAGCATACAGAAGCTGCAACTTGAACCAAGTTCAAACTCTGCTCATCACATGAAAATCTCATTCCTATCAAATATGCAGTCAGAACTACTGAAAGAAGACACAAGGATCCGGTCCACACTGCTAGACATTTAGAACATGATCCTTCCCATCATGAATACAATGTATAAGCACATTGAACATTCCAAAACATTAATTCATGATAATCAGTTCTCAATAGCAGATCACATGATTACACTCTCTGCAGAAGTCCAAATTGCAATCCAAACATGCAAGATTCTGCAAGAAAATTGGGACAGAACCCTGGCACTGATAATGAAGGTACATTCTATTTTTCTATCAAATTTTGGATTCTCCCTGTAAAAACACTTGCATATACACCTTTGGCATTATCGCCAAAAAGGGGGAGATATGTATAGAAGAAAAAGTTAGTACATTGAAAGGGGGAGATAATTTATAAAGCCCTATGACAAAGACAAATTTTGAAAAATCAAAATAAATCTCAGCATGGTTCATGTATATAAGTTTTGGGCAATAAGTGTTTTTGTCACTAATGCCAAAGGGGGAGATTGTTGGCATTAAGCAGGATTGCCACTAGTGACAACACTTATTTGCATTCTGAGTGCAAACCAAGCAGAATAGTGCAAACCGAGCAGAACAGTGCAAACCGAGCAGAACAGTGCAAACCGAGCAGAACAGTGCAAACTGAGCAGAACAGTGCAAACCGAGCAGGATAGTGAAAACCGAGCAGGACAGTGTAAACTGAGTGACATTATGTCTACTGAGTCACAAGTATTTACCAAGTTTGAAACTTACCGAGTGGTTAGTATGAACCGAACCTTCACTTTTACCGAGTGCATGACGATGTCGAGTAATGCAGTGGACGCCGAGTATCAGAAAGTCACCGAGTTAGTTTGCAGGAACCGTGTAACCATACTTGGGCCGACTTAGTAGCACTTATGTTTATTTGTCAAGCCGACTTTGTAATTGTGATTAATTGTTTAGACTTGTATATAAACAATGTTGTACAAATACCAAGATGTATGAGTATGAATGAATATGAAAATAAAAGAAAGGCAGAGATAAGCAAATTACAAAGGGCTACAACAGTATAAGAAGCAGCAAAGACAAATTCATCATAGAAGGTGATCAGTACATCAGCGAATCTCATTCAGCAATCCAGTTGCAAATTAAGAGATATACTGTTTCATCCTAACAGGTGAATCAGTACTAAAATCCTTTAACCGGGTAGACTTAACAGTCTTTTGTAAAATCTCTTTACCGAGTACATACTTGTTTTGTAAGTTTGTAAAAATCCTTTAACAGGGTGGATTTAGCAATCCTTATTGCTCCTAGTAGGGCAGATCATCAGAAGTGATCAATGTAAGCCTTAACTGGCCAACTTTATACTGCAGTACTAAAGATTTGTGGGTTTCATCCCCACCCCAGTTTTACTTTCTTTTTGGAAGGTTTCTGGGTAACCAAATCTGTGTGTCATTGTTGTGAATGCTTTTATGTTTCATGCTTTCTATATGCAAAAGGATAAAGTAAACTATATGTTAATACATCTGTTATTGAAAGAAAATTTGGAGTTACTAATTCACCCCTCCCCTCTCAGTAACTTGGTTAATTCCTGAATATTTCCAACAATCAATCCTTATAAAAGGAGATCAAAACCCTAAAAGGGTGAGCAAACCTAGGTTGCATGATAATAATTAATAAAGTAATTAATTATTATTGCCTAAAGTTTAGCTTAAGTAGAAAGAGATAATAAGTGTCTTAGTAATTAAATCAATATGATTTAATTAATAAGAAAACACTTTATTACTCTAACAAAATTAAGTGTGTTGCAAGTGGGGTTTTTAAGCTCGACTGCATGTGTCCATTCCTTGTTTAAAACCTTTCACAAGTGGGCTTTTTGTCAGTCTTTACATAACATCTTGGGTATCATTTACAAGTGATCCAGACTTAAAACTCCATCATGCATATTTGCAATAAAATATGTAAACTTTTATTAAAATATCGATGTGTTAGTAGGCTTTTTAAGCCTTACTACATATTATCTCTTTAAAAAGTTTAAAATGTATGTTTTAATACATGTAAGTGATCTCATAAAGTTTGTCCAAGGTTAGAGTGACAATTTTAAAATGTATTGCAAGTTCCAAACTATTCAAGTGTGTTACGTTTTAAACATGTAATATGTAATGAGAAACCAATCGCTATTTATTTAAAGCTCAGCAAGGAACAAGGGGATCAGTTTTATATGTTTTGACTTGTAAAAATCCTATTATGAGCCTAAGTGGTGATTTTGAGAGCATTTGCATCCTTGTAGAGGCATGTATCGTGAGTTTTAAGGCCCATATAAGACATTAGAAGCCTGTGTTTTCCATTAAATGCTTAAGACAATGAATTTGAGAGCATTTGCATGCTCATGTGAGGTGTAAAGACACATTCAAAGCTTTTCATTTTCTTCTAAATACTTGCACTAAGCTTCTAAAAGTCTTTAGAGTGCTATTATGACTCATTTTTTAATGTGTGTTTCATTTTAAAGTTGTTGTATCTTCTCTAAAGCCCATCCTAGGGTATTGGTGCAATTTTAATGTTTAAAATGTATGTTTTAATACATGTAAGTGATCTCATAAAGTTCGTCCAAGGTTAGAGTGACAATTTTTAAATGTATTGAAAGTTTCAAACTATTCATGCGTGTTACCTTTGAAACATGTAATATGTAATGAGAAACCAATCACTATTTATTTAAAGCACGTTAAGGAACAAGGGGATCAATTTTATATGTTTTGACTTGTAAAAATCCTATTATGAGCCTAAGTGATGATTTTGAGAGCATTTGCATCCTTGTAGAGGCATGTATCATGAGTTTTAAGGCCCGTATAAGACATTAGCAGCCTACATTTTCTATTAAATGCTTAAGACAATGAATTTGAGAGCATTTGCATGATCACGTGAGGTGTAAAGACAAATTCAAAGATTTTCATTTTCTTCTAAATACTTGCACTAAGTTTCTAAAAGTCTTTCTAGTGCTATTATGACTCATTTTTTAATGTGTGGCTCATTTTAAAATTGTTTTATCTTTTCTAAAGCCCATCCTAGGGCATTGGTGCAATTTTTGAAGAGGAAAACACTCATATTTCTTGCAATGTCTACCAAGAAATGCGTCAAGTGAAAAAACATCTTATTTTACAGCTTGTATACACCTCTACAAACTGCATATATACATCAAGGGAATCATTTTCCTTTCTCATTGAATTTATACTTGCAATGGCATAAAAAATTAGTGTGGTGAAGGTTTGAATAGGTCTTTGAGTCCCTATCTTCATGCATTTTAGTTTGCATCCATGGCCATTTGTCAGAGATTTGTAAAGGGCTGATTTTTGCCTTCATTATTGAGATGATTTGGTCAAATTTGTTTGTCTATATAGCTTAAATCTTGGGCTTGTTTTTCTCCAAATTTGAATCACTTGGATTTGTGCAAGATTTCTTCAAGATTTTGAAAGACTTCTTCATTTCCATTTATCAAGAAGAGTTGCAATGTAAGATACTCATTTCTCTTGTATGTGTAGTCAAGATTAACAACCTCATTCTCAAGATTGTTTAACTTAAAAAGAGAAATATTTTTCCTCATTATGTAATGCAAGCTTAAAAACTCACCTATAAGTATTTTTCTCAAACTATTGACTCTTTTCCAAAGGTTGCAAATGGACTTCAAAAATTGTTTATAAGCATCAAGAGCTTTCTAGATGACTTGTAATGGGACATAAAAACTCCTCTTATGAGTAAAGAAACCTTCCCATTTGTATATATATGCATATTCATCTCATTCCCTTTCTCAAAGCTTGTTGTCCATTCATATGCAGTGCTCTTAGAAAACCCCATTTTTGAGTTTTTCCATCATTTGAAGAGATGATTTTGCCTAAAATCCTTCACCCTTTCATTTCTCAAAGGTATTCCACTCATATCCTACACACATACTCTTCTAGATCTATAATATTCTAGCTTGAAAGACTGTGTTATGGTTTTTTTGGTAACTACAAAATAACACGAGGTAAGAACGACAACATGGTGCAGTCATACAAAGAAAGGGATAAGAGATGGTATGATTGTAGGCATATAATGTTTTCAAGATAGAGATGGAAAGAAATAGAGATGCTTTTCCAGTAACCACCATTATGATGCAGAACAATCAAGGATGTGGATTCATATTTTAGTTCATGATGCTTTCATCAAACTTGAATACTTCAAACACTGAGCATCATGTAGTAGTACAAAGACCAAAAAAGGATGATGTAATAGAAGTCATTTCTTGTCAGATACTTAGTCATTTTCACATGATTTATAAATAGGTTTAGTTTTGTTGACAAAATACGTGTAATTGGGTAATAAGTTGTAATTGCATGTGATAGTATCACGTGCAAAACTGTAACATGTAATTAGACTACAAGTGCATTAGGCTTTGTAATCTTGAATAAGTCAAATGTAGTTAAGGGTTTCCCCTTCTTTCTCCACCTTTTTCTCATCCCCTCACCTATAAATAAATGAGGGTTCTCATTGTCATTTTCATCTTTTAGCAAGGCAAGAAAATTCTACCAGTTTGTATATGCAGTCTAAGACTTTGAGGTTAGATGTAAAGTTGAATTGCTTTCAATAAAAGAGCTAGGTTGTTTTGAGACTTTGTGCCAATCCAATATGTTATGTGATGATATTTTCATGACTTGATTGTGATTTTTGGTGTTTTTTCAAGAGGGATTTGAATTCAATCAACTTTGAGCTTCATATTGCATTCATAGTTATAGTTCAATTTGAGCTTTTGAAGACTTTGTGCTACAGGAGGGAAAATTGTTATAGTTGATAGTGACTTCAAATGCTTAGGTCTAAAAGACTTTATGCTTCAGTGTTAAGCAGTTTTATAGAATTTAGTGAGCATTCGATAAGATACTTTGTGCCTTATCATTTGTTCATATTATTGAATCCTAATTCAACATAATCACAAGAGACTTTGGGTTCTTGTACTTATTCCACAAAATATAAAATTAGACTGTTGTCTTTGTAGTTATTCTTAGGTCAACCCCTGAGCAACTGGTATTGTTGTAGCAGTAGATACCTTTTGTTAAGTTGGAGAGTTGTTGTGTATGAATCATTCCTGAAAAAGAGGAATTGATTAAGAAGAATCACCATTTGTTAATTTCAGTTAGGTCTCTGGTGAAGCCACCTATGGTAAGAAGGGATCCTCCTCTATTGCTAAGAGAAGAGAGAAATATCATACGACATTGCCTAAATTCACAATTTTGCAAGTTGTGGTCACAGTGACTTGCAAAAAATTTAGCCAACATTTTTTGGTGACTTTGTTGGGGACATGATATGCATTTGAAAGCCTCGTACTTTCATTTGAAGTATACCTATGTCCTATTCATTTTAATTATTTATTGTAATTTATTTTTTGTAGCTTTTCAAGCTTTCACCAAGGACATATAGGACATATAGATGACTTCCCAAGGTCCTTGGGGAAGTGATTTTGGTCCACTGAATCTAGCTCTACCTCTACATGCTCTACCTGATGGCTCACAAAAGAATTTTCCCAAGTTCTTCGGTGATGGACAACAACATCTCGATGAACATATTGTTTCCTTTTTCATTGCATGCAATGTTCATGGTGTTTAACATGAGGATGTGTTTGCAAGGTTGTTCATGGAAACTCTCTAAGGCGTGGCTACTAATTAGTTTTACCAACTTGTACCACATACTATCACAAATTGGGCTACTCTGATAGCCAAGTTTGAAGAAAGGTTGAAGCCTCCTGAAGATGCTCATTCCCTATTGGCCCATCTCACTCAGTTGAAGAAGGCATTTCACATGCCTATGCGTGAATTTATTGCTCATTTCAACAAGTTGATATGAATAATTCTAGTTGTTGCTCAGCCTACATGTGCAAATTTAAAGTATTTCTTTGTCAACACTCAGATTCCCAAAGTTAGCTTCCTATTGAGAAGAGAAGCCCTGAGTACTCTTGCAATAGATAAGAATCAGAATTGGAATTGAAGATGAACTCATTCTTGTTGGAAAGATAATAATTGAAGAAAGTGGGTTTTAAGAAATTTCTTTTTCTTTGGATTCATTTTATTCCATGACAAGGACTAATCCTACAGTGCAGAGGTTAGAAAATGAGTTTCTTTCTCTCAAAAAGAAAATAGATCAAGGTTTTTTCTTCATTCCTCATGAGGATGTACAAAGGACACCTCTTCCAATTATCGCTCGTAGTCCCACCAGTGGGAATCAACATAAGTTAGCTTCATCACCATAGAAGCTTGCTATTGAGGCACCATCAGTGAAGGCAGAAACAAAACATCCTGAATCTGAAGATAGTGATCTTGTTATTATTTTCTAGGAAAAGGAAGCAAACATAGATGGTGACTCTTATTTCTAGTTCATGTGGTCTCAAAAAGTCATTGATGGAAAGAAAAAAGATGAAATCCATCCATTTTATATTCAAGTGAATGAAGACAATCATGTCAACATACATGAAAAGATGGACATGAAAACAAGTCCTAATCAAGCTGCAAACAATGCATTTGTATCTCAAGGTCCTGAAGTTGAATACACTTTGCATGAATGTCCTACCCTAGAGCTTGAAAAGGAACTTCCCATAAACAATCAAGACTTTCCTAAGTTTGGACTTTGTGAACAACATACTAAGGTATGCAATACAATTGTATCTTCATTTGAACCACTTGAGAAAAGTCTTTACAATCATCCTGAGGTGGTCATGGTTGATGAACCGGTCAAGCAAGTTGTAGCATGCAAGAAGAGTTCAAATTTTGTTTGATCAAGGGGATGTCCAATTAGAAATCTCACTTGGTTGGAGACCAACAAAAAGATTGTAGTTCCACTTGTACTTGAGCATGAAGATACAATTGAGGAAGAGGCTAAACATGCATTTGTAGTTTAACAGGAAGAGTCTTGATCAATGGACTCATCTTGGGGAAGCAATACATATGTTTCATCTCAAGAAGGTGGATTTTTTCATCTCTTTAAAGAGGTATTGCATCAAGCATTGACATCATTGTTCTAGTTGTCTGTGGTTCATTTATACAAAATTTCCTATAAACATGTGAGGTACTGAAAGCTACTAAAAAAGGTAGCTATTTTTTTGAGTTGGTAAATAGTTTCATCTGTAATGTTGCATTTTCAGCTAGTTTTAATTAGGTAGGTTTTCTTTATTTTCAGCAAGTGTGTTTGCACAAGTTTGCTTTATTTTAACTAGGTTTGCTTTGCATCAGTCACATCATCCTTTTTTTTCATTTTGTGTCTTTTGATGCTTGACTCTATAGCCCATTGGAAACTAAGGCATTTGGAGATTCTATATTCTATATTCCTCATTTTTTCTAAGAACAAATGAGCTACGTTCCCTGATTAGAGCCAACTGTTGTCCTTAATTTTGTATTCACAAAATTGGGGCAACCCTATGAAATTTTTTGTAGGATATACTCTGCAAGGCATTTTCTTAGGAGTTTTATTAGATTTTGATTTTCTTTTTTTCTTAGGATTGTGGCATTTTCAATTCCTCTCATTTTGAGCTATCATAGGCCTCCATCAGAGTTGTATTTCAAGATATCTTGAGGAACTAAGTGCGTTATAGGTGGGGTTTTCAAGACCGAGTACATATCTCCATTCCTTGTTTAAAATATTTCACAAGTGGGATTTTTGTCAGTCTTTACATAACATCTTGGGTATCATTTACATGCGATCTGGACTTAAAACTCCATCTTACATATTTACAACAAAATATGTAATCTTTTATTAAGATTTCAATGTGTGGGTTGGCTTTTTAAGCCTTACTACATATTATATCTTTTAAAAGTTTAAAATGTATATTTTAATACATGCGAGTGATCTCATAAAGTCTGTCCAAGGTTAGAGTGGCATGTTTTAAATGTATTGCATGTTTCAAACTCTTCATGTGTGTTACCTTTTAAACATGTAATATGTAATGACAAACCCATCATTATTTATTCAAAGCACGTCAAGGAACAAGGGCATCAATTTTATATGTTTTGACTTATAAAAATCTTGTTATGAGCCTAAGTGGTGATTTTGAGAGAATTTACATGCTCGCGAGAGGTGTTGTTGGCCTCATAAAGCACGTAATATATGAATCTTGAACTCAACATCCCATTTTTAATTAAAAATGGCATGGTAGAGGCATGTATCATGAGTTTTAAAGACTATATAAGGCACACGAAGCCTATGTTTTCTATTAAAGGCTTAAGATGATGAATTTGAGAGCATTCACATGCTCACGTGGGGTGTAAAAACACATTCAAATCTCATCATTTTCTTCTAAATACTTGCGTTGAGCTTCTAAAAGTCTGTCTAGTGCTATTATGACTAGTTTTTGAATGTTCAACTCATTTTAAAGTTGTTGTGTCTTTTCTAAAGCCCGTCCTACGGTATTGGTGTAATTTTTGAAGAGGAAAAAATTCAAATTTCTTACAATGTCTACCAAGAAATGCATCTAAGGAAAAAACATCTTATTTTGCAGAATTCACATGCTCGCGTGGGGTGTAAAGACACATTCAAATCTCATCATTTTCTTCTAAATACTTGCGTTGAGCTTCTAAAAGTCTGTCTAGTGCTATTATGACTAGTTTTTGAATGTTCGACTCATTTTAAAGTTGTTGTGTCTTTTCTAAAGCCCGTCCTAGGGTATTGGTGTAATTTTTGAAGAGGGAAACACTCAAATTTCTTGCAATGTCTACCAAGAAACACATCTAAGGAAAAAACATCTTATTTTGCAGCTTGTATACACTTCCACAAACCACATTTATACATCAAGGGAATCATTTTTCTTTCTACTTGCAATGGCATAAAAAATTAGCACGGTGAAGGTTTGAATAGGTCTCCAAGTCCCTATCTTCATGCATTTTGGCTCTCATCCATGGCCATTTCTTAGAGATTTACAAAGGATTGATTTTTGCCTTCGTTATTGAGAAGATTTGGTCAAGACTCAAATTTGTTTGTCTATATAGCTTCAATATTGGGATTTTTTTTCTCCAAATTTGAATCACTTGGATTTGTGCAAGATTTATTCAAGATTTTTAAAGACTTCTTCATTTGAATTTGTCATGAAGAGTTGCAATGCAAGATACTCATTTCTCCTGTATGTGCAATCAAGATTAAAAACCCTATTATGAAGATTGTTTAACTTAAAAAGAGCAAGGTTTTTCCTCATTATGTAATGCAAGCTCAAAAGCCAACCTACAAGTGTTTTTCTCAAACTATTGACTATTTTCCAAAGGCTCCAAATGGACTTAAAAAACCCATTTGTACGCATCAAGATCTTTTCAGATGACTTGTAATGGGACATAAATACCCCACTTATGAGTAAAAAACCTTCCCATTTGTATATATATGCATATGCACCTCATTTCCTTGATTAAAGCTTGTTGTCCATTCATATGTAGTGCTCCCAAAAAACCTCATTTTTGAGTTTTTCCCTCATTTGAAGAGATGATATTTCCTAAAATGCTCAACCTTTCCTTGCTCAAAGGCCTTCCACTCATATCCTATACACATAATCTTCTAGATCTGTAATGTTCTAGCTTGAAAGATCATGCTATGGTTTTTCTATAACTATAGAATGACACGAGGCAAGAATGAAAACATGATGTGTTCATGCAAAGAAATGGATGAGAGATGGAATGTTAGAGGGTATATAATTTTTTCAAGACAAAGATGGAAAGAAACAAAGATTCTTTTCTAGTAACCACCATTATGATGTTGAAAAATCAAGGATGTGGATTCATATTTCAGATCATGATACTTTCGTCAAACTTGAATACTTCAAACATGGAGAATCTTGTAGAAGCATGAAGACTGACAAAGGATGATGTAATAGAAGTCATGTCTTGTTAGACACTTATTCATTTTCACAAGCTTTATAAATAGGTGTAATTTTGTTGACAAAATACATGTAATTGGGTAACAAGTTGTAATTGCATGTGATAGTATCATGTGCAAAGTCATGACATGTAATCAGACTACAGGTGAATTGGGCTTTGTAATCTTGAATAAGTCAAAGGTAGTTAAGGGTTTCCCCTTCTTTCTCCACCTTTTTCTCAGCCCCTCACATATAAATAAAGGAGGGTTATCATTGTAATTTTCATCTTTTGGAAATGCAAGAAAATTCTGCCACTTTGTATATGCACTCTAAGACTTTGAGCTTAGATGAAAATTTGAATTACTTGGTTGTTTTGAGACTTTGTGCCAATCCAATTTGTTATGTGACGATATTTTTTCAAGTTGATTGTGAGTTTTGGTGTTTTGTTTAGGAGGGATTTGAATTTAATCGTGCATACTTTGAGCTACCTATTGCATTCAGAGTTATAGTTCAATTTGAGCTTTTGAAGACTTTGTGCTCTAGGAGGGAAAATTGTTATAGTTGATAGTGGCTTCAAATGCTTAGGGATGAAATATTTTGTGCTTCAGTGTTGAGTAGTTTTACAAAATTTAGTGAGCATTCAGTAAGAGACTTTGTGCCTTATCATTTTTTCAGATTATCAAATCCTATTTTGACATAAGTAGAGTTTGAGTTCCTGTACTTATTCCAAAAAATATAAAAGTAGACTGTTGTCTTTGGAGTTGTTCTTACTGTTGGAGCTCTAAATTTTGGGCAAAATTTGGAGTCTAATATAGTGATAAAACCTTAAAAATGGCCTCTTAATTTCCATGCCAAATAATTAATGATGGAGTACATGAAATGGAGTAAAAATTTATATTAAGTTTAAATCAAAAAGTTGAGAGATTATGGAAGGAAGCTTTGTGACAAGAAAAATCAAAATTCTGTGATTAAAATCTTAAAAAAATGCTGAAATTTTGACCTGCTGCAAAGATGATGCCAACAAGGGCAGAAGATGGTTGAATTTTAAAAATCTAAAAAAGACCCAGTTCGGGAAATCAAATTTCCTATTTCCAATAAAAATATTAGCTTTCCACAAGGTGTTTTGGTTTTTTGACCAAGCCCAAATCCGAAAGTTAGGTAGTTATTTTTTAGTTAGTTTATTATTTTTTTAAAATAATTTGTAATAAGGGTTGTGTCTTTTCACCCTAAAGAGGTGTGAAAGCCACTCAAACACACATATATACATAATGTAAAATGTAGAGAGAAGACAATACAATATATATTTTTATAGGATATAATTCGATCAAAACTACAATATGAACTCTAATGTACTATTTTTTTCAACATTAATAAAGATAAGTGCTCTTCTTTTTTATTTGTGGTTATAAGTTATATGTTTTCAATTAGTCTTTCAGATTACTCTGTGAACCAGGGTATCCTACTGTGTTCTTTCATTGATTCATTTGTTTAATTTAATTTATACAATTTGAATAGCAGTTGTATGGTCTGAGAACCTGTTATTGTTCCTTTCGGGCTCTTAAGTTGGGTTAAAATCCATAGGACTAATTGTATAAGTTATTTAAATTTTTGTTTCAACTGAAGCCTATAGGATGATGGCCTCGCTTTACAAGAGTGAGTTACCTTAAAACCGTCTCTGATTATACGTAGGATTGAAAATTTTATGACTCTATAGCCCAAGTATTTAGAAGACACTAATCTAACTATTAGTTGGAAATTGTCATTTGGTTCATACATTTGTAGTTTATAGATCATTAAAATCATTATTTCAAAAGCATTACTTTTAATTATTTAGTATAATCCATTTAGTCAAGTATTATAGGGGTGACCCCACAATAGTGGGTTACACTTTTTTAGACATGTTGATTTTTGCTGAAATAACACATTTTTAATAAAATATGTTTATTTAAGCCTTGAGAGGTTTCATTTGATTTAATTACTTAAAAATGGTAAGCTCAAAGCCTCTTAGATAAAAAATAAATTGATATAACATATATACTCCTCATTCGTAGCTATAATGGAATCTCCTTCGCACTTATTAAAATTCTGACAAAAAATCACTTCGACTTTATCTTTTGGTAGATAAAATGAATCCATTTGAAAAATCTATCTATGCAGTAAGGTACTACTCAGAAAAATCTTTCCAATGATTATAATGTTAATATATTTTAAGTTTATTATGACTTTGTATTTTTAGTTTTACTAAACATAGATATTTCACCGTATGTCTACCTCTATGTTTGACGCTTATGGAAAAATAGTAAATGAGAGAAAAAAAAATTCTAAAAAATATCTATGCCCTAGGTATTTAAGTTCTCTTTCTATAAAAATAAAAAAAAATGAAATTGGATAAATACATGACAAGTTATAAGCTATGTAGTCGAGATATGTCAAAATTACGGTTTAGTCAACTTCAAATGTTAATAAAATATGTAATAATCATGATAATATTGTCAAACCAATTGCATGCCCTTCGTATGGATGTTACAAAACTAAATTTAAAAGGACATTGATATCTATTTTAGAAAAAAAGTTATCCTTTATGAAAATAATGTAACTCTTTGAAAATGACATTTTCAACAACATACTAGTTTTCCTGGGAGAAAGAAAAAACTATTAAAATCAATTTAAAAATAAACATAAAAAATATATTTAGAATATATATAGAAAACCCTAAAAGACTCTAATTTACTTCATCTTTTGATTTCAAATGGTTTAACGATAATATGCATCTGAAGCTGGAAGTTTTATTCAAAATGTAGAGTTCAGTGTCCGTTCATGGAAAAAAGTGTAACCCACTATTGTGGGTTCACCCATAGAATAGATATTTTTAGGAGATTAGTTTCTTTCTTCAAAAGATCATTCACTACCTTTGGAGGAACTTTGTTTGTTATGTACGCAGTTGTGCGACATAGAGAATTAAATAGTTCAAAGTGAAATTAGGCCTACTAGCCTTGGCTAGATTAAGCCAAAATTGCAGAGGTATTAGTGTGAACCTGTCAGCTGGCCAAAAGTGAATCCATCATTTTTGGGCATCAACACTTACGTCAACCCCCGAGCTACTGATATTATCATGGCAATAGATACCTTTTGTTAAGTTGGAGAGTTGTTGCGTATGAATAATTCTTGAAAGGGGAGGAATAGATTTAGAAAAAGCACCCTTTGTTAATTTTAGTTAGGTCTCTATTGAAGCCAGCTATAGTATGAAGGGAGCCTCCCCTATAGCTCAGAGGAGAGAGAAATCTCATAAGAAATTTCCTAAAGTCACAATTTCACAAGCTGTGGTCACAGTGACTTGCAAAAATTTCAGCCAATGGATTTTATAATTTGATGCAAAACATGTTTCTTTCAATCTAAGAATCTATAACAAACATCACAATGGTTATTGATCCCTACAAAAGCAACAAAATACTCTATGAAAGGTTGAGAAGAAATAATTAAACCAAAAGATGCTCTGATGATGATCTTGATGACTTACAACGTCCTTTAAACCAAATTGGTCAATAGTTCAATTCAAAGGTTGATTGATGAATGCCTACAAAAAAAGTCCTTTTGAGTAAGAACATCAGGATTGAATGGTAAATATGTTTTTGAATGAGAAGCATAAACTTTATAATCGGTTGAATCAATTTTGACCAATCCAAATGAAGAGAAATATCTCAAATTTCATTTATAAATTGTACAAATGGCCAGGCTCTTAATATACCCATCCACACTCTTACACTTTACTATATATAGGATTGTCAAGGTAAAGAGTCGCACATCGCAAAATTAGAATGCAACAAATGACTTTGCTTTATAAATATGAAGTCCCTTGCAATGTGGTGGTTATAGATTGATTTTTCTCTTAGGGATGCCATTTATATGAAAATGATATGGAGTTTATGAATTGCCTCCGCAATGCATAACACTTTACATTGATAATAAGAGGTATTGAGATCTGGAAGTCTTCCTAGGGACCGAAGTAATTTTCTTTTCCAATGCAGACATGTGAGTTTATCAATTATTTGCAAAAGTTTGTCCTTATCATAATTTAGTTGCAAAATGAGCACAAAATCACTGCATTAGTGTAGATGAGCTCCATTTGGAACCCATGTAGCAGAAGAAACTTGATACATTTTTGGTGGAATATGTGATATTTGTGAGGTTAGATATCCAATTGATTTCAACAGAGGTTGATCCTTATCCAATGGAATACCTTCTTGCCAATCTATTTTTCAAAATAATGAAACCTGATCAAGATTTGATAGAAAAGAGCATATTAGACCAAGTTATCTCATTGTGGAAGTGCTTTTATTTTCATACCAAAGAAATCTTAAATTTGGAAAATGTGCATTAACCAAATATATAATTAGTCATCCATGATTTTGTATCCTGATCCCAATAATTTAGATCCATTACCTTCAAGGAAGCTAAGGCGATTACCACTTGGAAAATGAGGGCGATGATTATGTCTTTGGAATCATGATGAGATGCTTAATATTTATATATAGTCTTCTAAATTAATAGTTTTAGAAGAGTTGTTTCTTGTTTTTGCTTCTAGCATTAAAGATTGTATGTAAAGTATCAAGCTAAGATTGTCATCCTTTGATCAAGAAATCAAGAATGTGTTTCAAAGGAGCTAAAGTAGTTATATTATACAGTCAAATTGTTTTCCCATGTCTAATTGAAATTCCATAAATTAATTGCAAGAGTATGTGATTAGAGTGGAACTTTGGTCTAAGAATCTTGGTGAAGTAATCTTAATAAGAATCAAGAAATGTTATTTGATCTAAGTGAAGGGGTTTTGTAGACATCCTAGATTAAAATTGTTGAATGAATGTTGTTGCTCCCCTTGAGAAAATGCTTTGATTTTGAAGTTGATTTGCATTTCCTTTTTCTCTGAAATGTGTTATGAAGATGATGGCTTGGAATTGTTGGAATCCATGTAGTGCCCTGAAATTATGTATTCTGATTTATAGTTTGCCTATTGATTGATGAAGGAGGGATCTGGATTAACTGTTAGGGTCTACATTGGCATTGACAGATCTTGCATTGAAATGCATTGTGGTCTGTTGTAAACCTGGGATCTGCAAGCCAATATTGTACTTCATGGAGTAATCATCAGAGTACATCACCTTATAATTTGTCACCTGAGGGTCCATTTTTCTTGATTTGAACAAAGATGAATTGGTTTGTTCAATGTTGTGTTCAATTGAATTTAGGGCAGGTAGAATTTCCACATCTTTCTCATCTATGTTTTTAAAGGAATCCATTATTTCATCAAAGGAACTTTCCTTTTGCTCCATTGCAATCTTCTCAGTATTGCTTTTTTTATTGTATATTCTAGAAAGTACCCAATTATCCAACTACAAAAAGAGGATGCTTTTATCAATCATGATATATTTATAAAGATAATCTCAAGCCAAAAGCTAAGTATTTCAAAACCCCAAGATTTAAAAGCCCTCTTTCAAACACTATTCACAACTATCTATTTGAAAAAAAAAATTGAAACCCAAAGGTGTTTTTTAAGATCTTTTCCTGTTAGTGCAGAGTGCCAATGTGGAGAGGAGAACAAGGGGAGGCACCTGTCAGTTTGTAGGAAATTTCATGAGAGGGAAATACAACGAGGAGTATGATTTTGTTGCTTAAAGTGTTTGCGGAGCATCAAATTGATGAGTGGGTTATTATTAAATTGTCATACATTTTAATGAGTTCTGAGGTTATGTTTGAGTTCTGTTTCCTTTGCCCAAATTTACACGTAACTGTGAGTGAATAAAGAAACAAATAGGTATGCAAACACACGAGTATGTGTTTCTGCAATGGCTTTGTTATATACCAGCGTGGAGCCAGAACTCCCCACTGCAATGTTGAATTAGGTGGTTCCAGCTTTTGAAGATAGAGAAACATAGAGAGACTGAACCAAATCAAATCAAATACGCAATCCAGTCTATACTGCAAACTACCTCCAAAAATGGCTAGTTGTTTTAAGCATGAGACAAGTTTTGTTGAAATCCCCATGTATAATAGCCCATCGGCTAATTAACTAGCTGGTTTAAGCATGAGACAGGTTTTGTTGAAATCTCCATGTATAGTAGCCTATCGATTAATAAGTATAATTTATGACAAATAATGTTTTTCATGAGTAAAATGATTTAATGTTATAGAAACCAATTTTAACTATTTTTTTTTTATAGATTTTTTCAATTTTTATATTTAAATAAATGTAATTTTTTTGAATTTTACATTTAGAGATTTTGT
This sequence comes from Chamaecyparis obtusa, assembly GCA_027943335.1. Lineage (NCBI taxonomy): Eukaryota > Viridiplantae > Streptophyta > Pinopsida > Cupressales > Cupressaceae > Chamaecyparis > Chamaecyparis obtusa. Next base: position 1,711,177 of record BSBK01001260.1, on the reverse strand, counting down.
TTTACACAACTAAATAATGAAGAAATATTTAAGTTAAAGCATGTCTTAAATTAGTGTTAAAAATAAAAAGTAAATCAATTATCAAACTATTTTCTTACAAATATATTTATTGTTCTTATTTACAAAATTTGGCAACTTTAAAATATAAATAATTAGCAATTGCATCTTGGTGTGCAATGGGTATGTCAAAGAGGTGTGGAAGATCAATTAGGCAAAAAAAAAGTCTATTTTTTGCATAAATTTGTGTTGTACATGAGAAAGATTGGAAGACCATTTAGCAAATGATGTTTGTTTGACAAAGGTACCAATAGAGAAGTGGTAGTTTGATTTAAATCAACTATGAATCTATTTATATGGATCCAAACATGACTTAAATAAAACTTTTGAATGAAGAAGATAGTCAAATTCCATTACAAATGGGCTCATGTTGTGTGTGTGTGTGTGTGAGAGAGAGAGAGAGAGAGACGGGGGGGGGGGGGGGGGGGGGATAAAAGATAGAGACAAAGGTAGAGATGGAAGAAGAAATATAGATAGAGATAGAGGAAAATAGATATAGATATAGATATAGAGGTCTAGGAAGAGAGGGGGGATAGATAGAAAGAGGGAGAGGGAGAGATAAATATAGGGAGATAGAAAGATATGGGAATATAGAAGAGAGAGAAATAGAGATGTATAGAGGGAGAGGGGTGATAGAGACATTTATATAATGAGTTAGAGTGATAGAGAGATAAAGATATAAGGAGATATAGAGAGGAGGAGAGGGAGGCATAGGTAGAGAGATAAATAAAGAGATAAAGAGAAATCGAGACAATGAACTTGAGAGATAGAGAAAAATACTTGGAGACATTGGCAAAAGAGAGAGAGAGAGAGAGAGAGAGAGAGAGGGAGATGCGTTGATCAATATACTTGAGAATCTAAAGTCTATGTATAAAGGGGTCCTTATATACCTATAAGGAAGCCTCTAGTCTATTTATTGATGAAACTAAAAAATAGCCATATAAACTCAAAAAAACCTAAATCTAAGAATAGTTTTGTATTTGATTTTTTATTTATATGCTTCCTCAATAGTTCATATATTAAATTCTAGTAAATTTTAAAAATACCATGTATATACTTTAAAATCATTATTAATAACATGTATAATTTTTATATATTAAATATAATTTTTAAATTTATTAAATAATTTATTATATACTATGTTATGTATAATAATTAATAAAATTATTTAAAAAGTTAAATTAATTTATTAATAGAAATTACAATTATAATGCAATCAAATTTTATTATCATTATCTTATATTATTTGTGTGTATGTATTTATCTTATGTTTTATGTAGATTTATTATATAAATTTATAATATATAATAATAATATAAATATTATATAAATTTAACTTATAGTTAAATAATTGATATAAAGAATTATAAATACATTAGGAAATTTTCTTTAGAGAAGAATGTTCTTAAAATTCTATTAAAAAAATCTATTTTTGAAAACAAATTTAAAAAATTTGTGCCCTCTTTTTCTTACTTTGTTAAAGTTATGTTTAAAAGGTGAAAATTACCTAGTGTGAATTTAAAATAATATGTTTTTACTTGAATAATCTCTCATGTTGTGTGACACTTGAATTGTCATCCTAAAAGCAACTGATTTGATTGCATTTCTTTTTGACAAAAAAGTACATATGAATATTTAATGGAGAGAAGTGTAAATGTCTTTTTATCGATTCTACCAATTTTGACATGGTCATGCGAAATATAACACAAATTAATAAATGAGTGGCCAAGGAAAAATGTCCTTTGTAAATGGACAAGAAAAATAATGTCAATAAGAGAAAATCGTGACTGCAATATCTAACGACATCGAATCTTCCAATCATCTTGCAAGTTTCTCATATGTTTTGAACCATTGATTTTTAAATGAAGTTGTAGAACTTCATAGAGGGAACACCTTTGACGTAAATACATATAAATATTTTTTAATTTTTAATTTTGGTGACATTGGTGTGTTGTGATGATTAAGTTGTGGTATTGTTGTTCTTGTCATCAAGGTTCAAGAACCACTAGGGTGTTATTATTGAATGTTTAAATGGGGATGAGGTCCCCCACCTTGTCTATTCATAGTTTGAATCAAAAGCATTTACCCCTCTTTAAAAAAATAAAAAATGTAACTTTTGATTTCTAATACTTAATATTGATTGTGTATTATGAAAAAAATAAAATTCTTATAATTTAATATTAAAATTCTAACTTTACAATAATTATCATTAAGAGTTTTCATAATTTGATAATCATATTTTGAAAATGTGTCTAATATGAATCAAGTTGGGGTCCTAACAACTATAATATTTATAAACCTAGTAAAATCAAGATACATTCAACTTCCAATAATTTTTTATATCAAACTATTGTCTACGCACCTAAATATTGTTGTCATGACTCATCTATCAAGTACACAACATATACTTTTATTACAATCCTACAAAATAGGTACTTGTCACTATGTCACTTCTATACACTAGTACATTTGAGGCCAAATTTTGACGACCATTTGTCAGATTTCCAATGCCTATTTGCCGGCATTTCAACACATGTGTCCGTCACCATTTTTGTATTGGAAATGGTGACGGGAGTGACAATCGTCGATATTCCAACATCAGTACCTGTCAGAATTGGGCACATAAATAACAATTTTACTATGTGACCAGTCTATCAAAAAATTATTTTTACGACATTTTTTCAATCGGCGTTCTGACGGTTTGGCAGTATATTTCGACAAGACATCCTGTCGGAGGTATAGCAATCCTATCGCACATATCTGTCAGAGTGGTGTCCTATCTGATGGTGACTGGTCAACGTTTTGATGGTCTGTAATATACTATCGACAGACCAGCCTGTTGGACATATAGCACGTCTGTCGAAAATGCTTTACTAATTATCAAAAAAGTGATGGATTAGCATATTAAAAAAAACAAAGCTCAAGAGACTATCATAGTTGGTCTCCGTATTTGGTCCATATACCGACAAAACATTTTACATTTCGTTAGCTCATCAAATGAGGGAATTTGAAAGAATTTAGTAGAATATTTTCATGATAACGTATATTATTAAGTTGACATTGCACAAATTTATTGACTCCACGCATTTATAGACATCAAACACAGTGATAAAGAAGCATCTCCTCCTATGGCCTACATTACTCAAGCCACGGGAGGGGATGCTTCTTTATGGTTGTGTTCGATGTCTACAAGTGCGTGAAGTAGATAAATTTGTTCAGCATCAAACTAAAATAATGTAAGTTATACATGAAAATATCATCCATTAAATTCTTTCAAATCACTGCATTTGATGAGCTAACGAAATGTAAAATGTTTTGTGAGTATATAGACCAAGGATGGAGACCAACTATAATGGTCTCTTGAGCTCTGCTATCTTTAGTCCTAGCTACTGGGTAAGGGCTAGAAGACTTATACCTGTCGATCATTGAGAATAATGACTGCCTTGCCTTTATGTACACTACACAGTATCCAATATAAGAGGAGGTAGAAAATATGAATGGATAAAAGAAATGAAAGATACAATAAAATTATCTTGTTGTTTACCTTCTCATAATTGATCCTAGTCTCACAAAATTAATTTTATATGATCACTAGCACATTTCATGCATGGATGAGAAACAATATCCAAAGTTTCTAGATTCTGAGAAGAGGTATGAGTGGAGGCCAAAAAAGGGATATTTGTGAAGGTTTTATAGACGTAGTACCGAATCATCATCTCTGCACTGGTACTCAATCTGGAAATCCTCTCTAGAAAATCTCCACATCTAGCAAATCTCCAAAAAAATCCCTTCTGGCCTCCACTGCATATACGTCTTCTTAGTATCTAAAAACTCTCCATCGTTGATTCCTATCATTTTCACCATCTCCATGGACTGAGACCTTAAATATTGAGATTTTCTTTGTTTCAATAATAGTTTAACATTCTCAACTTAACAAGGCCAACCACGTGAAGGTAGAAGCTCATCTGGCCCCTCCTAGGAGCCTCTTATGACCCTTTATGACATTTTAAGACCTCTAAGATGTGTATTCTTAGGGGTCGTAAAGGGTCATAAAGGGTCATAAGGGGTCCTAGGACACAACAACTAAGAAACATAAATGTAGGCATCATGGTCACAAGTTTTTGGAGATAACATAATTGAGTGGTATACCCAGACGATGCAAAGCAACCACTACTCCTCTAGAACCGGAGGAGTAGTAGTTGCTTTGCATCATCTGGATATACAAATCAATTATGTTGTATACCCAGACGATGGAGAGCAACTCCTGCACCTTCGATTCCAAGTTGACTACATCTGTTACTCATGAATACAAGGTCCTCCAACACAAATGTATTCAATTTGGAATTGGAGGTGTAGAAGTTGCTCTCCATCACTTGGGTATACAAATCAATTATGTTGTCTCCAAAAAATTGTGACCATGATGCCTACAATTATGTTTGTCAGCTATTGTGAAATCTACATTTATGTTTCTCAGCTGTCGTGTTTATGTGCATGTTTTTATGTGTTTGGGAAGACATCTTTCTAGCCTGGGCCTGGATCCTTTGGCAATTAGCTTCATAATAATGTAGATGACAGATGAGCAATTAGCTTCCCAAGAAAAATCCCATAAATGAACTATGCATACCCCAATTTCTATGCCCTCTGTGCGTACCCAAATGATATATTTGAAACAACAAGGGTAAGACTTAAAGAAGTTAATTTTGCATCACTAGACAGATCTGTATATTTTATCCACAATGACCAAACTTCAAAGGATCCAAGCCCAGGCTAGAAAGATGCCTTCCCATTCTGTTTAAGCCATATTCCTTGTTCTTGTCAAACTTCCTTGGTACGGTAGGCGTGCTCTTTGTGGTACTCTTCTTCAACTTGTGTTCGATGATAAACATCTTCTTCTTCTTCCTAATTACAGCCAAAGCTTCCTTTTCATCAGGATTCAACTCCACTGCCCCCATCTCATCATCCTCGTCACCCTCAACTGCCATCCTAAGCCCTTCTTCCCTCTCCAATTCTTCAAGCCTCTGCAAGATATCTGGATCAACAAATTCTGCAACATTGTGTCCATCCATGATCTCAAGAATATCATCTTCTTTTCACTCTTCAATTGCCAAAATATACCACAATCTTAAGACTCATGACTCTTCAAATTCTCTTATTTCCTTCAGACCTCCAAACATGTGTACTGTGAGATTTCCTCCAAAAAATGGACTTGTGATGATTTTCACAATAGTACATGTGTTGGAAGGAAAGCTCACAGTACTACTTAGGCCAATCTGAATGTTCATCACCTATGCATATAAGAGTTGATCATAGAAGGTATATGCACATGTGAAAAACATGCATATTTGACCAAGCAATACTGGGAGCTAGACCCAACAACAAATAGATTTGTAGTGATTTTCACAATAGTACATGTGTTGCTGGGTAAGCTCCCAGTAGCGCTCAGGAAAATATGCATGTTCATCACCTGTGCATATGAAGTGGCTCTAATGGCAGATACAATCACAAAATTCTGCATACATTTTGTTTTGGGTTGATATTGTTAGACATGGTCTTTTTTGAATGGAATGACCCGTTACTTGTACATTGACTACAATGTTGGTGGAAGAAGGATGATTTGTTTGCAACCTATAGATACACAGACACTGAACAACCATTTTTTCAACTCTAATTTTCTCAACACAAAGGGACATTTATCATAGCCATAAAAACATGATTGTTTTAAAATGGAATACACCAAGGAGTACCATCAGAAATATTGACCATTTACAATCATGAATAGTTAACCTAAATCAAATAGCTCATTTTTTTATCAGCATGTGTAGTCTCTGTGTATATGAAAAATGAATGAAATGTATATCAAGATGAAATAAAACAGTGAACAAAAATTCAAATTCAAGGCCTAATTTATCAAGAGCAACAAACAGTAGGACAAAAGAAAAATCATTAAGACTATAGAAAAATCATTAAGACTAGAAAATCAAGTTCTATAAAAATCATTACGACTATAGAAAAATCATTTAGACTAGAAAATCAAGTTCTAGAAATGGACGGTTCTGGTGCTTTGCCATTACAACAATTGAGCATTCATCATTTGGTACTTCTTGGCGTATTCCATTTAAGTTTTTTAGCTGTCATGTTTATGTGCATGTTCTTTATTTGTTTGGCTTCTCTCCCTCACAAGGGATACACCAATAGTAATTGATTTGAAAGCATAATGATTTGATAGTCTTTTTTTAGGATAGGTGTAATCATCCCACCAACCTTAATTAGCAACATTTGTGATATATGTCAAGTACTTATAATCAGTATGCCCAACAAATAGAGACTTAGTAGTAAAATAATATGGTTGCACATCCACATCCATCCAAGTGCAACAACCTTCAAAGATTTGCAGCGGTAAAGAGAATCCCCATATTTTATCAACCTAACATAGTCTTTGGCCACTTTGGCAATGAGAAACTCAAAATAGAGAAAAGAAACTTAGTAAAACCAGTCTATGTCACTATTTGTGAGGGTACAGTCATGATAAGTGCCTCTCAAACCTCTCCAAACATGTAAGATTGTCTTTAAATACTTTATTGATCTCTTCTAAACATTAACCAAATCAAACCTACATTTGAATCCACACACAATAACCCAAAATGAAGGGTTTTGTATCCTTTAATGAATCTCAGTCACTGGTAATGCATGGACAGTCAAACCACTAGTCTCCAAAGCATTCAATAAGTGAATATGAATGTTTGAAAACTACTCCCAACAATCTTAAATATACTTTATTGTTTAAGAATTGTTGGGACTAGTCCTTTGGCGTGTATTAAACAGAATAGAATTTTTAGCATAGTATTATCATTCTATTTCTTTGTTGTAAACAATGCATTGGTTCAGTTTTAATCTATTGGTGTCGTGCCCTAGCCCATGCTTTATCTCCATTATTTGATGTTATTCACTATTTTGAAATGTTGACTGTGGTTATCAAATGGAAAAAATAGAAAAAAAAAAATTTAACACGAAAAGAAATTTACAAAACTGAACCAATGACATGTTTGCAACAAAGAAATAGAATGATAATAATATGCTGAACCAATGGCATGTTTACAACAAAGAAATAGAATGATAATAATATGCTGAAAATTCTATTCTATTTAATACATGCCAAAGGACTAGTTGTATGAAATTGTCAATCACATAGCATTTCACTGTTGTATGAGTGGACTGTGCAGGAATAGTTAACATTAAAAAGGAGCAAACTCCTCAACACATCTTGGAAACCATTGAATACAATAATAAATTAAACCTAACACCAGCACTATTCCTTCCATTCACTTCTACCAAGAATAAAGCATTTAATCAATTCAACATTACATATAATCATTAGACAGTTACATTTGTTGATTGTGTAGAGGAATAGTCACGACCAAAATGATCAAAAGTACTTTCACCCTTGCACAAGATATTCCAAACTTCAAGTAAAATGAGAAATATGCTATATCAAATCATTCATATTTATAGTAACCATTCAAAGGATAATGATTTGATAGTCTTTTTTCAGGATAGGCGTAATCATCCCGCCAACCTTAATTAGCAACATTTGTGATATATGTCAAGTACTTATAATCAGTATGCCCAACAAATAGAGACTTAGTAGTAAAAGCATGTCCTTTGGTTTACTAGTTTACTTAGAATCAGTATGTCCTTTGGTTTACTAGTTTAATCTAGTTTAAGAATGGTTTGTTTCATGTTTGAATGTACCATTGAATGAAGCTTCGCTATATTAAGTACAATCTTAAGACTCGTGACTCTTCAAATTATCTTGTTTCCTTCATACCTCCAAACATGTGTACTATGAGATTTCTCCAACAAATGGACTTGTGATGATTTTCACGATAGTACATGTGTTGGAGGACTACTCAAAGTACTACTTAGGAAAATCTAAATGTTCATCACCTGTGCATATAAGAGTTGATCGTAGAAGGTATATGCACAGGTGAAAAACATGCATATTTGACCAAGCAATACTGGGAGCTAGACCCAACAGCAAATAGATTTGTGGCGATTTTCAAAATAGTACATGTGTTGCTAGGTAAGCTCCCAATAGCACTTAGGAAAATATGCATGTTCATCACCTGTGCGTATGAAGTGGCTCTAATGGAAGATACAATCACTAAATTCTGCATACTCCTTATTTTGTTTTGGGTTTATATTGTCAAACATGTTCTTTCTTGAATGGAATGACTCATTACTTGTACATTGACTAGAACGTTGGTGGAAAAAGGATGATTTGTTTGCAACCATTTTTTCAACTCTAATTTTCTCAACACAAAGGGACATTTATCATAACCATAGAAACATGATTATTTTAAAATGGAATACACCAAGGAGTACCATCATAAATATTGACTATTTACAATCATGAATAGTTAACCTTAATCAAATAGCTCTTTTTTTTATCAGCATGTGTAGTCTCTGTGTATATGAAAAATAAATGAAATATCAAGCTAAAATAAAATAGTGAACACAAATTCAAATTCAAGGCCTAATTTATCAAGAGAAACGAACATTAGGATGAAAGAAAAATCATTAAGACTATAGAAAAATCATTAGGACTATAGAAACATCATTAAGACTAGAAAATCAAGTTCTAGAAAAATCATTACAACTATAGAAAAATCATTTAGACTAGAAAATCAAGCTCTAGAAATGGATGGTTCTAATGCTTTGCCATTACAACAATTGAGCATTCATCATTTGGTACTTCTTGGTGTATTCCATTTAAGTTTTTTAGCTGTCATGTTTATGTGCATGTTCTTTATGTGTTTGGATTCTCTCCCTCGCAAGGGATATGTCAGTAGGTAATTGATTTGAAAGCATAATGATTTGACAATCTTTTTTCAGGATAGGTGTAATCATCCTGCCAACCTTAATTAGCAACATTTATGATATATGTCAAGTACTTATAATCAGTATGCCCAACAAACAGAGACTTAGTAGTAAAAGCATAAGGTTGCACATCCACATCTGCCCTAGTAAGTATTAGAGCCTTTCAAATTTTTAAAGAACACAAACTTTGCAAATCAAATTGATATTTCATTAAAACCTATGTTCTTGATCAAGTTCTTAAAGATTAAAACATGAAACCATCAAGTTATTCACCTATGTTCTTCATGGTTGGGGAAGTTGTGATGGAGTTATATGTAACCTTTGGAAGTCATTGTACGGTAGACTTAAGCCTGGAGTGTACGGCAGGAACAGAGATTTAATAAAAATAGAAGTTTAAATTTGCAAGTCCATTGTGTTATGCATTGTTGAAAGGCTTCTTTACTTATTATTTTGGTTTCTAAATTCAAGGATGGAATAGTAAGAAATCTCCAAGCATTCATTTCATCGTTGAATGTATTGTGAGCACTTTAAAATTCCGTTCCTTACGTTTTGACTGGTAAAACCAGTGACTGTTCCAAGTAATGTTTTTAATCCTTTGAAGTTTCTAATGATCTTGATGTAAGTTGATTGGATTAAGAAATTTGGGGATCCAATAGGACTTTAGGGGAGTTCAATAAATGTTTTGGAAGAATTAGAGGAACTATTAGCATGACTGTTCCTTCATCTATAGCAAGTTAGATTAAATTTGCTAAGTTTTTCCTTTGTTTTGAAGAGTATGTTGTAATCTATTTTGTAAAAAAATTTAACACGATTTTTTATTTACAAAATTGAACCAATGACATGTTTACAACAAAGAAATAGAATGATAATAATATGCTGAAAGTTCTATTCTGTTTAATACATGCCAAAGGACCATTTTTATGAAATTGTCAATCACATAGCATTTCACTATTGTATGAGTGGATTGTGTAGGAACAATTAACATTAAACAAGGAGAAAACTCCTCAACACATCTTGGAAACCATTGAATTCAATAATAAATGAAACCTAACACCAACACTATTCCTTCCATTCACTTCTACCAAGAATAAAACATTTAATCCATTCAACATTACATATAATCATTAGACAGTTACATTTCCTGACTGTGTAGAGGAACAATCACGATCAAAACGATCAAAAGTACTTTCACCCTTGCACAAGCTATTCCAAACTTCAAGTAAAATGAGAACTATGATATATCAAATCATTCATATTTATAGTAACCATTCAAAGGATCATTTTATCAATGAACCCTCTGACTTTACCCCTGCGACAGAGAAAGGAAACTTAGTAAAACTAGTCTATGCCGCTGTTTGTGAGGGTACAGTCATGATAAGTGCCTCTCAAACCTCTCCAAACATGTAAGAATGTCTTTAAATACTTTATTGATATCTTCTAAACATTAACGCATGGACATTCAAACCAATAGTATCCAAAGCATTCAATAAGTGAATATAAATGTTTGAAAACTTTCCTCTCAACTTCCCCAACCACTCCTAATCGGTTAGAGGGATTAGTTGAGTGTTTAGACACTAAAACTTCTTAAACATACTTTATCTAATATGATGAATTGTAATACCAACAAACGTGAATCCAAACATTTCAAAATAGTGAATCAATATCCTTGAGCACAAGCACCAATAACATCAAATAATGGAGATAAAGCACGGGCTAGGGCACGACACCAGTAGAATGCGGTCATTTCAGTGAGCATCCATGATTAAAAAAAATGCAATGCATTTGAAATTTGTAGTCGAATATGATGCCAGAGGCTCAAAAGACGTTGCCCGTCAAAGATACCAATCAGAGATGAAGAAATCACATACCTTCTCTTGCGCTCAGCTTGCACGAAGGAAGATTTGATAGCCAAATCTTCCTTATACCACACGAAGAACATGCCATTGGTTCAGTTTAGCATGTTATTATCATATCAGATAAATTATGTTTAAGAATTTTTGGTAAGGATAGGAATAGTGGAGATTCTAGAAATATCCCTCTAACTGATTAGGAGTGGTTGGGGAAGTTGAGAGGAAAGTTTTCAAACATTCATATTCACTTATTGAATGCTTTGGAGACTACTGGTTTGACTATCCATGCAAAACTGGTGACTGAGATTCATTAAAGGATTTCCATGTGTTATCATTTTATTGTGTATTTCCAATATGTTTGGATGTAGCGCAGACCACGAGAATGAAGGATCACTCATTGATTGCATGATAACCTAGTTTTGAAGGGTCACTAGTTGAGGGGACAGTCAAGGGCAAGATGTTGATAGTGTTCATTGAGGGAAGGGGGATTGTAAAAGACTTGTTATCATTGTATTATGTATTTCCAATATGTTTGGATGCAGGGCATAATAGGAGAATGAAGGATCACTCACTGATTGCATGATAACCCGGTTTTGAAGGGTCACTGGTTGAGGGGACAACCAAGGTTCAGATGTTGATAGTGTTCCTTGAGGGAAGGGGGATTGTGAAAGACTTTTTATCATTGTATTGTGTATTTCCAATATGTTTGGATGCAGGGTAGACTAGGAGAATGAAGGATCACTCACCGATTTCATGATAACCCGATTTTGAAGGGTCATTGGTTGAGGGGACGATAAAGGTCTGGATGTTGATAGTGTTAATTAAGGGAAGGGGATTGTAAAAGACTTGTTATCATTGTATTGTGTATTTCCAATATGTTTGGATGTAGGGTAGAATAAGAGAATGAAGGATCACTCATTGATTGCATGATGACCCAGTTTTGAAGGGTCATTGGTTGAGGGGATAGTCAAGGTCCGGATGTTGATAGTGTTCCTTGAGGGAAGGGAGATTGTGAAAGACTTTTTATCATTGTATTTTATATTTCCAATATGTTTGGATGTAGGGCAGACCATGAGAATGAAGGATCACTCACTGATTGCATGATAACCCAGTTTTGAAGGGTCATTGGTTGAGGGGACAGTCAAGGTCCAGATGTTGATAGTGTTCCTTGAGGGAAGGGGGGTTGTGAAAGACTTTTTATCATTGTATTGTGTATTTCCAATATTTTTGGATGTAGGGCAGACCAGGAGAATGAAGGATCACTCACTAATTGCATGATAACCTAGTTTTGAAGGGTCACTGGTTGAGGGGACAGTCAAGGTCTGAATGTTGATAGTGTTCATTGAGGGAAGGGGGATTGTAAAAGACTTGTTATCATTGTATTTTGTATTTCCAATATGTTTGGATGCAGGGTAGAATAGGAGAATGAAGGATCACTCACTGATTGCATGATAGCCTAGTTTTGAAGGGTCACTGGTTGAGGGGACAATCAAGGTCCAGATGTTGATAGTGTTCCTTGAGGGAAGGGGGATTGTGAAAGACATGCTATCATTATATTGTGTATTTCCAATATGTTTGGATGTAGGGTAGACTAGGAGAATGAAGGATCACTCACTGATTGCATGATAACCCAGTTTTGAAGGGTCACTGGTTGAGGGGACAATCAAGGTCCGGATGTTGATAGTGTTCCTTAAGGGAAGGGGGATTGTGAAATAATTTTTATCATTGTATTGTGTATGTCCAATATGTTTGGATGTAGGGAAGACTAGGAGAATGAAGGATCACTCATTGATTGCATGATAACCCAGTTTTGAAGGGTCACTAGTTGAGGGGATAGTCAAGGTATGGATGTTGATAGTGTTCCTTGAGGGAAGGGGGATTGTGAAAGGCCTGTTATCATTGTATTGTGTATTTCCAATATGTTTGGATGTAGGGTAGACCAAGAGAATGAAGGATCACTCACTGATTGCATGATAACCTGGTTTTGAAGGGTCACTAGTTCAGGGGACAGTCAAGGTCCAGATGAATGGGCCATTCGAGGACCCTATTTCTTTGTATTAATTTCTATTCAAATTGGATGCATGGATTTCTTATGAATTATTAGCTGCTATGTATCCTGCAACTACATCCATAAATCTGCATATACTTCTCTAGGGTTGTAAGCCACTTAGGGATCAAAATAAAGAAACTAACTCAAAATCATTCTTTGTCCTATTTCCTTTTAACAAAGTCTCAACTATCAATGATATAACAATACATTTGATTCCATAAGCTATCAATACAAATGACACCTAACTAGAAGCTCACGGGCTGTCCATTTGATAACCACAATCAACATTTCAAAAAAATGGATATCCTTGAGCACAAGCATCAATAACATCAAATAATGGAGTTAAAGCACTAAATCAAAATTGTTCTTTGTACTATTTTCTTTTAACAAAGTCTCAACTATCAATGATACAATACATTTGATACCCTAAGCTATCAATACAAATGGCACCTAGCTAGAAGCTCACGGGCTGTCCATTTGATAACCACAGTCAACATTTCAAAAAAATGGATATCCTTGAGCACAAGCACCAATAACATTAAATAATGGAGTTAAAGCATGGGCTAGGGCACGACACCAGTAACATCAAATAATAGAGATAAAGCATCGGCTAGGGCATGACACCAGTAGAATGCAGTCATTTCAGAGAGAATTCATGATCAAATAAAATGTAATGCATATGAAATTTGCAGTCGAATATGATTCCAGAGGCTCGAAAGATGAAGAAATCACATACCTTCTCTCACGCCCAGCTCATTTTCTCCTACTCCTTTTCTATGCCAATCGAAATAAAAATGATTTGGCACTTCACTTTTTTTTTTTATGTATACCCAAAACTGTCAGAATTCCGATGGTCAATTTAAAACCCATTGGAATACTGACATCATCGAGGCCTATTTTTTTTTAAAAATAACAAATTCATTAAAAAAAATTTACCCTTCGAAAGTTTCTGTCGAAATTTGGCCTGAAATGTAGTAGTGATACATATGACTTTCAAGAATCTATTATCTAGATAACTATTATTTCCTTTTCTTACTATACATATGACTTTCAAGAATCTATTATTTCAAACTATTATTTTCTTTGCTTCTTCTAAATTGTTAGTACTTTCTAGTGTATAAGGTACCTATGATATTGCTATCAGGATTTAATTGTGTAGCTTTTAAGTCAAACTCATTGACTTGTGTTTATGAGTAGCAATTCAAGAACCTATATCTCATGAGAATGATTGGTACACTTAGTACTCATTACATCTAGGTGATTCTCACAAAGCCAAAGTATTTGGCCTTCTCGAGAGGTCACCCATCCTAGTACTCATTTACCTCTAGTGTGCTTAACCTTTGATTTTTTTCCAAGGTTAATCCCACTTATCTCACTACCCCATTTTGAAAACCTTCTACAAGTGGTATGTCATATGTACCATTCATCATAGAGTCCCTTTAGCTCATCAATTGATAATTAGGAGATATTTTCAATGGAAAATTATGAAATTTCTATAAAAAGGATACAATTGTGTAGTTTTCTGTTAGATAACTGAGAGAGGGGTGAATCAGTTAGTTCTAGTTATCCTATAGCCCCAAACTCCCAGATGTATATAATCAAACTTTTCAAACACATTATCAACTCGGTAAGCTATCAACAATAAATTTCTCTTCATCTACCGATTGACAGTCAATTCAATACCGTGTTTATCAATTAGACTCAATATGAAATGTGTAATGTAAAATAATAATCCAATCACATCAAATAGACATAACACAAATTTTTAATGTGGAAACCCTGTTAGGGGAAAAACCACCTGGGACCGGTAACCCAAAATAATTCACTTTTCTGAAGTGAGCTTGGTTAGGAGCCAACCCTATCAAAGGTTTAAAAAACACACTATAAGGTGTGACCTGGTTAGAGGATTTATCACTGACATTTCTCCCTTGACCAACATTCACTATGGGGTCAACAAGAAAACCAACAACATTCATTGAATGTCATATTGAAATACAAAAAGACTGTTAAGTCCACTCAGTTAAAAGATTTTGTTGTAACAATGGTTAAAATGATATAGTAATAATATGATTCAAATACAGGGTGGTTCCACAATAGTGTGTCCCACTTTTTGGCCAACTTTGACATGGAGATCAACATTCTGAGAAAAAACTTCACTTTCAAACACCTATTGCTGCAAAACTATTAGGAATTTGAAGATGATGTAAACTAGAGTTTTTTAGAATTTTCTTTCTAGTTTCTAAATATATTTAAAAAATAATAATTAAAATTCATTTAAATTCATTTTTCCTTCTCCTTCAAAAAGTGGTTTGTGTGAAAAAACTATGTTTTTAAGGAGTTACTGTCACTTGGATCCGCATAACTTTTTTTTAAAATATGATAACAATGTAATTATTTCAAGATTATATTTGTAACTTCAATAGATAAAGGATGCAATTGGTTTTATTCATTTTGGGTCAATATTGCATATTTTATTAAGTTCTAAAGTGACAGTACCTGCAATTTAGACATAAGTTCACTTGGATCGCTCTAACTTGATCTCTGTATATCGAAATTCATTTTTTTTCATAGAAAGGTAACAAATACACTTTTCCTACATATTTTTCATATTTTTTTTTTTGTAATTTACTATTTTTCCCAAAGTCTTGAAGAGACAGGTTGTTGAATGACCAAACAACCTATGTTTAGTTAAAGTAATATTTAAAAGTGATAATTAACTCAATATGTATTAAAATTATATTCATTAGAAAGCTTGTTCCAAATAACATCATTTGACATCGTATCTTTGAAAAAAACATCTTGTTTGGTCCTTGTCCCAGGCCTGGAAAGACAATTTTTTTGTAGTTCACCCTTTTTTTGAGGGTAAAATTTCAGTTTAGGGGTCTTCACGTGAAGACCCCCTTCGCGTGAAGACACTTGAGGGGCTTCGTGTGAAGGGTCTTCGCATGAAGACCCCCAAGTGAAAAGTCTGGCGAAGAATCACCCCACCAAAATTTTCACTAGGGTACTTCGTGTGAAGTCAGTCGACTAGTGATGATTTTGTTTTGTAAAAAATTTAGAATGGTATAAAACTAAAACATTTTGTTTCTATTTTATACCGAATTGCAATAAATTAATTCACTTTTTCTATTATTTTTTCTATTATTGATCAATTTTTACAAAGGAATTTTTTGGAGGAGGATTGCTATTTCTATTTTTTCAAAGGCATAATTTTGGAGAGGATAAATATTAGATCAAAGTATTTTTTGAAGAACATAATTTTTATTGGCGATCTTGTGGAAGACATTTTTTGGAGAGAAGAAATGGGGAACAAGAAAGGAAGACAAAGTAAATATTTTAGAAAAAGGTCACCTGGTACTGAACAAAGAAATCATGAAGCTGCATTGGCATATTATCATAAAAGTAAAGAAGGTGAAAGACAAGATGAAGTAGGAGGGTCAAGTCAAGTCGAAGAATTGCACATTGAAGAAGGGTCAGGATCACTCCCTACAAAAGCTCAAGCAATTGATGTTGGAGAAGGGTTAAGATCATGTGCTCCTACTAGTATGGATGAAATTTTAAATTTAGCTCAAACTGTAAAGAGAAATATTAATTATAGAAACTTAGGTCATTTACTTACAATGGATGTGGAGAATTTGAGATCACTTGCTAATGGTCAATCCGTAAGTCTTGCTAAGAAGAGATCAATGAATATGATAGCAAGAGAAATATTGGCTAAATTTGATAATTTTGAAACACTTGAACAAGCCCAATTGCTTTCAGTTTTACTTATAAACAAAAAGTTGGAAGGGGCATTAAAATTATTGGGTATAGACACAACATCAAAGAAGAGAAAAGTTGTTGACATGCAAACTAATATGATTGAAAATCTTAGGAAAGGTTTGAACCAGGTAGGGAAGGGATCTCGAACTAAATATAAGACCATTACAAGAAAAGTTATGTTGACATCCATTGTAGGTAACACTATGCTCCGAAAAAGACATATATCTTTAGTTTCATCTTAGTTTGGTTTTAATAGGAAAATAATATCATGATATGTTAATAGGAGAATACTTTTGGATGATAGCACCTTGGAAGGCAATTGGGAAATCATGTGTAGATCTCCTCGTTCTGATAGGATTGATGAAGGAATCAAGAATTTTGTCACATTATTTTGGAATGATAATACATGTCCTTCATCAAATAGTAGAGATGTTATCAGACATAGAATTTCAGCTAATCAATATGAATATCATATGAAACATTGGTTGGACACAACACAACATGAAATGTATGTGTCATTTTGTAGTTCAAATCTTAATATAAAGATTGGGCAAACATTGTTTGAAAGATTGAAACCATATTATATCATGACAAACAAAGTGTTTGAAACTTGTTGTCGTTATCATATTGAATTTGATCTCCACTATTAGGTTTTTCAAAAGTTTTTAGAAGACACTTATGGTTTTGAAAATGCTCCTCCTACTAGACGAAGTGAGTTCATCTCATCCATTTTATGTGACAAAGGAGATGATGTAGCTGGACAAATAAATTACATAAAATGAATATGTCAAACATGTTCTGATTTGTCTCTTTTTCCTTTGAAAAATGAAAATATTGATGTAACAAAGATGGTAAATTGCAAGAGTTACAAATATGTAAAGAATGAAACAAAATTTGGGAAAGAATCCAAAAGGTTAGAATATGTTGAAGAGGAGATAAATGTTGGAGTATTTATGCAAAAATTTAAAAAATTGATTCAACCCTACATTCATCGTGTTTTTTTTGCAAAGTGGCAAGCACAACAATTCCAAACACTGAGAGACAATTTCCCACTTGGAACTATTGTATCAGTTGTTGATTTTGCAGAAAATTATTCTTTTGTTCATCAAAAGGCTATTCAGTCAGAATACTATTTTTCAGAGCAAATTACTATTATGGTATATGTGTGTTATCGACACACACAATTAGATTTGGATGGTATTCAGAGCACATTTGAAGCACGGGTCATCAAGAAGGAATATCATTTTTATATAAGTGATGATAGAGAGCATGACATTCATTATGTAGAACACTGCTTCGAGATGTTTTTTGCAAATTTGAAAGAAAGAGGTATAAAAATTGATAAACATTATGTTTGGTCAAATGGATGTGCTACACAATTCAAATCATCAAGACCATTATATGCACTGTGTAGATATCATCGTAATGAAAACATACCACATGTTTGGAGTTTCTTTGAGAGTGGACATGGAAAAGGTGAATATGATGGTTCTGGAGCTTACATCAAACATGCTATACGAAAGTATCAAATGAATTATAAGGGAGTTCATATAAAAATGCACATGATGTGGTTTAATGGTGCAAGACACATTTCACACCAAATGAGAATGACACATCATCAGGATTGACTCAAGTGGTGCCACATAGAAAAGTTTGGGAGATAAAATGTATGCACACATTTTTAAATTTTTTACACATTCTTTATTCAAATTATATTTATAGAATGAATTATATATGCATTTGTTCAGGTGTGGATATAAAAATTATGCATGGTTGCAATAGGATAGAAAAGACACGATCTTTGCATTCAGTTATGAGTACAAATTATCACAATTGGACGTTGAACACTAGGGACTACTCATGCTTTTGTTGTCACTGCATTGCTAACAATTATGAGGAATGCATTAATCGAGACCATGGATATGTAGGTGCATGGAATCTAGTTCCACTAGTTGTTACTGATACATTTGATAGAGATGAAGATGAAAACTTCGATGATGTCCCTTTGATTTCTACTGATTACGATCATATCTCAAGATTGGTAAAAAATTGGTAAGTATATATATTTCACATTATATGGTCCATTGAGCTGCATGTATAGGTAGATAGATAGATCTATAGATTGAACTAAGTAAATTTTAAGATCTTACATATGTATATATAAATTTACTGTGCAAGAGATGTCTTTGCAATGATTGCTGAGCATTGAAATGTAGAAGGAGTTGGTTATTATTTACTGTGTTATACTGCAGAGAGGATGAAGTTACTTGAACCTGAAGAAAGTGATAGAATGTTGTTCCTCATAGGTTTGTACATGCTTTACATCAATATATTGAACTTAATTTTTAAATTTTAAATTTCAACCTTTTAACAAATTTTAAATTTAGTTTGTTTAAATTTATATTGTTAAAATTTGTGACATGCAGGTTGAGTTGTTTTAGAAGGAACATATTTCAAGCAAATCAAATTAATTCAACATGGTATTCACTTTGTTGATTACCAACCAGACAATAAGGTGTTTCAATATAGTCACCTAGTAGTTGCCACATCCATTTGTCTCCATCTAGTTAAATCTCAACGTGGACGTCGTAAGTGGAGACTAGATAGTGAGGATCATGAGAGAATATTACATGTTCTCCATGAAAGGTCCGAACCAATTGATTTGGTCTAAAAATTATAATATGTATACCTATTTCATGTGTTAGGACCTACTTAATATCTTTGGATTAAATTGACTATATACTTTGTTTATATATTTAAACATATGATGAACTATAATTTTTTGATATATGATGGACCTATTTGATGGTTCAATGGTTTTAATATATAGAATTTCATGTATGCTTATATATATATATGCTTGTATACATGTATGGTTTTATATTTATACTTTGATTATTCAATGATTTTTCTAGATTGCATATTAGTAAAAGATTTTATGTATGCTTTGATTACATGTATTAACTATTCAGGCTTAGAATTGTTACCTTACATCAGGCATTAAGGCTAACATAAATTCTATCCTGACAATGGAAACCTCTCCTAGCTGTGGGTAGACTATGAATGAAGAGGAATCTCCAGATTCTAGGCTGGTTCCTATAAAAAATGGAATATCACTTTCCTGATCTGCAAACTGTTGGGAAAAGGAAAAATAATACTATAACTAAAAAGATTAGGGTGATACACCAATGAGTAATTTAGACTTCTCAAAAAAGATGAATTTCAATCCTGACTCATAAACGAATACTTTAACAATTTGAATCTTTGTTCAACATATAGGTTAACAAACTCATGCTATCAGGGTTCTACCACAAACAGCTTGGAGAATTAACAACATACATTTCTCATGCAAGGCCTAGGGGCAACTGATTATCTTGAGAAGGAACAAAATTTCATTCACTTCCTTTAGATAGTAAACAATTTGACACTTGCTAGAAAAGATGAAACAAGATTCGATATTGAAAAATAGGTACACAAAATAGGAGTCAAAGAATCTGGTTCATTTCTTCAAAAATCTAACAAGATGATTACAAAAATGGCCTTCAAAGCACCTAGGAATGATATGTTCACTAAAATGCCCTCTCTCCAAAATCTACAACCCTTAATTGATCATTCAAAATCAATTTTATAACCAGCTCTAGCCTCAAATTTGAAAATCTAAGCTCCTCAAATTTAGCCTAAAAGCATGCCTAAAAATATGCCACTACATTGAGTTCCTCAAACATGCCTCTTTTCCTAAATTTTTGGCCTAATATAAGGAATTAATCCTTTTACACAAAGAAGATATGCCAAAAATTATACAAGGAATTAATATTAAATAAAAACTTAATACTAATTACACTACCCCTATCTCCTAACTCCTATTTCCTAAGATAAAATATCTAAGTATGAACTATTACAAAGTGGAGAAGTCGACATGACCCTCAATCCACTTGCAATGCATTTGAGAGAATGATAGGATAAGGATGAAAGGTGGCATGTTCAGTTTTTTAGGCTAAGTTGGCACTGTCATGCATTGAATGCACTACTTTGCTTGGCGGACTCCAAAATAGTTATTCCATTTTTCTTGGCATTTGTGTTTGTGTTCTCTTGAAGCTTCTCAGAGAAATCTCAGGGAAATGAAATCCTAAGCTTCCTGTAACTATGAAGGAGCTTGGCTTGACTGTAAGAATCTTCGACTGCTGTTGGACTTGAGCCTTCATCTGTTACTTCCTTTGTGTACATCTTTATTAGAACTCAGCATTTATCCATCTCTCCATCAGTGAACTGTAAGTTATTTGAACTCCCTATTAATTCTTTTGCAATGGAATACAAAGAATAATCATGCATTTCTCCTTGTTAACTATTTGTTCTACTGCTACTTTTGATATACTCATAGTTTATGAGTTATAGTTGTGTCTTTGTTTTCAACAGTCGAACTTATTATTTCGTTCCTTTACTTTGCATTACTGAAGGTTTTCTTTTATGGCCATGAGCTTGTATCATGCTTTATGGCATCTATCATTTTGCATCTCTGTTTAACTGTTCCTTAGCTTTCATCTTCTTCGACTATGGCTTGTCACCGTGGCTTCATGGCTTCATGCATTATATTTGTCGTTCCCCATATTTACATGGGCTTTATTCAATACGGCTCCATGCATTTTGTTGAACTCACTATTGTTTATCTATTATTTTGTACATGCGGGTTTGAAGGTTTATGACCCCGAACTTGTTCACTATAGTTCACATGCCATATGCGGTATTCACTGTTGTTTATCTTACCATACTGTGACTATTTACCATGCGGTGACTGTTATCATGCCATGACTTGCTTACCATGCTATGACTGTTTACCATGCCATGACTTTTATCATGTCGTGAGCTAGATTTATAACTTACCATCATCTGCGGGTTTAAAGTATCGTTTCCTTCATTGATATTCTCCGTTTCTATCTTTGAGCTCACTGTCGGTATAAACCTTGGCTAGCACTGTGACCAATGATGACAATCTCAGTTTTGACTGTTACTAATAATGTCAATTACATTATTAGTAACAATCAAACATTGTTGATCTCCTTTTGCTATATGGGTTCAAAAGTTTATGAACCCGAAACTTGTTCACCACAGTTACACTGACAACTGTAAATACATTTGAAGCACTTTATAATATTTATGACTGGCGTAGATATAAAATTGCTTATAAAATAGTAATAGTCACTATTTTTCTATTGTCATTTCATTATTCTTTTGAAACCATGACTGTTACTGGTTTATAAACAAGTTCAACAGTTACTTAAAGGAAAATAATCCCTTTACATCTTAATAACTGGAATACCAGTAAACACCTTGTGGTCATTTTTTGAAATTGACATGAAACTTACTTCTCAAGTTGATGAAATCTTGAATTACTGTCAACTGCATCTTTATCAATTTTAGCATCAACCTCAACATATTCTGTGATAACATAGAGCACCCAAATTGTTGACTCTCTTTTGTTGACATGAATAAAACCTTGTGTACTTAACATCTATAAACTTGATGAGTTGATGAACTCTCTGCTTTGCAATTCATACATGATGAGTTTAGCCATGCTGAATAGTTGCTCCAGGGAACCATGAAAATACCTCTTGATGACTCACTAAAGTTGCAAGGTTATGAGTGAAAAATGTTTAAAGATATAATCCGTTAAAACACAAAACCATTACATCTTTCACTCATAACCTTCACAAACCTTAGAAGATGATTATGACTAAGAGATGCTCAAAACACTTTCTTATTTCCATAGAAGATAAGTACTCTGTTCTTTATGATATTCTTCTGCTAGTTCCACATACTCTGTTCTAGTTTATACATATTTTTTTATTTATGTTTAGCTTGCATTCTGTAGCTTTATCCACTGTAAATAATTCACATTGATAGCTGAATCTACACTTACATGATAAGTACAACAAGATGAAAATGTTTATTTACTGTTAATGAAGTTTGAGCATGGGCTCGTGACATCCAAAAACATCAGAATGTTTAACTAATGAGGTTCGAACATGGGTTTGTGACACTCAATAAAAACAAATTGTAAACACTTTATGATTTTATAGCTTAATCTTGAAGCACTCTTTTGTATTCAGCAACAAACATGTTTATGATTTGAAAATGTACTTGAGAATAGTAAGGACATATTTGTACTAGTATTTATGTAGCACCATTTGTATCTTGAACTGGAAAGTTGGCATTTCTTGTAGCATTCTTTTGTACTCAAACCAGCTTGATCTGCATCTTTGACAATAACTGAATATGAACACCAGTTAGCTGTTATCTGCAAGATAATCTATTAAGTTCTCAAATAACATCATTATGAAATACATTATCTGAAAAAGGTTTCTCAGTTTGGAAACATACTAATTCCCTTTAATTCAGACACCTAGTTAATAAAAAGGACAACATACACCACAATGATCATTAGTAGTAAAAGGTTTCATGTAAGAAACAAGTCCCTTTAACACTACCTTGTAGTGAGTGTCAGTGTACATTTCCTTATTTCATTTAATTTTCCAGATTGATGCAATATTGAAAACTTGATTGCTACAGTATGTTATTTGATTCTCATGTATTGCTTAGATCCATTAGGATCTAATCATTTTTCTTTCTTTCATGCAGATGGAGACCTTGAAGACTTAGATGTAGATGGAGAACGAAGAATGAAAACCTAAATGCAGATGAAGACTCTAAAGATGAAGACCTAAATGTAGAGACCTAACAAACAACCAGTAAACTCAAAGACAAGGCAATGCATGGGACCCCTATTCCATACTTCAATCTTTCTTTTCAATTATGAAATGTACTCTAAATATTGAATTGAAATATGAAACAAGAAAGGACATTTGTATACTACATTCAGTATGAATGCACAATGTAATGATCATTGATGAATTTTGAATTTTGCAATACTTAGAGTACAATAATGACATCTAGAATGAATGCAATAATGTAAACTAATAAAACTTGCAAGGTAGTGTTAATTAGACAAACAAATGCAACATTTTCCTACTTATGCTTATTGTATTGTATGCTGTATTTTTTAGCAACATTAACATGTCCATTAGTTAGATTACTTATGACATGTGTTAGTTCTAGAATGAGTTAGAATAGTTTTTGATTAAGGTAAAAATAGGTTTTGAAGGGACCCCAAAACCCTTTACAATACTAGAACTTAAGATAAAACTATAAGAGTTCCATACATACAACAGTCCAGCCAAAACATAAGCCCAGACACCAAAAAACCCTCACAAAGAAACAAATCCAAAGATACCAGCTAAAGACCCCTAGCCAGCCAAGAAAGAATGTTGTCACCAAGAAAAGGGAAACAACCCAAGACATAATCTAAGATTTTCCATTACCTCCCTTCTTCTTAGAATGGAGAGTCATTTAAAATTGAGGAGAGGAATTTTTATGATGTTTACCAGTAACTGGGGTCTACCCCTCCTCCACCAAAGAAGCCTTTTCCTACCATTCTTGAGAGGAGGATCTCAAGAGAGAAGTAGTAGAAGAAGTCTGGACAGACCCAACCAAGGAACCTATCTCCTTAAGAGAAGCACAGGTCCATATTTCTCTACACCATTAGAAGGACCATCCAAAATAGGGTTAACTGGAGGGAAACTAGCAGACCCAACAAGAACAGAACCAGCAGAAAAGAGACCGGCAGACTGACCAGCGCCATGACAACCAACAGGAAGAGAAGATAAAACAGGGCTAGCTAGAAGGAAACCAATAGAATAGTTATTGTCCATTAGTTACATGTATTAAAACTAGTTATTTTTTATGATATTAATTCTAGATCCCCTTAAGACCTCCTTTTAAGATTGCTTATTAGTTAAAGATCCCCTTAAGACACTAAAAATGATGAAATTAGTTAGATTACTTATGACATGTGTTAGTTCTAGAATGAGTTAGAATAGTTATTGTCCATTACTTACATATATTAAAACTAATTATTTTTTATGATATTAATTCTAGATCCCCTTAAGATCTCCCTTAAGATTGCTTATTAGTTAAAGATCCCCTCAAGACACTAAAAATGATGAAATTAGTTAGATTACTTATGACATGTGTTAGTCCTAGAATGAGTTAGAATAGTTATTTTCCATTAGTTACATGTATTAACTAGTTATTTTTTATGATATTAATAAAATCTAATCAACTGAAACCATCTAATCAACTCATCTAATCAAATCATACTATCTAATCAAATGAAACTATCTAATCTAATCTAATAAAATGAAACCATCTAATCAAATCATATCATCTAATCAAATAAAACCATCTAATAAAATCATATATCATCTAATCAAATGAAACCATCTAATCAAATCATATTATCATCTAATCAAATCATATCATCTAATAAAATGAAACCATCATAAATCTATATAATGTCAAATCATAAATCATCTATGTCTAGAGGTCTGGATAGCATATAAATATATGTCTCGAATCATAAACTGAAAATATCAAACATATAATAATGAGTCTCAAATCAAAGATCTGTGCAATATGTCCTAAACTAGGGAGTCATCTAGGCACATGCAAACAAAGTGACCCTCTGACCAACTTCCATGAGCATCCTCTAACTGTGAGGCAACAACTGATCCCTGTGAATATAAATGCATCTATATAATAATAATGTAAAATACTTAAAATATATTATAAATGCATGTTTAAACTTACATATTTTTAAAACTTACCTGACCACTACTAGGTGTCACATCTGGTGAATCTCTCCTATGAAGAGAATCCTCTAGTTGTGAAGCAACAACTAACCCCTGCAAATTTAGTACAACAATTGGTTATATACATGTGCATAGTATATATTATGTAAAGTACTTGAAATATATAAATACATGTGTACAAGTGTACACATGCATGCTTAAACCTACATATATCTAAAACTTACCTGACCACTAGTAGGTGTCACATCTACTAGATCTCTCATATGATGATACTTTGAGCCCACACTAGAGGTAATGTGCTTTGCTAACTGTGCCTGCAAAATATTATACATTGAACAAACTTCAATACACACATCTACAATTAATTTTTCACTAAAACTCCTAAGAAAGGAGAAAAGAAAACTTTATACACCTGGGTCTCAAGAGTAGGAGGATCATTAGTGCACTGCACCATCATATCATCAACTAAAAATACATCACCTATACTACCTTCAGTCTTGAACCTCTCTAGTAATGATGAGTGTAGGGGTGACACTAACTGGGAGGGGAGTGATGTAGACCCTGAACCATCAGGATGCAATAAAATATCCATGAACAATCTAACATTAGTTCCAACATCCACCTGACCCAACCCGCGCAATTGCTCATAAAATGTGTCTAGGCCCTCAGTGGTGATGTGTAAATCTCCAACCTAGATACCTGGCTCTGTAGCTGTAGACTGATCTGTGGGTGCAGAGTGCTTTGCACTATGATGTGCTTGACCAGATAGTGTAGAGCACTCTGCACTATGTTGTGCCTGACCAGATGGTGCAGAGCGCTCTGCACTATGTTGTGCCCGACCCCATGGAAGTTTGATGACATCCCTGACTGAATGTACTAGGATCCTTTGCATGTTAGTAATATAACAATAGGACTGTAGGAGATCCTCCAAAAAGTAAATTGCCACATCTAAATGACTATGATGACCTGAAAGTGCTCGTGTCTCTCTATGTGCAGGAAGACCTACAACTCTATATGCCTCATCATTGACACCTCTAGCAATACTAGATGAAGCCTCAAAAGATGATCTGGCTCTACTTAGTCTAGTAAAAATGTATTTACCCAGTGAATCTGAAGTGATAGAGGTGGATATAGAAGCAATCTATCCTATCTTATCAACTACTCCCCTCTGAGAAGTAATGATCACTCTATTTGCAGTAGCTGCCATCACTGGTGCATTTGTAGGAGTCCTCTACCCAACCAGTTGTCTATGAGGTTGTACAACATGATCAGGCCTATGATACTGATCACAATTTGCAACCATCCTGTACCCCTGACCGTAATATGCAGGAAGATCTAAATAGTTGACCCTAAGTCCCAAATGGAACTCAACATACAATTGTTGTGCAAAATATAGAGGAATCTAGCTGTTATTAGGATAAAAACCATGTGCTACAAGAAAGCAAGGGTATATCATGCATGTGATTTGAGGAATCACACACCGTGTGACCTGATATGCCCTCACCTTGGCCTTCCCATCATAATATGGGAAAACCTCTTGTTTGATGATATCCTTGGGGACACGGCTCTGAACCATCTCCAAGGAAACATCACCCAAGACCTTGGATCTCAACT
The DNA here is from genome assembly GCA_027943335.1 of Chamaecyparis obtusa. Classification (NCBI taxonomy): domain Eukaryota; kingdom Viridiplantae; phylum Streptophyta; class Pinopsida; order Cupressales; family Cupressaceae; genus Chamaecyparis; species Chamaecyparis obtusa. The sequence goes on along the minus strand of BSBK01001260.1, from coordinate 1,684,265 downwards.
CTCATAAAATAGTATCAACTACTTGAGGCATGAAGGAGGAGTGAGATCTCAATCTAGAAGTCATCTCTCCAAATTGGTCAATACACTAACACAAGTATCTCTATATATGCTATCTGCTAAAGATGTACAGATGGACTCTCTAAGTCAAGCCATCTTTATGTTAGCAATATGAAAAATGGTCTGTATATCAGGAGTGCGAGGTGCATCCTGTGTGGCCATCTAGATACATAACATGTGAAAGCTAAGTGTTAACAATTAATTACTTGATTACATGTTATAACAGTGTATACAATGGAAACAAATATCTGAATATATAAAATTATACTTAAATTGACAATACTAGAGTGTACTAATAGTCGTAAAGGGTCCTAGGATGTAATAATTGGTATTAATAGGTCCTATTAGGTCAAGTAAGTGGTCTTACTAGGTCTTAAGGGTCCTAGGATGTACTAGTTGGTATTAATAAGTCCTATTAGGTCAAGTAAGTGGTCTTATTAAGTCTTAAGGGTCCTAGGATGTACTAATTGGTTTTAATAGGTCCTATTATGTCAAGTAAGTGGTCTTATTAGGTATTAAGGGTCTTTGGATGTACTAATTGGTATTAATAGGTCCTATTAGGTCAAGTAAGTGGTCTTATTAGGTCTTAAGGGTCCTAGGATGTACTAATTGGTGTCAATAGGTCCTATTAGGTCAATTAAGTGGTCATATTAGGTCTTAAGGGTCCTAGGATGTACTAATTGGTATTAATAGGTCCTATTAGGTCAAGTAAGTGGTCTTATTAGGTCTTAAGGGTCCTAGGATGTACTAATTGGTGTTAATAGGTCCTATTAGGTCAAGTAAGTGGTCTTATTAGGTCTAAAGGGTCCTAGGGGTGTTAATAGGTCCTATTAGGTCAAGTAAGTGGTCTTATTAGGTCTTAAGGGTCTTAGGATGTACTAATTGGTGTTAATAGGTCCTATTAGGTCAAGTAAGTGGTCTTATTAGGTCTTAAGGGTCCTAGGATGTACTAACTGGTGTTAATAGGTCCTATTAGGTCAAGTAAGCGGTCTTATTAGGTCTTAAGGGTCCTAGGATGTACTAATTGATGTTAATAGGTCCTATTAAGTCAAGCAAGGGGTCTTATTAGGTCTTAAGGGTCTTAGGATGTACTAATTGGTGTTAATAGGTCCTATTAGGTCAAGTAAGTGGTCTTATTAGGTCTTAAGGGTCCTAAGATGTACTAATTGGTATTAATAGGTCCTATTAGGTCAAGTAAGTGGTCTTATTAGGTCTTAAGGGTCCTAGGATGTACTAATTGGTATTAATAGGTCCTATTAGGTCAAGTAAGTGGTCTTGTTAGGTCTTAAGAGTCCTAGGACGTACTAATTGGTGTTAATAAGTCCTATTAGGTCAAGTAAGTGGTCTTATTAGGTCTTAAGGGTCCTAGGATGTACTAATTAGTATTAATAGGTTCTATTAGGTCAAGTAAGTGGTCTTATTAGGTCTTAAGGGTCTTTGGATGTAATAATTGGTATTAATAGGTCCTATTAGGTCAAGTAAGTGGTCTTATTAGGTTTTAAGGGTTCTAGGATGTACTAATTGGTATTAATAGGTCCTATTAGGTCAAGTAAGTGGTCTTATTAATAATTTCTATAAGATCAGTGGAACCTAAGATACATGAATGGGTCCTACAACATACTAAGATACATTAATGGGTCTTTGGGGTCCTACATGTGTCTTAAGACATCATAAGAGATGGATAAGTTTACTAGAATGTATTAAGGGGTCACATGTGTTATAAGTGGTCCTAAGGGATCTTAGGTTATATTAATTAATTCTATTAAACATATTAAGGGTTGTTCAGAGTGACAATGGGTCCTCATATCAATTAATAGAACCTAAGATACATGAATGGGTCCTAGAGAATCCTAACATATATTAATCAATCTTGGACATCTGATGGGGTCACATGTGTCTTTAGATGTCATAAGGTACATGGATAAGGTTCCTAGAATGTCTTAAGGCTTCGTAGGTGTCATAAATGCTTCTAAGGGATTATAGGTTAAATTAATTGATCCTAATATATATCTTAAGGGTCCTGGAGGCAAACAAATGGGTCCTCTTATGTATTAATGGAATGTAAGATACATGAATGGGTCTCAGGACATCCTAAGATACATTAATGTGTCTTTGGGGTCCTAATGCATCCTAGGTATCTTAAGATGTTGTAAGGGATGGATAAAGGTCCTAGAATGTCTTAAGGGGTCGTATGTGTCATAAGGGGTCCTTAGGGATCCTAATATTTCTTAAGGGGTATTCAGGGCGACAATGGGTCCTTTTACGTATTAATGGAACATAAGATACATCAATGCGTTCTAAGGTTTCATATTTATTTTAAGATTTCATAAGGGATCCAGATAAGGGTCCTATAATGTTAATGGGTTGTAGGTGCAATAAGTGGTCCAAATGGATCCTACATTACATTAATTGATCGTAGTATGTCTTAAGGTTTCTTGAGGGAAACAATGGGTCCTATGTGTCTTAAGATAGTGTAAGGGATGGATAAGGGTCCTAGAGTGTCTTAAGGGGTCGTGGGTAACATAAGAGGTCCTAAGGGGTCCTAGGTTACATTAGTGGATCCTTGTATGTATTAATTGAATCTAAGATACATAAATGTGTCCCAGGACAACCTAAGATATTTTAATGGGTCTTGAGGATCCGAAGGGGTCATATGTATCTTAAAATATCGTAAGGGATGTATAATGGTCCAATAATGTTAAGGGGTCATAGGTGTGATAAGTGGTCTAAAGGATCTTAGGTTACATTAATTGATACTAGTATGTCTTAAGGGTTCTTGCCGGCAACGATGGGTTCACATATGTATTAACAAAAGCTAAGATAGATGAATGGGCCCTAGAACATTTTAAGATATAATAATGGGTTGTATGGATCCTAAGGGGTCCTATGTGTCTTAAGATGTCATAATAAATGTGTAAGGGTCCTAGAATGTCTTAAGGGGTTTTAGGTGTCATAATACCTATCCTAAGGGATCATAGGTTACATTAATTCATCATAATATGTCTTAAGGAGCCTTGAGGGAAACAACGAGTCCTTGTATGTATTAATGGAACTTGACATACATCAATCAGTCCTATGACATCCTAATATGTATTATAAGGTCTTGAGATTCATAATGGATCCTATGTGTCTTAATATCTTGTAAGGGAGGGATAAGGGTCCTAGAAACTTACTACTACAATTTTCTAACATATTTTAACATACTACTAGATCATTTTCTAAAATTTAACTATGAATTTTTAAAAGATTTCTACAAACTAAAAATTATTTAAAACAAATTTAACTAACTAATTATTTACTAACTTTACTAAAAATGCATGTACTTGAGAGATAGAGATTCCTAATATTTACTAACTTTACAAGAAATTTAAAAATAATTTTTTTAATAATTTCTATAAGATATTAATATTTTCTAACATTTCTACTACAGTTTCTAATGTTTTGTAAATATTTTCTAACAAACTACTATGATTTTCTATCATTTTCTAACATATTCTAACATTTATACTACAGTTTTTAATGTTTTATAACATTTTCTAACAATTCTACTATGATTTTCTAACATTTACTATGATTTTCTAACATATTCTAATATTTAACTATGATTTTCTAACATTTCTACAAACTAAAAATTATTTAAAACAAATAACTAACTAAAATAAATATAAAACATATAGTTTACAATAAAAAATGAGAAAAATGTGTGTACCTGATACTACTAACAATTTGAAGAGGTCGAAGAAGCTCGAGAGGTGCTGATGTCGTGCCGCACATCACTGGTTCACTCCAACTACTGGGTCCACAAAATCTAAATAATACACAATAAAAAAAAAAAAAAAGCTGGAAATATATAAGAATCCGGTCAAAGGGGTCTTTGTGCAAAGTATCCTACCCAAGATACTTCATGCGAAGGGGTTTTTTCCGTTCGCCCAAAGACACCACTTTGAATGAAGGCCCTAAATTTTTTGCTTCCCTCCGAAGTCAAATTTCTTCATCTCGAAAAGTGGGCACACTATTGTGTTTCAACCCTACAACTAATATTTGTAGATTTTCAAATCTATGCTAAGCTCAAAATACCTCCTCTGATCAATATTCAATTCAATCCTTCATGTCCTCCAACTAATTCAACTTAGTGAGTAATACCCTGATGCTCGGTAATGCCTATAGTTTAACTCGGCTCTATCTGTAACTAGTTTGATCAGTGGTGCATGAAAATAGTCATTTCACACAAATTCTCCTACAGTGTCAATAAGCTCCAGACTCAATAATGAATCTCATGTCTCTCTAAATAGACTTCATAAATCATGTTCTTATCATCCGTTAGATTTTTCCTCTTAATCTCCATCGTTCCTTTTTCTGCTTCAATCTTCCTCGGTAGATGTGTCTATAACACGTTTCATCCTTCTCCATTCAATCAATCTTGAATTTTTTCAGTCGTTAGATCATCATAAAAAACTTTATCTTTTACCTCAAAATCATAAGCAATTGTCCAGCTCATCAATTCAGTCAGTTGTTATAAACTTTATTTGTTTCACTCACTCAGTCAATACAAAATGTGTCGATGATAACTAACTTGGTTATTATTGTTACTTGGTATACACTACACTATCTCGGTGTATACAAAAATCCTCAATTACCAACCACATAAACTTTTTCAATTTTGATCTTCAATACAAAACAAATTCATGTAATACAATCAAGTCAACAACATGATACCATAGACTCATCAATAAGTTACCCAATGTATACCTTAGCCATATCTTCCACACCCATCCCATCTTCATGTAAATATCTCATTCCTTTATCATTTTCTTCTTCAGATGTTTGTAACTATCATGATAAGTACAGTCAAAACTAGTTGACATCAATGAAAATACATTGACTGATTTAATTCTCTTACATATCACTTTAGTAGCTTGGTGATCTCTAATCACTGTCTTTCACTTGTCCATTCATTTCATCAAGATATTCAATCAGTTGTAGGTTATCAATCTCTACCTTTGGCATTGATGGCAACACAATATGAAATATGCCACAGAATACCAAACATCTGTACTACAACTCTTTAGATAAATGTTGTAGCTCGATAAGCTCTCCCTAGCTTGTATATTTTATATGTTTTAATCACTACATAGCATTTCATGCATACTCTCCCTACAGATTCGATCTTTTACTTCTTTGATTCTTCTCTCCCTCTGGATAGATATTTAATTGATTTATTCTCTCCCTTTGACAAAAATGCCAAAAAGAATAAAGAAATATGTAGTATCCAAAATATTATCTCTAGTGTTCGGTTCAGATTAAGTACCTTCATGTACCAATATACAATGTTCTTTTTTTTCTATCTTTCACAATATTTAGGAAACCTAAAGTGTGAAAAATATGCATCAACATCATTTGATATTTTGATAAAGTATAGGTTGATGCAACCTCCTGATCACCTTAGTGACTGATAGACATGGGATGGACGCCTAGTCTAGTCCTCAAGTACTCAAATGTATCCTTTGGTAAGGGTTTGGTAAATACATCTGCAAGTTGTTCTTTTGATTTTACAAACTTCAATTTCACTTGCTTTTTTTTTACTTGTTCCCTCAAGTAGTGATACTTAATAGATATGTGCTTAGTCTTTGCATGCATCACTAGATTCTGAGAAATTTTTATAGCACTTGTCTTGTCATAATATATTATCACTAGATCAGTGATCTCTTCATTCATCCCTTACAAAATTTATTTTATCCATGCAATGTTTAAATAATTAGCAGCAACTGCAACATATTTTGCTTTGGTAATAGACTGAGAAATACATGTTTTTATCTTTCTTATCTAAGTAACTAATCTTTCTCCCAAAAATAATGCTCCACCGGTAGTGCTCTTTTGGTCATCAATATTTGTAGCCCAATCTGCATCGATATAAACTTGTAGTTCAAAATTGCCCTCTTTCTTGAACCATAAACCATAATTCTCTATGTTTTTCAAGTATCACAGAATCATTTTAACAACAGTCATATGTGATTCTTTAGGATTAGTGGAAAATCTTGCTACAATCCTAACAGCATGTGAAATATCTGGTCTACTATGCACAACATACATCAATTTTCCAATCATTGATCTATATACTATTTGATTTACCTTGGTTGAATGATCATCCTTTGTTAATTTGCATCATGTGACCATCGGTGTACCTACCGGTTTTGAATCTTCCATTCCAAAGTTCTTCAACACTTCTTTGATATATTTTGATTGTGTTATAAATATCCCTTCACTTTGTTGTAGAATTTACAAACCTAGAAATAATTTAATCTCTCCAAACATTGACATTTCAAATTTCTTTCTCATTTCATCAGCAAATGATTTGCATAGATTATCATGTCCTCCAAATATGATATCATCAAAAAAAAATTCAGCAATAAGAATCTTGTCATCAGTTTCTCCTTTTAAGTACAAATTGTTATTATCACTTGTTCTAACAAATCCAATACTAATAATATATGAATGCAGTCTTTCATACCATTCTCTCAGTGCTTGTTTCAGTCCATACAGTGCTTTGTGAAACTTACATACCATGTTTTTTTTATTTGGATAAAAAAAACCTTCATGTTTTTCAATGTAAACCTCTTCCTCAAGTATCCCATTCAAGAATGCAGATTTAACATCCATTTGATATACTTTGAATCCTTTGTAGGTAGCATATGCAAGTAATATTCTAACTCGTTCAAGTCTAGAAACTAGTGCAAAAGTATCACCATAATCAATACCTTCTTCTTGTGCATACCCTTTACATACAAGTTTTGTTTGTTCCTAGTGACTTCACCATTTTCATTCAACTTTTTTCTGAATATCCATTTGGTTCCAATAACATTTTTATCATTCGGTCTTAGTACCAATTTCCATGTTTCATTCTTTAGTATTTTCTAAATTTCCTCATTCATTGCTTTAATCCATTCATCATTCTCAAGTGCATCTCAAACATTTTTAGGTTCAAATTCACAAACTAAACATGTGTTTTGCCTCAACTTACTTCATGTCATCATACCAGCTTGCTTGTCACCAATAATTTGATTCTGTGGATGGTGTCTTCTCACAAATTTGCTAACACTTGTTCTCTTATTTGTTCATCAATCAACATAGGATAAATTTCTTCCTCGGTATCCACTTCTTGATTCTTGATATCTATAGGATGATGCTCTGTGTCTTTATCATGTTGCTCAGTAGCTTCAACCTGTGTCTCGGGTAGAATGTCAGGTTGCTCAATGAATGTATATCTATCACAGTCTTCTGGTTCCTTTTTACTTTCTTCATCATTTTTCTCAGCAAACTCATCAACTCTCACATTTGCACTTTCAATAATTTTGTTAAAACCTTATTCAAACATTTTTAAGCTTTACTTTTAGTAGAATATTCTAAGAATATTCCTTCATCACCTTTAGAATCAAATTTTCCATTTCTATCATCTTTCAGAATGTAACATCTACTTCCAAATATTCTGAAATAACTTACATTAGGTGTGTACCCAAACCATAACTCATAGGGTATCTTGTTTGAATCTTTCTTCAGTTGTACTTGGTTCAATGTGTATACAAAAGTGCTAAAAACTTCTCTCTAGTACATTTGTGCAACATCTTTCTCAATCATCAGTGTTCTAGCACAATCAACTATGGATATATTCCTCCTTTCAGCAATTCCATTCTGTTGTGGTGTTCTCGGTGCAGAAACCTATCTTTTAATTCCATGCTCATTACAAAAGTTAGTGAACTCATCAGAAATAAACTCACCTCCTCTATCAAATCTTAAGTATTTTAACTCTTTTCCACTTTCCTTTTCCACTTTAGCTTTATACCATGTAAACATCTTGAAGGCTTCAGATTTATCTTTCAAAAACATAACTATCATCATCATAGAGTAGTCATCAACAAATAAAATAAAATATTTGTCACCATTATAACTCCCAGTTCTCATAGGACCACATAATTTGGTGTGAACCAACTCCAAAATAGCTTCAGATGAATAGGTCTTTCTCTTGAAGCTAGATTTTGACATTTTTCCCATTTGACATTGTTTACACATGACATGGTCAACTTTAGATAAGCTCGGTAAGCCTCTAAATTTTATTTTCTTACTAATCTTAACCATGTTGTCAAAATTTACATGACATAGCCTTTTGTGCCACAACCACACATCTTCAGTTCTAGCCATTAAACAAGAAGTTTCAACATTGTCAAGATAGAATAGATTACCTTTAGATTATTCACTAGTACCGACCAACTTTCCAGTCTCATCATAGATTTTCACCTTTCTATTTTCAAATGTAACTTGGTGACCTAAGCTATTCAGTTGTGCTGTACTCAAAAAATTATAGTTAAGTCCCTTCACCCAATATGCATTCTCACATCTAATCTTATTGTTCAACAAGATAGATCCTTTTCCTTTTACTAGACAAGGTGTATAATTTCCCATTTTAATAGATCATCCATTATAATGTTCAAGGTATTCATATTTTTCTTCATCACCAGTCATATGATGAGTACAACCACTATCAATAATCCATGTATCATTCTTGCTAAGTTTATAAATAAGTGTTGTTTCAACATACCTTTCTTCTTCTTATGAATCTTGTTTCAAAGCTATGAATACCACCTCAATGTATTCATCGGTGTCATAATCATCTTTAAAAAGGTAAAAATATTTCTTGCCTTTATCTTTGTAGTCTTGGTTACTTCTATCATACTATCAGTTGCCTCTACGATCTCAGTTATCTCTTCTGTCAAACTTTCTTTCACCGGATGGTTCATTGTCTTTGTCATCATCTTTTTGGTTAGGACACCTAGCTACAATGTGACCGATCTCTTTATAGTTAAAACATACCAAAGATAATTTCCCTTTGTATCTTCCTTTACCTTTTTGCAGTCTCCTAGCCATTAATGCTTCAAGTTCATCAAGTTCATCCTCACCACTTTCACTGTCACTCTCATTTCTTATGATATGTTTACTGCTTGATTTACCAATTTTCAAAGATGACAAAAATGTAGACTTAACATTTGGTACAATACTATTATCATAGTTATTCAACTCAAAAGTAGTCAATTTATAGATTAGGCTATCAATTGTAAGAGTGTTACCCGAGACAAATCTCATTTCATGAATTGCAGAGATTATAATAGCATAGATTCGCAACAAGGTTCTAAGAATTTTACTCACAACAATGTCTTCATCAATAACACCTCCTGCTCCTCGGATAGCATTGATAGTCTCCTTGATTTGGTTACTATACTATGAAATATTTTCTCCTTCTTTCATCTTCATGTCATCAAACTTTCCTCTAAGACTTTAAGCTCTTGCTTTGATCACATTTTCATCTCCTCTGTGAACTAGTGTAAGTTTTTCCCACATTGCTTTAGCATATGTACATGTCTTGATATCTTCAAATTCAACATCTGTTAAGGCAACAAAAATCTCTATCATTGTCATGTTGTGTTCATGTCTATCTCTCAACTGATCAACAATCAAAGGTCCAGTTAGTTGAATGTAAGCATTGCTCAAGTAAAATATTGTAGATTCTCCAATTCCAGATATGTGCAACTTCATTAAGCTTTTCCATGTTGATAAGTTATCTTTGTTCAACTTTGGAACCTCTCTCTTATACATCTTGTGATCTTTATCTTAAGTCCTTTAAAATTGCCTTCCAAGCAACCAATGCACTCTGATACCAACTGTTAGATAACTGAGAGGGGGGTGAATCAATTAGTTCCAGTTATCCTACAGTCCCAAACTCCCATATGTATATAATAAAACTTTTCAAACAAATTATCAACTCGGTAAGCTATAAACAATAATTTTCTCTTCATCTACCGATTGATAGTCAATTCAATACTATTTTAACCAATCATACTAAATATAAAATGTGTAAAGTAAAATAACAATTCAATCACATCAAATACATGTAACATAGATTTTTAACATGGAAACCCTGTTAGGGGAAAAACCACCTGGGACCGGTAACCCAAAATAATTCACTCTTCTAAAGTGAGCTTGATTAGGAGCCAACCCTATCAAAGGTTACAAAACACACTGTAAGGTGTGACCTAGTTAGAGGATTTATCACTAATAGTTCTCCCTTGACCAACATTCACTATGGGGTCAACAAGAAAACCAACAACATTCATTGAATGTCATATTGAAATACAAAAAGACTATTAAGTCTAATCGGTTAAGAGATTTTGCTATAATAATGGTTAAACTGATATAGTAATGATCTGATTCAAATACAACTAATATCTACAGATTTTCAGATCTATGCTAAGCTCAAAATACCTCCTCTGATCAATATTCAATTCAATCCTTCATATCCTTAAACTAATTCAGCTCAGTGAATAATACCCTAACACTCGGTAATGCCTTCAGTTCAGCTTGGTTTTGTTTGTAACCAGTTTGATTAGGGGTGCATGAAAATAGTCCTTTCATGCGAATTCTCTTGCAGTGTCAATAAGCTCCAAACTCAATAATGAATCTCATGTCTCTTTAAATAGACTTCATAAACCATTTTCTTATCATCTGTTAGATTTTGCCTCTTAATCTCCATCGTTCTTTTTGCTACTTCAAGCTTCCTTGGCAGATGTGTCTATAACACATTTCATCCTTCTCCATTCGACCAGTCTTGAATTTTGTCAGTCGTTAGATCATCATAAAAAACTTTAACTTTTACCTTAGAATCATAAGCAATTGTCTAGCTCATCAATTCAGTCGGTTGTTATAAACTTTATTTTTTTCTCTCACTCGGTCAATACAGAATGTGTCGGTGATAACTATCTTGGTTATTATTGTACTCGATATACACTACACTAGCTCAGTGTATACAAAAATCTTCGATTACCAACCACATAAACTTGTTCAATTCTGATCCTCAATACATAACAAATTCATGTAATACAATCAAGTCAACAACATTATGCCATAGACTCATCAATAAGTTACCCAATTTATACCTTATCCATATCTTCCACATCCATCTCATCTTCATGTAAATATCTCATTCCTTTATCATTTTCTTCTTCAGATGTTTGTAACTATCATGATAAGTACATTCAAAACTAGTTGACATCAATGACAATACATTGACTGATTTAATTGCCTTACATATCACTTTAGTAGCTCGATGATCTCTAATCACTTTCTTTCATTTGTCCATTCATTTCATCAAGATATTCAATCAGTTGTAGGTTATCAGTTTTCAAGTCAAAATTATTGACTAATGTTTCATAAGTAATAGTTCACAAGAACTTATCTCTCATGAGAATGAATGGTACCCTTAGCACTCATTTCATCTAAGTGATGATCACTAAAGAAAAATATTGGGCCTTCTTGGGAGGTCACCCATCCAAGTACTACTCTAGCACAAGCAATGTATTTAACCATCATGTTTCCTCCAAGGTTAAGCCTAGTTAGCTTGCTACCCCATTTGCAAATCTTTAGCAAGTGTTGTGCCTCATGAACAATTCATTATAGAGTCCCTTTAGCTCATCAATCAACAAGTAGGAGATATTTCCACTTCAAATCAAATTATGGTATTGCTTTTAGGATTCAACTATGTAGTTTTTAAGTCAAACTCATTGATCCATGTTTTATGAGAAGTGGTTCATAAGAACTCATTTCTCATGAGAATAAATGGTATATATATTATTAGGATGAGATGTTATGAGAATTAAATTTTTTTATTTTATTTGCATCAAATTTTAGATTATATTTATTATTAGGGTGACATATAATATTTAATGAATAGATCAGTCAACACTAAAATAAAAGACATATATCAAAAAAAAGTGCATTAGATCAAAATATCTAGATATTGAAATTGTACATAAAATTGACTACATACATTGAAATCAACAAATGGGCTACTTGATGCCTAAGATGAATAAAATCCACTCTATTTGGGTTATCCCCTATTTACTGAATCCTTCCCATTGCTCTTTCTATTTTTAGGTCAAATGATCAAAGGGTCCCTTTAAGAGCATACTCTTTTACCTCTTTCTTAATGCCCCCTCTCTTTTCTTGATGCATTCTCAAATGTGAATGAAAAAACATGCAAATAAGAAAATCATGTTGCAAATATGAATTTTTTTTCATTAATGTCAAACTTGTTGTCATTGATGTCAAGTTAGGTCCAAAAGCATGAGTTCAGTTGTGTTCCTGCTAGTTCTAGAATGCAACTATATTAGAAGATTGTATAGGTATTATCATTAATATGGATGGATTTTTTGTGATGATTGTATATAGTATATCTGGATGACTCATGTCTATTATAGAGCATCAAAGTAATATTTATGTGTCTACATTAGTATTTAGCTAACTACAACTATTCTAGTAAACAATAACATGCAAGTTTCAGTAGTATGGTCTATATTATTTTGCATTGTCTCATCTTAGCTTGTACTTACAATATGATGTTAGTGGATTCAAATGGATGATATATCTCATGTTTCAAGTTAATATTTATTTCGTAATATGATGGTATGTGTGTCAATTCATGCAAAGACAATATATTTGTTTGATGGAATGGCTTGCATTCCTCTATCTTTGAAGATATTGACTTGTGGTTCTTCAATAAGCTTTGTCGATGTCAAGAGATGTTATTTTTTTCATTCATAGGTGTTGTGGAGTTCTACATCATGTTTTAAGTTTTTTTGGTTGGATTGATTTAGTGATTCTATATTTCAAAGCTAACTTGAGTAGTTTTAGTTTGTGCGGTAGCATGCAGAGTTGAAGGCAATGATCTTGGTGTGTTAGGAAGGTGTACCAACATAAGGTGATGCTTCACACCATTTTTTTTCCTCCTTAATTGCATTGGAGAAATTATTTTGGCTGATTGTCTATGTTCTACATGTTACATCTAATCAAGCCAACTCAATTGTTCTATTGATTGGATAATAATCTTTTGGTCTAGATATGAATTGAAGGTTGTGTTAAGAGGATATTATGGGTCCTATCATGGCATGTGAAGATCTGAATTGAGTTATTTCTACTGAAATATGTTTTTGGGTCAACTATTAACATTATATATGTTTAATGTACTTATTATGTTTGATGCCAACTTTGGAGGATGTGTTGTGTGCAGTCTATTTGGATCATCTTAGAAAGATGTATTGTGATGTATTTATGTCTTGTTTATCTCCTAGATTGGATTTCATTTACTATAATTTATTATGATGACCAAATTTGTTTTAATTGTATTAAATTTGCCTATGGTAGACCTAGTTGAATATTTTGATGAATAAGTTGATATAGATAGATGAGTGTAGTTTTTTTTAAAGTGTGGGGATTTTTTGTGAATAATGTGGAGGCGTATGTGGTGAGGCAAAAGTGAAAAGATCAGTTTATGATGCACTTTCATGATCATATCTTTTAGTATGGAAGAATTTTTTTGTATTAGATGTGCATGTTGTATTTGCCATGAAATTTGTCACTTGACATAGTGGTTAAAAAATAGTTTCATGCTCAATAGTTCAGTTCATATCTATCTCTATGCCTGCTAGAAGACAATGAGTCCTTTTGGTAGCTAGTGAAAATCTATATATTGCCTTGAAGTACTGAGTTTTATCCTACAAGTAATTTTTGTATCTTACCCTACAATTGTGTGCCTTAGCCTATAAGTCAAATTATGAGAAATGAATCACCTTGGCCTTGATCCTAAAACAACATTGTATTCAGTGACTCATATAGTAAGTGTATTCACTGTGGTTTTTCTGACATTTGGTTTTCCATGTAAAAAATTTGATGTCCAAGTGTGTGTTTTTCATTGTATTATATTTCATTGATGTTTAGTTGGTTAAAGATAATTGATATAAGTTTGTGTTTGAAAATTTTTAAAGATTCACTCATGATTGATTCAACCACCCTTAAAATCTTATGGTGTGTTCAAAAATTGGTATCAAAGAAAGTTTCCTCTTAGAAAATCTTAAATACTTGAAGAAGGTTCAAGCTAATGCATGATGTAAAACAAAAAGTACTAAAGTTTGACGACACAAATTATTCCTTATGGAAGATGCAAATAGAATCTTGTTTGGACTTTATATCACTTGGAATATGGGAAACTATTAAGAATGGTTATACTCCTCTGATTGGTCTTCCTTCTACTCCAAATGAAATTAAGTTACATGAGAACAATGGTAAGTAAAGAAATGCAATTATTAGTAGTTTGAGTGATTCAAAATTTTTGAAGGTGCTTCTCGCCATGTCTATAAAAGAATTTTTGGAGAAGATAAGTAGTATTTGTATGGTATGAAAAGGGAAGCAATGCAAAGGTGTAGATTAATCCTTCTTTTCAAACATTTAGTCCCAATAGGATCAAGTAGGTCCAAAGCACTAAATGGGACAATGATCCTTTGCTAAATATGTAAGTGTGAAATGGGGAGAGATAAAATGAATATGATAATGTGATGTAGAAGGATGAATAGGAAAACTATAGAAAAATAAAAAAATTACAGAGAGATAAATAATTTCCACAAACTAGAAATGACTTGAAATAGGATCTAGAAAATAGCACTGACCTATGGTATGAATTTGAGTTGAAACTATAGGGAACATAATATATGGAACGTTTTGTTCTTAGGAATAAAATATTTTTTCTGTTATGTTCCTAGTGTTTTTGGCTAAAACTTTCATGGTTGCTTTGTCAGATCCCAATTTTTCTGTAAAATTTCCAATAATCGCACCACCTATTCCTACACACAGAAAAATAAGGAAAAGGTTACATAAAGTGGTTTGCCTTAGTTAGACCCCTATTTAGGAATCAACCTTGAAAATGAAAGGAAATTGCATTAAGGAATGTATGTAAATGTAAAGGTAAATATTTTCTCTACCCTTGTAAGTGAATATATATTCATAAATAGATGTACTAATTTCTCATATTCATGAAGATTCTTGAATTTTGGTTGAATTGAATTTGTTGACCTTGAAATATAGAAAGGAATCAAGTATGCCTTCACAAATGCATGGATCTATGAATGTCACTCATAGATATTCAATGTTGTAATGCTTGATAATCACTTTCTATTAAAGAATAATGCACATGGATAAGTAAATGAAATTCTAGCCCAATTGAAAATTCCTTTACTTGGTCATCATGGGAGAGAAGATTTCTTCAATGGAGAAGATTTTTTTCAAATTGTCTTGTATACTTGAATAAATGCTAGATCTTGAATGCTTGCCTTCAAATATTGAGAATTCTCTTGAAATATTGATCATGGTCCTTACCAAAATAAGGAGAGATAGGGTGTTTATATACCTCTCAAATATTTTGGGATTCAAAATTGAGCCAAGCTAACCACAGGACCTAATTTTCCACCAAAATACCAACAGAGCCTCCAATTCAAATTTGGGTCACTTTAAGCAGGAACATAATGTTTCTAATGTTATGTTCCTGTAACATAACATTTAAAATATTATGTACCTAAAAAAAAGTGTTGAAATTGGGACCGAGTGTTGGGATGACAAGGTAGATGCAAGATTAAGTGGAAATATGTAGCTATCATCAAGCATATCAGACATTAAATCCTAAAATCACCAAAATGGTTCTTGATAGAGCATCTAATTATGGGTGCTAAAATTTTAGGATAGAACATTTTTCCACCACTTTAGTAGGGGTATGAAGCAACCTCATGCTCATGGTAAACTAGATCAATGCATATGGACAACTTTATCAAGGTCAAGGAGATAAAGAAACATCAAGCCCCCAAGTGACTTAAGTCCTCATGAAATCCAAAATAGAGAGAGAGAGAGAGAGAGAGAGAGAGAGAGAGAGAGAGAGAGAGAGAGAGAGAGAGAGAGAGAGAGAGAGAGAGAGAGAGAGAGAGAGAGAGGACCACTAGCCCAGTAAGGTATTGCCTTACTATGGATCATTCAAAGAGAAAGTGTTTCTACAAAACATACAATTGATAGTCTAGCAAGATGTTTAATGCTATCCAAACTATCAAAAAAAAGTGGATCGATCCTTAAGGAAATCATTTTATCCATTAAGGGGTCCAAAAAAGGAGATCATTCCTAAGGAAAGAATTGTCTCCAAAGAGACCTAAAAAAGGAGTATCATTCTAAGGATCCATTGAATAATTTCATAGGGGCATGATAATATAAAGATGAATGTATGGAAATTAGTTTATCCTTAGCCATCTGCATAAGAGATTACATTTAATTTTTGTGTGAGTGTAAAAAATATGAAATGAGAATTGGAGTGTATGCCTACACATTAAAGTGATTACAAACACGTTAACAGGAGCAATGGCTTTAATGAAGCATATATGCAACCTACAAGAGAAATTTCCACTATGAGATGCCTCTAAGAAAGGAAAAACCATTACAAATGAAACACATAACAAAGAAAGCATGAAAGGGATATACTAACTTTGGGATCAATATGATCATATGATAACTCATGTATATTAAAATTATATCAAAATGAAATGTCATCATTCCCTAAAGGTAGTAGAACTAGTAACGGAATAGAAGAAGAGAACATAAGAGATACAAAGAAGAATATTTTCAGACCAAGATTACAGAGAAAAAAGAATAGGTATCTTCCATTTTGTATAATCCCCAATCAAACAATACAAAGGCACATTTACAAATAGTAACACATGCATGACATAACATGTATACAACATATAGAATAAATGAGATACAAATAGAGGAATTTCACAACATATAGATTCATTTATCACCTTGTTCCAATGGAGAAACTAGGGTCATATAATAAATCTAAACAAAACATATAATAAGTAGTGCATCATAGGGGAAACACAACACAATAGGCAATCATACGAAATGATCTATCATTAAAGATGAGCTAGTCAATCATATCACATGTCCCCTCATCTCTTCTTATATTGTTTAGGGAAGGTAGGAAACACACTAGAGGAGAAACGTCAAGCATGGTAGATGGAGCTATTGCAAGTTCCAAACAAGGATTAAAATCTAAGGATGACTCACTTTGCTTGTCACTAGGAGAAAGAGATAATTATTTTGAAAATTTAGCGGCTAGATTATGATTAACATTAATAAGATCATACATATCATTAGAGTCACTAACATGAAAATCATCATTTTCATTAGGAATATTTAGTTAATCATCATCAATAGTATCTTCTTCATCCAAATTAATTGTAATACAATCTAAGATATGAATATAATCATCATTTTTTTTGAATTTCATCTTTTTCAAATTAACTTCCTCCCTTGGGCTATGCATAGATTGATCAAAGGGAATCAAAGAATCAGTGGGTGCCTTAGGGGAGTCAAGGTTTTGGGAAGCTTTCTCATGGGCTCTAGCACAATGTTTACAATGATAGTCATGGGCACAATGGTTACATTTTGTTTGAAATTTGGCTTGGTTTAGGATCAATCAACATTGAGTCCTTTTTTTACTATAGGGGGAGGAATGGAAGGCACCACACTAGGTTGAGAGATAAAATATACAAAAAATTTATAGGATATAGGAGGTGGAACAAAGACATATATAAGAGATGTAGGAAGAAGTCTAGGTATAGGGAGGGAGATTGAACAACCTTAGGATTGCTAAGTTCACAAATCTTTTGGATTTTGAATTTTTGATAGGATAGGAATAAATTGTCTTTGCGAGGTTGGATTAGTTGAGACATGGAAGGAAAAAATAAGTCAAGGTCAAATCTCCCTCAACATGCTAATGGATGATAGAGACTATGGTAAATCATGATAATTTCTCCATTATGGGAAAATTTCAAGCACTTATGGATAGGAGAGCCTATAGCTTTTATGGAGGTGAGCCAATGAAGAAAAAGTTTAGTTTAAAACTAATCAAAAGTTGGGATGAAAATGAAGGTGACATCTAAGCATTTACTACCAACTTCTATGAGAAAGGTGACAGAACCATGGGTAGGGTAAGTGAAATCATTTAAAGTTTTAATCATCACATCAGATTTTTTATATAAATATCGATGCAATTGTCTAGTGTAAAGATGTTCTTGAGTTATAAAATTCACCATGCAAGTAGGATCTATAAGGACACCATGAGAAAAGAGACCATTAACTTTTTATACAATGTAAAGAGGACCATGAGGTGTTTTAATAGTCTCTTTGGGATCAAGTGTAATGTAAAGATCAGGTTCAGGTTTGAGATTTGGTTTAGATTGGTTAATAAGGTTGACATCATTGTTGGATTTTGTACACTCAATGCCATATGCAACAACATGGGTGGAGGAAGAAGGTAAAGACTGGATAGAATCAATGGTATTGGTTGAATGAGAAGGCAAAGGATTGGTATAATTTTGCAACTTTTTTGTGAGGTGCAAAATTTTTTTCTCCTTGGTCATTAACACCCTCAACATATTTCAAATAAAAATACTTCTTGGTGTCATGGCCAGGTTGACAATGGTATTGGAAAAAATATTTGTGATCAAATAATTTAGGAAAAGGTTTGGATGTATCAACTAGTTTAATGAGAGGAATTATTAAAACATGAGCATTAAGAAACTTCAATATCACATTATGCAAAGATTCAAAAAAGGTGAAAAATTACAAGGGCTAAAAATATATGACAAAGGAGCCACACCTTTGGATGTTGTCACTTCCTCATCGATGTTGTTTGATGAATTTTTGATCTTGATGAAGCCCTTAGGTTTTTGAAATTTTTGAAAAGATTGGGATGTGTAAACACTCTTATCAACTAGAGCTATTGGAGGAGTGCTCTCAAATTAACTCACTTGAAGCTAATGATTATGAAGAATTGCATACAATTGAGTAAAGGAAGAGAATGTAGAAAGCAATTTCTTATCTCTAAATTATTTTTGTAAATTAGCAATGAAAATACATTGAATATTTGTAGACACCTAATAAATTCTTGTCACTTGTGCACAAAATTTTTACTAATTTTCATCTTAATTGATTCAATAATGTTTATTATGTAATTAATTTGTCTTTCTTCTAAATTCAGATTTTGAATTCACTATTTTCATCCAAATTCCATAATTTAACAATTTTAATTAATTATTTAATTAATTAGTTTTTAATTAATATTCTTTAGAGATTTCCTAAATATTCTTCTCAAAATTAATTAAATAGTTGTTATTATTTAATTAATCTCTTATCTCTAGTTTAATTAAATAATTGTATTATTTAATTAAAATATTATTCATTATTATTGTCACCACAATTAAGTGATAATTCCAATTACTTACCTGCATCTTCTAAAATTAAATAAATGGCCAATTTATTTAATTTTCCATCTGTCCAATGTGAACTAATTATTCTGAAAAAATAAATTAAATAATTTATTTATTTCCCTCATATGCACAATTAAATAAATGTTCAAATTTATTGAATAGTAATTATTCTTTCACTTCCACCCCTTTTAACTGGTAGTGACTAACAATCTCTCTCCCCATTCAATTTAGTCTTCTATCTATTCAATTCAGTTCACTGTCCAATCTATCTAACCCACTTCCAATCAAAAAAGTTAATTGTCAATATTATCTTATGTTGTTAGATAACTGAGAGGGGGGTGAATCAGGTAATTCTATTTATCCTATAGTCCCAAATACTCTCAGATGTATAAAACAAATCCAACAAATAAACTTATATAGCTCAGTAATAGTTTGACTTTGTCTTTTTGATTCATTTACTGAATACAAGTTATATTATCTAGCATATAACGATCAAACCATTTAATGTCATGTGTAAAGTAAAATAAAAAATCATCACATCCATACACATATAACACTTAATTTTTAACGTGAAACCTTGTTAGGGGAAAAACCGCCTAGGACCGATACCCGAAATAATTTCACTCTTCTGAAGTGAGCTCGATTAAGAGCCAACCCTGTTAAAGGTTAGAAAACACACTGTAAGGTTTGACCTTGTTAGAGGCTTTATCACTAACAGTTCTTTGTGATCATACATTCACTTGGGTCAACAAGAAAACAATCAACATTCATTAAATGTCATAAAGAAATAAATAAAGACTGTTAAGTCCCACTTGGTTAAGAGATTTTGTCTGTAGCAATGGTTAGAATGCAACAGTAAATGATATTTTTCAAATATAACTTCCTTTGCAGATATTCAAATATATTCTAAGCTCAATATACCTCTGGTCATCATAATCTCTTCAATTTCCTTTTATCCTCCAACTCAGTTCTGCTCGATTAATCTCCTTTTTCTGACGCTCGTTGTAGTCTGCATAATTGCTTGGTTCTCATTTCAACCTGTCTGACCAGCCTCACATGAATACAATATTCTCCTTATGTGCATACCTTATTGTGTATCTCTTGTCTCCTTATATAGACATGATAAACCATTTTCTTCTTAGCCATAGATTTTTCCACTTAATCTCCATCATTGATTTTGCTGCTTTAACCTTTCTCAAAACTTGTGTCTTAAACACGTTTCAATCTTCATCATCCGATTAACCTTAACTTTTTTCAGCCGTAGATCTTCATAAAAAACTTTATCTTTGTCCTCGAAATCATCCCAATTCATCCAACTCATCATCTCAAGTCAGCAATCACATGTTCCATTTTATTTCTTTCACTCGATCAGTACTTTGTTGTGTCAGTGACTTCCTTGCTTGGTTAATACCACACTTGGTATACACTACACTTTCTTAGTGTACACTATATATGCTCAGTGTATACTAAGTTCTTCATATATCGACCTCATAAACTTTTACATTCTTGATCTTCATTCAAGTAAAAGAATCATGTAATACAATCAAATCACTATCATAGTGTCATAGACACATCAATAAGTTACCCAATGAATACCATATTCATAACGTACTCATACATCTCATCTTCATGTTAATATCTTATTCCTTTACCAATATAGCTTCTTTATATATTTGTAACTATCATGATAAGTATAGTCAAAACTAGTTAACATCAATGACAATATAATAATTGATCTAATGTCTCACATATACCTTAGTAGCTCGGTGATCATCTTCACATTCTGTTCTCCAAGTAGTTAATCAATTTTAGTCTAACAATCTCTCCATTTGGCATTAATGGCAACACAATATGAAATATGCCATAGAATACCAAACATCTTAAGTGTCTACAACTCTGTCTATATGATGTGACTCAGTAAGCTCTCCCTTAGCTTATGCATTTAATATGTTTAATCACTACACAACATCTTTGTCTCTCCCTTTCAGCTAGCTTCATTTCTAATTGATATTCATCTTTTCATCTCTCCAAAACTTCATGATCATCTCTCCCCACAAATCATTCTTGAATATTTCATGATCGTTCTCTCCCTTTGATAAGTAATGCCAAAAAGAAATCAGCTCTTCAATAGCCAAATATGTATCTTTATTGTTTAGTTCAGATTCTTGTACCTTGCATGTACAAATGTTCTATATTTTAGTTTTTCTTCCATCTTCTTCTTTCTTCTTCCATCTTCATCACAACCTTAGGAATCCAAAAGTGTGAACATCATGCATCAACATCATTAGATCTTCTAAGAAAGTATAGATTGATGCAACCCCATATCACCCTAATGACTGTTAGACAAGGGATGGACCTCTAGTCTACTTTTCAAGTATTCAAACGTATCCTTCAGTAAGGGTTTTGTGAATATATTAGCAAGTTATTCCTATGACTTCACATATTCCAATTTGACTTGTTTTTCCTAAACTTGCTTTCTAAGTAGTGATACTTAATAGATATGTACTTTGTCTTTACATGCATCACTGGATTTTTTTAAATATTAATAGCACTTGTATTATCACAATAAATTATCACTGGATCAGTGATCTCCTCATTCATACCTTCTAATAATTTCTTGATCCATGCAATATTTGAATAATTAGTAGTAGAAGAAACATATTCTTCTTTTGTAGTGGACTGAGAAATGCATCCTTGTTTCTTACTTATCCATGTTACCAATCTTTCTCCCAAAAAGAATGTGCCACCTGTAGTGATTTTTCTATTATCAATGTTTCCATCCCAATCAACATCAATGTCAACTTTAGGTTCAAAATTGCCTTCTTTCTTATACCATAATCCATAGTTTTTAGTGTTCTTTAGATATCTCAAAATTCTTTTCATAGCATTCATGTGTGACTCCTTAGGATTAGCAGAAAATCTAGCTACAATTCCAACCGCATGTGGAATATCTAGTCTACTATGCACAACATACATCAAATTGTCAATCATAGATCTGTATAAGGTTTGATTTACCTCTGTTGTCTTGTCATCTTTTGTCAGCTTGCATCTGGTTACCATAGGTGTACCAACTATTTTTTAGTCTTCCATACCGAATGTCTTCAATATTTCCTTAATATATTTAGATTGTGTTATGTATATGCCTTCCTTCTGTTGTAGTATTTCCAATCTAAGAAAGAATTTGATATCCCCAAACATCGACATTTCAAACTCTTTTATCATTTCATTAGCAAAAGACTTGCATAAGTTATCATGACCTCCAAATATGATATCATCAACAAAGATTTCAACAATAATAATATTATCATCAGTTTCAAATTTTAAATATAAATTGTTGTTGTCACTTATTCTAACAAATCTAATTTTTATGAGTTAAGAATGCAGTCTTTCATACCATTCTCTCATGCTTGCTTCAATCCATATATATAATGCCTTGTGCAGCTTACAAACCATGTTCCTCTGATTAGGATCAACAAAACCTTTAGGTTATTCAATGTATGCCTCTTCTTCAAGTATCCCATTCAAAAATGAAGATTTCACATCCATTTGATATACCTTAAATCCTTTATAATCAGCATATGCAAGTAGTATTATTACTCCTTCAAGTCTAGAAATGGGTGCAAAAGTTTCTCCATAGTCAATTCCTTCTTCTTGTGCATAAAATTTTCAAACTAGGATTTTTTTGTTCCTTGTTACATCTCCATTCTCATTCAATTTGCTTCTAAAAATCCATTTAGTGTCAATCACATTTTTGTCCTTAGGTCTTTGTACTAATGTCTATGTCTTATTCTTTTGTATTTTCTCAATCTCTTCATTTATTGTCTTAATCCAATCATCATTTGCCAATGCATCTCTAACAGTTTTAGGTTCAAATTCACAAACCAAACATGTATTATTCCTTAACTTTTAGTCATCATCCCTGATCCTTTGTCTCCAATTATCTGATCTCATGGATGGTTTCTTCTAACATAATTTGCTAGTATAGGCTCAGATCTTTGTTCTTCAACGTTTTCTCCATTTGGTGCATGCTCATCATTCTCATCAGTAAATGTTTGTTATTGCTTGGTTTATAAAGATTATTGCTTGGTAGCAGTATTTTGTTGCTTAATGACACCAGGTTGTTTCTCAGGTAGAGTTTCAGGGTCTTCAATATAAACAAATTTACCATAGTCTTTTGGTTCTTTCTTACTTTTTTCATCACTCTTTTCTATAAACTCATCAACTCTCACATTTTCACTTTCAATCATCTTGTTAGTAGCCTTGTTCAAACATTTATAAGCCTTCCTTTTAGTAGACTAAACTAGAAATATCCCTTCATCACCTTTTGAATCAAATTTTCCATTTCTATCATCTTTCATAATGTAACATCTACATCCAAATATTTAGAAATAGCTAACATTAGGTGTGTAACCATACCATGGCTCATAAGGTGTCTTGTTTATCTTTTTCTTCAGTTGTACTCAGTTTAGTGTATAAACAACATTACTAACAGCCTCTCTCCAGTAAATTTGTGTAACATCTTTTTCAATCATTAGTGTTCTAGCATAATCAATAATTGATCTATTTCTTCTTTCAGCAATCCCATTCTGTTGGGGTGTCCTCAGTGAAAATACTTGTCTCTTTATTCCATGCTCATTAAAAAAATTAGTAAACTCATCAGAAATAAATTCACCACCTCTATCTGACCTTAAGCATTTCAATTCCTTACCACTTTCTCTTTCCACTTTTGCTTTGTACCATTTAAACATTTTGAAAGCTTTTGATTTTTCTTTTAAGCACATGACAGTCATCATCCTAGAGAAATCATCAACAAATAAGATAAACTATCTATCTCCATAATTAATCTAAGTTCTCATTGGACCACATAAGTTAGTGTGAACTAACTCTAGAATAGAATTAGATGAGTAATATTTGCTTTTGAAACTAGACTTTGACATCTTACCCAGTTGACATTGTTTGCACATTACATGGCTAGGTTTAGATATATTTGGTAATCCTCTAACTTTCCTTTTCTTACTTATTTTAACCATGTTTTCAAAGTTAAAATGACATAACCTCTTGTACCATAACCAAACATCTTCATTTTTAGCCAACAAACAAGAATTTTCAGCATTGCCCAAGTTAGGATTTGATTGTTCACCAATACCAATTAGTTTTCCAGCCTCATCATAGATTTTCACTTTTATTTTCTCAAATGAAACTCAATGACCCATGTTATTCAGTTGTGCTACACTCAACATATTATAGTTAATTCTTTCACCCAATAAACATTTTCACATCTGATCTTATTATTCAACAACATAGATCCTTTACCTTTCACTTGATTGGGTGTATCATTTCCTGTTTTCACAGATCCTCCATTATAATTTTCAAGATATTCAATTTTTTTATCATCACCAGTCATATGATGTATGCAGCCACTATCAATAATCCAAGTATCATTTTTGCTAACTTTAGAAATAAGTGCTTTTTCAATATACCTTTCTTCTTCTCCAAAATCTTCTTTCAATGCAACAAACACCACTTCAATATCTTCATTAGTGTCAGTCTCAATATCATCATCTTCATCTTCAACTAGGTAGCATGCCTTCTTACCTTTATCTCTGTAGTCTCGGTTATTTATGTTTCCATACTGTTGATTACCTTTGTGATCTTGGTAATTTTGTATGTCATTCTTCCTTTCATTTTATCTTTAACTTATTTTCTCATCATCTTTCCTATCAAGACATCTTGCAACAATATGACCAATCTCTTTACATTTAAAACATACCAAGGGTAGTTTACCTTTATATCTTCCTTTGCCTTTTTGTCATCTTCTAGCCATTAATGCTTCAAGTTCATCAAGCTCATCTTCTTCAGCTTCACTATCACTTTCTTTTCTTATCTTATGTCTACTAATTGATCTTCCAATATTCAGAGATGACATAAATGAAAATTCCACCTTAGGTAAAATATTGTTATCATAGTTGTTAAGCTCAAATGCAGTCAATCTTCCAATCAAACTATCAAGATAAATATTATTACCAGGAGCTTCTCTCATTTCATGTATTGTTGAGACTCTAATAACATAGGCAGGTAATAGCATTCTAAGAATTTTATTTACTACATTGTCTTCTTTAATAAGTGCACCTACTCCTCAGATAACATTCACCACTTCCTTGACTCAGTTGTTGTACTAAGTAATGTTTTCACCTTCTTTCATCTTCATATCATCAAACTTACGTCTTAAGCTTTCTACTTTTTCCTTGAGCAAATTCAAATATCCTCCATAAACTAGTGTCAGTTTATCCCACATCTCTTTTGTAGTTGTACAGTTCTTTATATCTTCAAATTCAACATTTGATAGAGAAGAAGAAATCTCAATCATCATAGCAGTATGTTCTTGTCTCTCTTTCATCCAGTTGATAGTCAAAGGACCAGTAGGAGTTATGAATTCATTTTCCAAATAGTATAGTGTAGAATCTCCAATGCCTAATAGATACAACTTCATCCTACTTTTCCATCTTAAAAAATTATCTTTATTCAGCTTCAACACCTCTCTCTTATACATCTTTAGATCTTTTACTTAAGTTCTTCAAACTTCTTCCCTCAAGTACTCTAGCTTTGATACCAATTGTTAGATAAATGAGAGGGGGGGTGAATAAGTTAAGTCCATTCATCCTATAGTCCCAAATACTCTCAAATGTATAAAAAAAATCCAACAAATAAATTTATATAGCTCGGTAACAGTTTGACTATGTTTACATTTACAGAATGCCAGTAATGTTATCTAATATATACCAATCAAACCATTAAATGTAATGTGTAAAGTAAAATAAAAAATCATCACATCCATACACATATAACACTTGATTTTTAATGTGGAAACCCTATTAGGGGAAAAACAACTTGGGACCAGTACCTGAAATAATTTCACTCTTCTGAAGTGAGCTCGGTTAAGAGCCAACCCTGTTAAAGGTCAAAAAACACACTGTAAGGTGTGACCTTGTTAGAGGCTTTATCACTAACAGTTCTCTGTGACCATACATTCACTTGGGTCAACAACAAAACAATCAAAATTCATTGAATGTCATAAAGAGATAAATAGATACCGTTAAGTCCCACTCGGTTAAGAGATTTTGTCTGTAGCAATGGTTAGAATGCAATAGTAAATGATCTGATTTAAATAAAAATTCCTTTCAGATATTCAGATCTATGCTAATATCAATATACCTCTAGCCATCATAATCTCTTCAATGTCCTTTTATCCTCCAACTTAGTTCTGCTCAGTTAATCTCATTTTTCTGATGTTCGGTGTAGTCTGCAGAATTGCTCAGTTCTCATTTCAACCTGTCTGACCAGTCCCGCATGAGTATAATCTTCTCCTCACACACATACCTTATTATGAATCTTTTGTCTCCTTATATAGACATGATAAACCATTTTCTTCTTAGCAATAGATTTTTCCAATTAATCTCCATCATTGATTTTGTCGCTTTAACCTTCCTTGGAACTTGTGTCTCAAACATGTTTCAATCTTCATCATTTGATTAACCTTGAATTTTTTCAGTCATATATCTTCATAAAAACTTTATCTTTGTCCTCAGAATCATCCCAATTCATCCAACTCATCATCTCAAGTCGGAAATCACATGTTCCATTTATTTCTTTCACAAGGTCAATACCATGATGTGTCAGTGACTTCCTTTCTTGATTAATACCGCACTTGGTATACACTACACTTGCTCGGTGTACACTATATCTACTCGGTGTATACTAAGTTCTTCATAGACCGACCTCATAAACTTTTACATTCTTGATCTTCATTCTTAACAGAATCATTTAATACAATCAAATCACTATCATAGTGGCATAGACTCATCAATAAATTACCCAACAAATACCATATTCATAACTTACTCATACATCTCATTTTCAT
Source organism: Chamaecyparis obtusa (assembly GCA_027943335.1). Classification (NCBI taxonomy): domain Eukaryota; kingdom Viridiplantae; phylum Streptophyta; class Pinopsida; order Cupressales; family Cupressaceae; genus Chamaecyparis; species Chamaecyparis obtusa. The sequence goes on along the minus strand of BSBK01001260.1, from coordinate 1,657,109 downwards.
GTTAATATCTCATTCCTTCACCAATATAGTTCTTTAGATGTTTTCAACTATCATGATAAGTACAATCAAAACTAGTTGACATTAATGATAATATAATTATTGATCTAATGTCTCACATATACCTTAGTAGCTCAGTGATCATCTTCACATTCTATTCTCCAAGTAGTTAATCAGTTGTAGTCTAACATATATAACCCCTTAAATCTCAATTTGTCTCACTTCTTTGATCAATTAAATTAGTTATATATCCAATCAAGCCTAGTCATCTGGTCAATCAATTCTAGTTATCTCTCCAATCACCCAACCTTGATTCAAGTCCAAAATTCTATATAACGAGGCTTAATTCTTATAATTTAACAACCATAATCTTGAATTATCATATTGTCAGGTGACCCCACAATAGTGGGTTACACTTTTTTAGACATGTTGATTTTTGTTGAAATAGCATATTTTTAATAAAATATGATTATTTAAGCCTTGAGAGGTTCCATTTGAATGAATTAATTATAAATGGTTAGCTCAAAGCTTCTTGGATAAAAAAAACATTAATATAACATCTATATTCCTCATTCATACCTGCAATGGAGTCTCCTTCGCACCTATTAAAATGCAGAAAAAAAATCACTTTGAATTTATCTTTTGGGATATCAAATGAATCCATTTCACAAACCTATCTATGTAGTAATGTACTATTGAGAAAAATCTTTCCAATGATTATAATGTTAATATATATTAAGTTTATTATGACTTTGTATTTTTAGTTTTACTAAATATAGATATTTCACTGTATGTCTACCTCTATGTTTGACACTTATGGAAAAATAGTAAATTAGAGAAAAAAAAATCTAAAAAATATCCATGCCCTAGGTATTTAAGTTCTCTTTCTATAAAATAAAAATAAAAATGAAATTGGACAAATACACGACAAGTTATAAGCTATGTAGTTAAGGTATGTCAAAATTATGGTTTAGTCAACTTCAAACATTAATAAAATATGAAATAATCATGATAATGTCATGAAACCAATTGCATTCCCTCTGTATGGATGTTACAAAACTAATTTTGAAAGAATCACATTGATATCTATTTTAGAAAAAAAGTTATGCTCTATGAAAACAATGCAACTCTTTGAAAATGACATTTTCAACAACATACCAGTTTTCGTGGGAGAAAGAAAAAACCATTCAAATTAATTCAAAAATAAAAATAAAAATATATTTAGAATCTAGATAGAAAATCCTAAAAGACTCTAACTTACTTCATCTTCTGATTTCAAACGGTTTAACAACAATATGCATCCGAGTCTAAAAGTTTTTTTCAAAATGTAGAGTTAAGTGTCCGTTCAGGCAAAAAAGTGTAACCCGCTATTGTGGGTTCACCCTGTCATCATTGAGCAATTCTGAGAGCCCATATTTGCATTGAGACTAAGAGAGCCAAGGGAGGTTTTTCATTTATTTGCATTGAATTGATTTGATTATTCATTTTGTTTTAGATTGGTACAAGAGCACCCAAGGGTTGGCTCAACCAATCCATCCTTTTTTTTTTCTTGTATCCATCATTGGAAAATGTTTATTTTTCCTAAGGTCATATTGACCAAGGTGTGAGATCCAATAGGGATTAGGGGTTCAATATGGTCCTATGTCTCAAGTCATGAGACTAATGTGTTAGAGTCTCTTTCTTGGTTCAGTGTGATTAGGTGATGTCATGGGACTTAGGGTGTGTGAGAAATTATATTTGAGTCTAATCAAGAGCTTAGAACTCCATAGGACCTCACCAAGGTCTATGGTATGCAAGATTGTAAAAAGTTGTAAGTTGCTCGGACCAAAGTTGTCCAAATACCCTAAATCAGCTTAAGAGTTCCCTAAAGCCAACCTAAGACTAGTCTCAGACTATTTAAGGTTTTCTTGGACCAAATATCAAGGTTGGGCATTCTGGTGTATGAAGATTTCATCCTGAAAGTGTGAACAGTGTGTGGGAGTTTGCTATAGTTTTGTAATCAGTGAATACAAGAACTATGTTTTGAGTTGCAAGATGGATTGTAATTAATGGAGTGTGTAGTGTAGTTTAGTGTTTTTCCTTGTAGTGTGTGTCTTTATATTAGGCATTTTCTTTCATTTCATGTTCTTCCTTAAATCTTTTAGTTTATCGTTGTTCACTGGTTCAAACTAGGAGGGTGTAAGAAATGGGGATCTAACTCACTATCCCATTGTTAATTTTATATAGCCTTTTGGGGATAGTGAGTAGAATCCATGTATGTAATATGTATAGGAGCATGGACCCTAGAAAGTTTTCCAATCATTTATGTAGTCCTACCCTAGGCGAGCCTATGGTGAGCCCGACTAGGAGAAACTGAGCCAAAAAAATGATAACTTGTAGAGGTGTGTATGAAATTATCAATCAGTGATTAGAGGTCAAAGGAAAGGTATTTTCCAAGCACTGCATGAAGAGATAAGGTTCCACCAATCCATTTGGTTACCAAACTCTCGAAGATAAGCCATATAATCAGAAAAAGCCTAAAACCCTCCCAAAAGCACTCATTTTTTGCTAGGGGGTTGTACGACTAAGTGAAACCCTAAAACCTCCAAAATATTTGAGAGGTTAGGTATTGAACCAAGAATCCATTATCAAGTTCTAGGGTTCTTTGGAAGTGATTAGGAGAAAAGCCCTATTTTCTCAGGATAGGAGGCCTAATTGGGGCTCTTCCTTGTAGCCCTAATTTGGGAAGGATCTATGAGATCGATAAGACATAGTGTGGAAGTAAGACCTCCAAGACCTCAATTTGAACTAAATAAGACATAAGCACCTAATCACCTCTGCAAGAGTCTATGTCAAATTGGAAGCACCAAGCATCTTGTTTTGTCTTGGTAGATGTCACTTGGTAGTTGGGTTGGATAAGTAGACCAGGGGATTGAACCTCTAGAGGGATCCTAAAGGTCAAATTGGTGTCAATTGAGAACACCTAAAGGTTAGTAGGTGGACCTAGGAAAGAACTAATGAATAGCTCTCCCAACCTCTCTACCATAGATTTAGTTATAATTCATTCTCTCTTGATGTTAGGAGTACTATTTGTAGCAATCTAGATCTTTGTGGTTGGATATGACTTGGTTGTTGAGAGTTTGATATATTTTACCCCTATCACAAAATGGTGAACCTAACGTGATTGCACTTAATTCTTCTAATCTTTCAATTTTTTTTTGTGCAAACACAGAAGGTTAGGATGCACTCATTGATAATTCAATTCTATAACATGTTAGAGAGCCACATCTTTCTATTTTCCACACCTACTCTGTCATTTTTTATAATTTTTGGGTTGTTATATTTTTTAATTGTAGGATTATTAGCCACAACTATTGATTATCATACACAATTGCATTTTTTTGACACTTGACTATTCTTCGTTGATACACTCTTTCTTTTCTATTTTGACATTTTTTTAATTTATGTTTATGCAAGATAATTTGATGTATTTGACGGGGAATCAACACAATTGATTTTTAAATGCCATAACTACATTGTCTAAACAATGCATCTGTTAAAGGAAATTGCAACTATATATAACTCAATGCAACTGAATGATATAGATGTCCAAATATAAAAAAAACAAAAAAAGGACAAATTGAGGTACCCTCCTAAATGCAAAATAAGAAAGGAATAAATCAAGGTCAATTAGATCTTCAAACACATAATTGAAGTTGAAGAACATTGAAAAGGCATCATTTCAAGAGGTATTCTATAGTTGTTTTCAAAGGGTATTGGATTATTGAAACAAATATAATTTGGTCATTAATATGAGTGTTCTCCATACTAATGATTTTTAATTTCTGGATCTAGGTATTTTTTTTACTAATATCTAATTTGTAGCTTGTGGTGAAGAAGCAACTCCTATGTGCTTTAAAAAATAATCAATTCACATTTTATTTTGGAGCTCTAAAGTGAAATTTTTCATTTTTTTTTGTCTATTTTTAGATTAGATAGCATTTTGATTTAGGTTAATTAATTAAATCTTGTATCTAGTGTGTCTTGTGTACTTTCACACTGTGTTTAGGCTAGTTACCCTTTGTAATGCCCCGCTAGGGAACCTAGGAGAAATTAACCTAAAACATGTTACTAAGTTTACAGAATAATTTTTTAAAAAAGTTTACAAACAATAATAAATAACAAACTAGAAGCAATAATATAAAGTCAATACATTCTCATAAACACAATCTCATTCACAATCTCATTTACAGATTACAAATCTCAAGGGTTCCTTGACGTAGAAATATGCAAATATAATATAATTTATTAAGTAAAATAATCATATAAATCTTCTACATTATGAAACTAAAGTAGATCATATCATAAAAGAATAAACAAATATATTTGAACCATAAGGTATACATGATAACCCACATCCACTACACAAGTAGCAGGGTATGTAAATATAAACCAAGTACAAAGTACAAATATGATAAAAAGGAAGAATAGGAACAAATCTCCAAGGATGAAAGAATAAGAAGCAACCACAACAAGGATCATTCAACACTGGTTCAAGAACGTTACAGTCTCAAATGGTAAGAGAATCACTACCTCTCGACCTCGTGGAAACTTGTGGTTCCACTCCCACCATGATGAGGAGATAACATCATACCTCACATAGATAAAAATACCAAAATCAATAATTAGGTAGTACTAAGCAAGGGATCCTTACAGATTTCTAACTCAAAGGAATAACTCAAAACTCAAAGGTAAACATACTAATCCAGAGGTGACCAACACACGTAGGAAACCTAAGATGAAATCAGGGAATTGTCATCACAAAAATTATTTTTAATAATCACTAACATAACTATAACTATATTCCTAAATTAAACCCTTCTTTATGCATGAAAATCAATTTATATAAAGAATTAAATAAATTGATTGCAACTAATAATTACTTAGTGCACCATATAATTACAAAAATATTATTAAACAATCTTACACTAAAAACATAATTAATAATATTAATTAATAAACAATAATATTAATTTAATCAATATTACTATTCATTATTAATAATTATTAACAAATTAGTAGAGTAAAAATTATTATTATTATTATTTTATAAACATTTCCAAATAAATCTATAAAACAAAAATCTATAATATATATTTATAATAAAACATAAGACAAGGGTGGGGTAGGCTCGTGGGTCTACCCCCCTCCCCATGCTACTTACGACAACCATACATGTCGTCAGTAGGTACCCTGTTGTGGGTGGGGTAATGTCCCCACTCACCACAATACAACCATACCTATCGTCGGTAGGTACCCTGTCGTGGGTGGGGTAATGTCCCCACTCACCACAATTTAATTTAATATATAATTTTTTTTTCTTTTAGAACTTTTTTTATAAAAAGGAAATCAAATATTTCCTCTGATCCTCAACAACAAAGAGAGAGAGAGTTTCTAAGGCTAATAACAAAAAATCTTCTAGATCTACAAGGTGAATTAGCCATATATGAAAAATTAAAAAGATATATTAATTTGATTCAAATTGTAGGGTTTTCAACAATGAATTTATACAAGCTCTAGTTGATTGAAAACAAGATCCTTCTATAATGTCTTTTAACCATAAATTACCAGCTATTCACAATACTAGATTTGTTCAATCAAAAGATTTCAAAATAGAAATTGATACAATAGAAGATTTCCAAAACAACTAACAACAAAATAAATCTTACAGGCACAAAGTAAACAAACTTTCTTAAACAAAGCATTTAATTTATGAGGGTTTCAAACCCTACCTCAAACCACCAATTGACAGAAAATACGAAGAACAATCAAAATCCCCCCAAAATTCCAAAGTTTTCACAAAATCCTCCAATTCAATCCTTAGAGCCAAAACTTGCAAATTTGGGTACAATAACAATGGCCAAATCCTCATAATAAAGGAAAAGAATTTGGAACTCAAACTCAACCATGCAACCCCATAAGTGAAATTAACTCCACAAACTTTATTAACATCAATCTCTCTCTTTTGCATGATTTTTAATTTTCTAATTAATAATTTAATACACTTTTAGTATTTCTTGTTTATATCTATTCACTTCAACTTTTAGAATACTTTATTCTTTTAAATTGTTGAATTGATTGTGCAACTAATTGCATGTCAATTATAACTAAAAGAAATATTGTTTTAATCATTTTATCATTAATGCAATTGATAATTTATTATTTATTTATTTATTGATTTATCCTTAATTAAAATTTTAAATTTAATAATTAATTAAATCCTTAAATTTCATAATTTTAGTATTTCAATTAAGTTTTTTTATTATTAATTAAATACTCACTTTTAATTTTCTATATTTAATAATATTTAATTACTTAAACCACATAATTAATCTCAGTAAATCATTTAACCATTTCACAATAATCATACCAACCAACCAAAGATCAGAAAAAAAAAACCAACTGAACCTAATAAAATGATAATCATACTCAAGGGAAAGGATTATGAATTCATGTCACCTGGAAGAATTCGAAAAGGTAATAAGAAAAAACTTGTCCACTATTTCAAGACAATAAAATGGCTTAGATTGGGATTTAGACTTGAATGTTATCTTCTCTCTCTTACTATTGAGACATTGCGATAGGGCACACTCATCCTGACAATTAAGGGAAGTCGATACCTGGTACCTACAAACCTACATAAAAGACAAGCATTTACATCCATATATCTATAACAAGCAATGGTAGGGATCAAGACATCATATGGATCTCGCAAGTAGGTACTTATGACTCCGTCCTGCAACCACACCAAACATGTCAAACAAAAAGGTAAAGGATACATGATAGCCATACACATGCAAGTATGGGTTAAGTCAAATCATGAATATAAACAACATTTTAAACATATAAATAATCATCATTAAAGTAAATAACATCATCTAACTACAAATATATGATATTTCATAACTATCCAATATCAAATAACCATAAAATGTCATACATCCAAAACCTCATAACAAAGCTAAATTAATCAACGCACATATGAAAGTGGCCTAAAAGACTTTGGTAATATAAAAATTAAAAATCAAACTATGGGTGGGCACTACACCCCTTTTTTTAGAGAGTTTTGCCTAGGATTTCATCACTCTAGGGGATGACCTCAAATCAATAAATCCCTCGATTGGTATACAAATAGGACTGGGAGTAAAAGTTGATTTTATGCATGACTAAGCTTAGGAAGGCATATTGGTGATAACTTGGATTAGGCCTACATGAGTTAGAAGCCAACGTGACCAGTTAGAGACTTAAGTATCTCACTCATGTTATCCAATTAGGGAAGCCACAAACCTTATTAAACACCATTTGTATTTAGAAGCCCAAATCCTTTCTATCTGTTGATTTAGGGTTTGCAATTACATGCAACATGAAGACAACCCTCATATATCCACCTTTTTGAGATAAAAAAAATATCAAGATCTTTGGGTCTTGAGAAATTTGAAGCTTGGTATGCTTGAGAAGTATGTGTCGTAGACGAGAGCTAGTTCTACCAAGCTTCTATCAGTTAGAATTGGATGTGATATTTTATTGTAAGGATATTTGACGAGGAGAGTCCTTGAATTTTCCATAGGTTGTGCTTGTTTTTTTTTCTTTATTTTTTTATCACATCAACCATGTAATCTATTACATGTCTGCCATCATGCAAATTTGACAAAAAACACAAAATTGACATTACACAAACCATTTGACACATTTGAATTAACTATAAAACATAATTAAAAACTCTACAACGTAATTGACCTTTTCATGCAATGTAAATGTATTGCCCTTGCTAAACAATTATTATTAATTAGTCACATCTATCACAATCCTACATCATAACTATTATAATTTTGTATCACAATTACCAGATTCTAATACATAATTTCTATAACCATTCAACACACTTGCCTAATAAAATTTGTAAATATTATTAGACCAAAATTAGGATTTCTAGATCTGTCCTTGGTCTATGTCTAAAATTTATTGTCCTTGTAATTGGCATCTTAGAATGCATATTCTTCTATAACTGTTTGCATGTTTAGCGTATCATTACCTATGAGAAGTCATACCCTTGCATGTTTAGCATATCTTTCATATAATAAGTCACAACCTTGAATGTTTAACATATCCTTGCATGTTTAGCATACCATTACATCTAGGAATCATATTAGCTTCACATTTCAGAGCATTTAGTTTCCAAAAATAGAGAAAAACCGAAAACATAGGTTGTATTCCCTAAGGTAGAACATTCCACCTTTAGAGTCATCTTTTGAAATTAAAACTCATATCTTTTTGGGTATCCCTATAGTGATCCTAAGAATAATTTGGACCTCCTTAAAATCAATTATTGTCATGTGACAAATAACACCCTATCAAATTTTTAATTTTTCCTTTTAGTCCTAAATTTGAGGTCAAGAGAATTCCCACGATCACTTAGGTTTTTCTTACAAATATTGCCTTTAAAGTTTCTAAAAATTTTCTTAGGGTTACCTTCTTCACACCTTATAAATCATTTTAGTCCCATACCTATCTCATATAACCTACATATTGCATCCCAAAAATACAAAAAATACAAACAAAATTAGTCTCATATAGTTTTCATTTTACCTTTTTGCATATTGCATCCCCAAAATAGTCTCATATAGCTATCATTTTACATTTTTTCATATTGCATCCCAAAAATTTAAAATTACAAAAAAAATTTAGTCATATCCAGATGCCACTAAGCCTCATTCTTAGGTTATACTCCCTTAGACTCATTTTTCACATACCAATCACAAGATCACATTAAAAAAGGCCAAATGGACTATAATAATGACCCCATGTTCAACCCAACTAATGAGATGGATTTTAACAGACCAAAGACATTATAATGCACAATAGGGAAAGAACTACATTACCACCATTTCCCCCTATACCTTCACCAAGAGGTGAATTCTCAGCTAAAAATATTAGGGCATAGTGTACCCAAGAGGAAATTGATCACGCCCTTCAAGACCCTAGGACTCTTGCCATTATGGATGCACTACTATATTCTAATCCCAAAAAATACTTTCACTTTCTTTCTCAAAATGGAGCTAAACTTCCAACATGATTTGATACGTCTACCATTGTGAAAAATGTACCATCAACCCAAACATTGTCAACAATGATTTTCCAAACATCATCATCCTCACAAATCTCTTTAACCATACCTTCCAACAACATGTATCACAACACCACCCAAGTCATTACATCCTCCACTTCATTTGGAATATGGTACAATAAACTCCTCTTTTCTATCATTCTCATAAACACTACTACTACCACAAATGCAAGTGAACCTTCCACTATATCACAAACTATTACAAAAATCCATCCTCAAACTTTCACAACAAGTTTATCTAGCACAATTCACCACCTAGTTAGGAAAATACATCAAACCTTAAGCAACTAAACAACACACTCTCCCAAAGTGCTACAAAAATCCCTAGTTGTGTTTAACAAGGTGTGCCCCCTAATCAAGGACCACATTTGATTCTTCAAGGGGGGCCTAGCACAAACCTTTGGTCAATCAAAATCCTAGCAATCAAGGGATACTTTCCAACCTTCTAGGTCAACACATGGAAAATAGGTACAACTATTTCAATTAATTTGTGCCACCCCAAGTTGTAACACCATCCTATACACTTATGTCCAATACAAACCTTCGATGCCAACCTACATACAATCAGATGTCATTTTATCATAGGGGAATCCCTTTTAATTGAGTGTAACACATGCCCTACTTACATCTACTAAAGTCCTAGCACAACAACTACATACCATCTAGTAACAAGAAACAAACCTTCATAATGGTGCACCAAAAAGAACATACATGTTGGGATATCTTTTCCTTATCCCTTTGATAAGAATCTATGCATGCCACATTTTTTGGCTAACTTTGAAACACCTAAATTCAATAAATATAAGGAAAAGGGAAACCCCCATGACCATATCAAAGAATTTTTCATGGCATGTATAGAGGTATCCCATGATGACACTTATTTGATAATACTATTTTCATGAAGTCTTGTTAGGTTTTCCATGGAGTGGTTCTCTCGACTACCTATAGGTATAAGATCTTGTAATAAACTAGTAGAGAAGCTCATTTACCACTACTCTCACAACATCATCAATAAAATTACATTAATGGGTCTTTTTAACACTAACTAAAAGAATGTAAAAAGCTTCCCCTCTTTCCTACAACATTGGAGTAACGTAGCCTCTAACGTATCCTTTCACATACCAACTAAAGAAAAGATCTAGATGTTTATCTAGAATTTACAACTAGACATCATGTGTGCCCTAAAATCACAATGCATTGAGACATTTGAGGAACTTTATAAATAGTGATTGACGTTGGGAGATCCCTTACATTTAATGGTAAAGAGGAAGTAGAAGATGTTCCTGTAGAAGTTGCAGATTTGTTGAATGAGTTTCAGGATATTGTATCCGATAACATACCTGATGGATTACCACCAGTCAGGAAGATCAGTCATCAGATGGACTTGATCCCAGGAGTGAGTTTTCCGAATAAGGCAGCACATAGAATGACACCTGCAGAAAGTGAGGAGTTGAACAGACAAGTACATGAACTGTTACAAAAAGGTTTGATCCGTGAGAGTCTGAGTCCCTATGCTGTACCAGCGGTATTAGCACCAAAGAAGAATGGAGAATGGAGGATGTGTACAGATTCCAGAGCAATAAACAAGATCACAATCAAGTATAGGTTTCCATTGCCACGAATGGATGATATTATGGACTGTTTGAGTGGAGCTGTGTATTTCTCAAAGATAGATCTGAAAAGTGGATATCATCAGTTTCGGATCAGAGAAGGAGATGAATGGAAGACTGCCTTCAAGATAAAGGAAGGACTATATGAGTGGTTAGTCATGCCTTTTGGGCTAACCAATGCACCGAGCACTTTCATGCGGCTCATGAACGAGGTTCTGAAAGAATTTTTGGGTAAGTTTGTCATTGTTTACCTGGATGATATTTTGATCTTTAGTAAGACATTGGATGAGCATATGATGCATATTCTTATGGTATTTGAGAAGTTGAGAGAAGAGAAATTGCTGATTAATTTGAAGAAGTGCAGTTTTGTGAAGAAAGAGTTAGTGTATTTGGGGTTTGTAGTTTCAGGAGAAGGTCTAAAAATGGACCCAGAGAAGGTACAGGCTATCCTTGAATGGCCTACTCCAAGGAATGCTACTAAGGTAAGATCTTTTCATGGTCTAGCTAGCTTTTACAGAAAGTTTATCAGAAATTTTAGCAGTATTTGTGGACCCTTGACTGAAACAATGAGAGGGGATAGAAAAGAATTTAAGTGGACTAATGGGGCAGAAAAGAGTTTTCAATTGTTGAAACAAAAAGTTACAGAACAACCTGTTTTAGCACTTCCAGATTTTAATAAGGTGTTTCAAGTAGATTGTGATGCTAGTGGTACTACAATAGGAGCTGTTATGAGCCAAGAAGGTAAACCTGTTGCTTATTTCAGTGAGAAGTTAAATGATGCCAAGAGGAAATATTCTGTTTATGATCAAGAATTTTATGCTATAGTTCAGGAATTAAAGAAGTGGAGACATTATCTACTTCCTAAGGAGTTTGTTTTGTATACTGATCATCAAGCTTTGCAATATTTGAATAGTCAAGGAAAATTGAATCAAAGGCATTTGAAATGGGTTGAGTTTTTGCAGAGTTATACATTTGTTTTGAAACACAGAAGTGGAAAGTCTAATAGGGTTGCAGATGCTCTTAGCAGAAGGCAACTATTGCTGACAGAGATGCAGATTGAGGTAGTTGGGTTCAAGGAACTCAAGAATTTGTATCCAGAGGATCCTGATTTTGGTGAAGCTTGGAAGGCTTGTACAGAACCTGTTACTCTAGACAGGATGAAATGGCTGGATTTTATCATCCAAGATGATATGCTATTCAGAGGGAGTCAGTTGTGCATTCCACGAAGTTCTATGAGGGAGAATCTCATCAAGGAGAAGCACAGTGGAGGATTGGCTGGACATTTTGGTCGTGATAAAACCCTTGCTTTGGTTGGTGAGAATTATTATTGGCCACAATTATAGCAAGATGTGAAGAAGTTTGTACAGAGTTGCAGAGTATGTCAGATGGTGAAAGGAGTGAAGTAGAATATAGGGTTGTATCAGCCATTACCTATACCAGAGAAGCCTTGGGAGGATATCAGTATGGACTTTGTTCTTGGTTTACCGAGGACACAGCGGGGACATGATTCAATTTTTCTAGTAGTTGACCGATTTTCAAAGATGGCACATTTCATTCCCTGCAAGAAGACTAATGATGCTATTCATGTAGCAGAATTGTTTTTCAGAGAAGTAGTGAGACTTCATGGTTTGCCAAAGACCATAGTTTCAGATCAGGACACTAAGTTTGTTGGATATTTCTGGCGTACATTGTGGAAGAAGTTGAAGACAGATTTGAAGTTCAGTTCATCACATCATCCACAGACTGATGGACAGATAGAGGTGGTGAATAGAAGTTTGGGAAATTTGCTGAGATGTTTGGTTGGAGATAAGCCAACAGGATGGGATTTGATTTTACCATAGGCAGAATTTGCATACAATAATTATGTCAATAGGAGCACTGGTAAATCACCATTCCAGATTGTATATGGAAGTAGTCCAAGAAATGCATCTGAATTGAGAAAGATAGATAAAGGAGAAATAAGTAGTGCTAAAGCTAAGGATTTTGCAGAACACTTGAAGAACATCCATGAGGAGGTGAGGAAGCATATTACCAAGATGAATGCACAGTATAAGGCTAAGGCAGATGAGAAAAGGAGGTATAAGGAATTTCAAGTTGGTGATGAAGTCATGGTTCATTTACGGAAGGAGCGGTTTCCAGTTGGTACATATAACAAGCTGAAAATGAAGAAGTTTGGGCCATGTAAGATATTGAAGAAGCATGATTCAGGAAATGCATATGAGGTAGAATTGCCTAGTGAGCTGAATATTTCACCAGTGTTTAACATTTCAGATCTGACAGAGTATCATGAAGGAGGTGTTGAAGATGAGATCACAGCAGCACAGTGGAGTATTCCAGCAACTAGTTCAGACACTAAGGAGATCGAGGATATACTGGACAGTCATGTTGGCAGAAGCACAAGGAACAGGACATATGAAGAATATTTGGTCAAGTGGAAATGATGACCTGTTGAAGATTCATCATGGCTAACAAAGGAGGAGGTTAACCGTCTTGGTTTTCCTCTGCACACTTGAGTCGTGACAGGGTCACTTCTCAAATTACCCTGGGTGTCTGATGCAGGAGCATCCTGGGTGTAAGAGCAATCTTGCATCACCCAAAAATATTTCTATTTTTGTTTTCAATAAGGGCTATTTTGTGCAGAGCTGTTATTTATGGAAAGTTACTATTTTTGGTAATTTTTGTATGTGCTCAGAATGATCTAATTTCTTTCTTGGAGGTTCATTTTGGTCATATAAGTCTGCCAGTAAAGTTTCATTGCCAGATCAAGTGTATATTGGAAGATATTGAAGATTTTCGGTATTGGCAGTAGGGTACAGAAACTTTGAACTCAGTTTTGAAGGCTTTAGAGGCCCCGGATGAGGTCGAAAATTTGGGTGACGGGCGCTTGCGTTGGTCAAGCCTGTAGAGCGCTTTGTGGCATTTCTGAAATGGGGTTATAATAGCCGAGCAGGTCAACTGGTGATGACTTATGGTCTTCGGAAGTTGGGCCACCTGAAATGGCGAAAAATAATTTTCTTCAAAATTTCTGTTCGGGTTTCAAAGGTTATCTTGAGCTGACTATGATGTAATAAAATGTAAAATAAAATAATTCTAAGTTGGTCGGCCTTATTGGCTAAAATTCTGGAACCTTCCCAGGCGGTGGAAAATTGCCTATATAAGGAAGGTTGTATTATTGTCTTAGGTAGTTCAGAATAATTCTGGGTAGTAGATCTAGGTATTGGTTCGAGGTTTTGTCCTAAAGAATATTGTAAGGGAATGCCCATGTGGCTTTGCATATTGTAATTCTGAAAGTTTGTAATTCCACATTTGTGGAGATAATAAGAAGCCAATTTTCTGTTCTTGCATATTGTTGTTGTTTCTCTATTTCTGTTATGTGTTTGTGGTATTTAAGGGGAGCAACCTTCATCATATAGGATCATGAAAAAGAAAAAGATTCCTCATCCACATAGAACAAAAAATTAAACTATACCCATTCCAAACCTGATCTTAATATTACTATAAACATTATCACTATTAGAGACCTAGATTTTGAATGTGATGTTACCACTCGTAGAACTAAAATTATAGTACAATGAGCCTTGTCCAAACCATTAGTACCCTCCAATTCCTTTACCTCATCCTAGGGTTAGTATAGTTTATTAGATCACCTCAAAAAGATCCCTGCCATAATTTCCATATTCAAATTATTGTGCATATCACCAAATCATAAAGTAGTTATGGAAAAATCCTTACAACAATCATTAATCCCCCAAGACATTGATGTAGATTGGTTTCAAGCCATGGTCACATACTTGGATACTCCTAACCATGTTGCCTTTAGTGAATGAGATTTCCCACACATAAACCTTGTCACAATGATACCTTGCATCTAGAATTCTATGTCCACCTACACAAAGTTATAAGAGTATTGACAGATGGTAGAGATGATCTGAATATTTATACTCTAACATTGGTCCAAGGTTTATGATTCTCCAAGATTTGCGTAGATGTTTCCAAGAAGATTATTATTAGAGAATATGATGATGAAGAGAATCCTTCTAAGGACATCATAACCTTTCTAATCAAATTAGGACCTGCCACACATGACATCATTTTTCAAGTATTGAATCTAGAACTTGGATACAATATGCTCTTAGGAAGACCATGGATTTATTCCATGCAAGTTGTACCTTCAACATATCACCAATGTTGATTCTCAAAAGGATGAACCTGGGGGAGAAAACCTTGGGCCAGACTATTGATGAGCTCACTGACATTATTGCCAAAGTTGAGGGTGTTGCTACCTTCAATGACAGACTTAATGACATGGAGGAGAAAATACATTGCAGTAATGTTTTAACTAGGAAAGTTGAGACTATGGAAAAGAGAATTGACAAGCTGGAGAAAACCATGGGGAATATTGCAAAACAAAGCTTTGCTATCCTCAAGGCTTCAAATGAGCACGTGAAGATCCTGGTTGACAAGTTTGATAATGAGAAAGGGAACCAAGAGATCATAGAGACTAAAGAGGAACAGGGTCGTAGCAAGCGTACAAGATCCAGGTCTAGGATGGTGGAAGATGGCAACAAGAATGACATGGAAGAACTAAAGCTGTCTGCTGCAAACATGCAGATTCTTGCAATTCAGGCTGCAAAACTAATGAAATGTGTTTAGACAGCATCTTGCTATCTTGCTTTCCTTTTTTGCTATCCTTTGTCTTTTGGTTGGCCTTTATGTTTAAGGACTTGTTTGTGTTTCTTTTTTTGGTGCTGTTGCACTTGAACTGTTGGAGCTTAAATGTTTTATCTATTTTCTCTATGTAAAAGGTTTTGGGTCCTTTCAAAACCTATTTTTACGTAATCAAAACATATCACCAATTATTGAAGTTTCCTTACAATGGAGTTGAGATCATCATTCTATGTAATAGGGATCCCTTATTGTATTTCACTAACCTCAAAGGATCTACTTCAATCAGGTACCCCCCAAAAAAGAAGTGTATATATTATCATTCTCCAAATACATAAACTCTTCTAGTCTCTCCAAATCCATTTCCATGTCAACATATGAGCTTAAAATCATAGTCCAAGATAAAGGGTGTAGATGGTACACATATATAGATTCATTATATGTGGAAATGTTTCCCATCTCACCCTGAACTTATGGGAAGTTGAAATAACCACTCAAAAAGAAAGAGAAGCTTTGCATTATTTATGAACCAACTACTATATTCACAATATGGGGTGAATTAAAAAAAAAAATTATTGAAGAGGATTTATCCTATTGGTTATATAGAGATGAGGAACCCCCTCAAGTCCTACTTCTTATCCATGAATATAGGAGGGGATATACCATTATTCATAAATGGGGATACAATGAATGCACTAGTCTCAAAAAGAAAAATCAAGGAATTTTGGAACCAATATTGTACAAACCAAATCCAAAGTTTTGAGATTTAGGGTACTAACCACCTGAGGAATGTGCCTCAAATATCCAGATTCCTAATGAATATTATGCATATGCTTTCAAAAAATTAAGACATTTGAGGAGTACCACTATGAAAAAAATTCAAATGCCTATGTGTGGGATAGCTCTAAGACTTCTAGTATCCTTCACATAAAAAACATCCTTTCCCAATTTGATCAATTATCATTACATGATAGACCCACAGGTTAACACACTTGGATACAAGAATTTTAGAATAGATCTAAATCCTCATCTACCTTCATCCTTAGAAACCCATAAATCCTTATTTGAGTCCTATATCAATACCCTAAAAGTCATTCTTCTATCCTACATCAAAGGTAGAGTAAATATTTCCCTAATCTACCCTAAGTTAATTGATTGGGACCAACAAGATCAACCAAACATAGACATCTTTGAGAATGATGAAGCTATCATTGAGTTCTTGGCACTCTATGATGGTATACCTATTAGAGATCATAAAACTGAATTTACTATTGATCTAGACTGAGTTGCATATTTTGGTGAGTCATATCAATCCATCTGTCACAAAATTGAAAATAATTAAAATATAAGGTTTTTAGGCATAAACAGAAAGATACCTTCTAACTAGAAAAATGTAAAAAGAAAGGACATATCCAAAGGTGAAAACCTCCATGGTAAAAAGAAAGGATGGAGGAATTGACATACTCACAATACATTAGGATAAATCACTACTATTAGAAAATAAAACACAAGAAATCAACCTAGGAATTGAAGAAACCAAGAGACTTACCCACCCTGCGACATCATTAACAACTGAAGAGAAGGAACAATTCATTCAATTTTTCATAGAACAATAAATCAATTTTTCTTGGGCATATTAAAACATGCCTAGGTTGGATCCAGAGTTAGTCTTATGCCATTTGGCACTAAAGCTAGGATCAAAACCCATAAAGAAAAATCTCCAAAAGATGCATATGAAGATAGCATTATTAGTCAAGGCTAAGATAAAAAAGCTAATAGACGTGGGTTTTATAAGATCCATAGATTGCACAAAATGGATCTCTAACCTACTGCTAGTACCTAAACCTAATGAAGATATAAGGATTTTCACTGGCTTTATAAATTTGAACATGGCATGTTTGAAAGATGACTTCTCCATGCCAAATATAGACATGACAATAGACTTAACAATTGGGTATCAAATTTTATCATTAATGGATAGATTCTATGGTAAGAATCAAATCAAAATAGCACTAGAGGACCAAGCTAAAACAACTTTCACATGTGCATGGGGAACTTACTGTTAGAATGTGATGCCCTTTGGGTTAAAGAATGCAGGCATAACTTATCAAAGAGTAATGACCACAATATTCCATGACATGATGCTTATTACTATGGAAGACTATTTGGAAAAAATTATTGCAAAGAAATTAGAAATAAATGGACACTTGTCTATCTTGACCGATTTATTTGATAGGATAGAAGAATATAAAATATGGATGAACCCCAATAAGTGTATCTTTGGCGTTAATTCATGGAAACTTCTGGGATTTATTATGTCAAACTATGAGATAGAAGTGGATTTAGAAAAATTCAAAACAATACTTGAAATGCCACCACCAAAAAATATCTATTAGTTAAGAAGTCTACAAGGAAATTTCCAGTCCATTGGGAGGTTTATTACATAATTAGAAAACAAGTGTCACCCATTTCAACATCTACTTTATAAAGGAGTCCCATTTCTATGGAATGAAGAATGTCAAGCCACATTTCAAGTACTAAAATATTATTTCCTTTCAGTGCCAATGCTCATGTCCCCAATACAAGGTCAACCTCTCCTAATATACACATCAGTGATAAAATATTCTTTGGGGTCTTTATTGGCTCAACATGACTTAGAAGGCAAAGAATGAGTAATTTACTAAATCATGTGAACACTTGTGGCCTATGAAATTAACTACAATGCAATATAAAGGGCATGCCTTGCTATAGTATTTTCTTCATAGAATATCATACACTATATGTTAAGCCACAAGATATTAATGGTGGGAAAAATTAATCCACAAAAATAACTTTTGAGTAAAGCCACATTGACTAGGAGACTAGCTAAATGAGTCATGATTTAGAGTGAGTTTTACCTTGAGTACCTGGATAGAAAAGCTATCAAGGTCCAATTCAATGTAGATCAATTGGTAAATGTGCTAGTGCTAGAAAAACATCCTATGTTTTTTGAATTTATAAATGAAAGTATATTCACCATAGAGGAGAAAACATAGTTAAAGCTATATTTTGATGTTTCATATAAACAAAAAGTTTCAAGTGTTAGAGTGGTATTCATTATACCATAAGGAGATGCTATTCCTAGGTCATATAGATTAATTTTAATTGCACAAACAAAATTACAGAGTATGAGACTCTAATTATAGGGATGAAGACAATATTCCAATAGAAAATCAAACACTTGTAGGCATATAGTGATTCACAACTTATCATCAAACAAGTCAATAATAACTATGATACAAAGGATGAAAAGTTAAACCCATATAAAACCATGATAGAGGATTTCAAGAAATATTTTGACTACATATCCTTTGAGAAAGTCCATTGAGCCCAAAACAAAAAAAATTATGCAATGGTACCAGTGGGATATTTGTTACATATGCCTCTTGATGTTACACATGATGAATTCGTATTAGAGTAGCATATGGTTCCTTCCTTTAAAGTATTGATGCCTAAGTGTGTTTGCAAAGTTGTTATCTCATAATTCCTCCTGATACCAAGACATATATGTCCACCTTAAAGACCAATACATGTCCCTATACCTATGTTAAAACCACAAGAAAAACATCATAAGAAAATCCTCTTGTTATGCCATTATTGTTGAAATACATTATAAAAGAGACCTAGACTAGTACAATCCTCAGATGTCTTGATTATAATGAAGAACACACCACATTACAAGAGGTAAATGAAGGTGTATGTGTTTCTCACTCTAGTGGTCTAACCCTTTCTAAGAAACTAATGAGGATTGGGTATTATTGGCTAACTATGGAGAATTATGGTCGCGCATGTCATCATGGTCATTCTCTCAATGGAGGCTTGTTCTTATTGACAAGATACACCCACCCTCAAGTAATGGTCATAAATACATTACCATTGCCCTTGAGCATTTTAAAAAGTGGATTGAATCTATATCAATGACCTATATAACTGGTAAACAAATATCTAAGTTCATCCTCAATTATATAATATGTCGGTATGGAGATACCCAAAACCCTAATCATATATTGTGGTACTCCTTTCAAGAATAAGAATATCAAAGAACTTTGTAGCCAATTCCACATCCAAAACTATTTCTCTTCCTGATACTACCCCCAAATTAATGGTCAAGCTGAGGTGTCCAACAAAACTATACTGAAAATCCTTAAGAAGATAACTGATGATGCTAGTCAAGTTTGGCACATTTAGATAAATACTGCCCTTTGGTATTATCGATAATGTTCTTGTACCCCTACTAGAGCCACACCTTATTCATTATACTATGGAGTTGAAGCAGTCTTTCCAATAGATGTTGAGCTACCATCATTGCAAGTGTCCTTGGAAAATATTATTTTAGATGAAGATTACTTTGTATCTCTTTCCAATAGAGGCTGAGTTACCATCATTGCGAGTGTCCTTGGAAAATATTATTTTAGATGAAGATTACTTTGTATCTCAACTACATGAGTTAAAACTACTTAATGAAAAATGATAGAATGCCTTGAATCACCTACATGCATACCAAAATTGTCTTTGTGGAAGTTATAACAAGAAACTCTAAGCCAGGTTCTTTGAGGTTAGAGACTTAGTGCTAATGGAAAATTAGAGAAACCTAGTTTACAAAGAGAAGCCCGAAAAGTTTGAAGCTCATTGGTTAGATCCTTATGTTATCATGACAGTCTATGGGTTAGGAGCTTACCAAATTGATGCAGGAGCATCCTGGGTGTAAGAGCAATCTTGCATCACCCAAAAATATTTTTGTTTGCTTTTCAATAATGGCTATCTTGTGCAGAGCTGCTATTTATGGAAACTTACTATTTTTAGTAAGCTGGTCATATGATCTCGAAATGTTTTGATTTCACAGTTGGAGGTTCATCTTAGTCGTATCAGCCTACTAGTTGAGTTTCATTACCACATCATCTGTAATGGTGAAGTTATTGAGGTTTTTGGGTATGAAATCTTTCAGGTCAATTTTGAAGGCCTTAGAGCCTCCGGATCGTGATCAACCCTCGGTTGATTGGAGCTTGTGTGAGTTAGGCATTGTAGATCTCATCTCAGTGTTTCTAAAAAGTGGTTATAATAGATAAATGGAGCTATGGTTAGAAAGTTATGGCCTCTAGAAGTTGGGCTACCTAAAAGCATATTTTGTATTTCTTTTGAGCTGACCCTATTGTAAAAATTGTGAAAATAAAATAATTCTATGTATAGTCAGCCTTAAGGGCTAAATTTTTGGAACCTTCTCGGGTGGTGGAAATTGCCTATATAAAGAAGACCCATAGTGTTGTCTAGGGCAGTTCTGGGTAGATCTGGGTCATGATTCGAGGCTTTGTCCTACAAAATATTATAAAGAGAATGCCCATGTGGCTTTGCATATTGTAATTCTGAAATTTGTAATTCCACATTTGTGGAGATAATAAGAAGTCCATTTTTTGCTCTAGCAAATTATTGTTGTTTCCCTATTTCTGTTATGTGTTTGTGGTATTAAGGGGAGCACCCTTCATCAAGTGGTATTAGAGCAAGAGTTCTTGAGTGTGTAGATAGATCACTGACTGAGAGGTAGTTTGCACTAGGACCGTGGTTAGGGTTTCAACAAGGAGCGTGAAAATACCTCTACGAAGGGAATGTGGCGGAAGAGTTGGTGTTGTGACACCTGAGCTTAGAGCACTCTAGAGACAAGTGTGAGTATTGCAAGAAGAGATTCGTAGAGGAATGAATCTTAATGTCAGAGACAAAAATGAGGATGAAGCCGAGGGAGAAAGAAATTATGATCAAGAAGAAGGTGAAATTCTGAACCAGGAGGAAGAAAGACTTTTTCGGGCCATTTCCAAGATTGGGAAAAGACCTAAGATTGAGGTTCCTACATTTTCAGGAGATCTTAACCTAGAGGAGTTGATCAACTAGATCAATGAATTAGAAGAATATTTTGAGTATGAAGATGTCAAGGATCCTAATCGGGTCAAGTTTGTGAAGGCCAGACTGAAGGGTCATGCGAAGATCTAGTGGCAAGAGATCCAATTAGAATGAAATTGAAGAGGAGAGGATAAAATCACAAGATGGGATCGAATGGTGGATAAATTGAAGCAATAGTTCATTCTTGTTGATTATGAGCTTGACCTATTGAAGAAAATGCAAAGTTTGAAGCAAGCAAGAAGATCTATTCAGGAGTATACAGAGGAGTTCTATCGAATCCTCATCTAGACACAGGCCATGCGGAAGCTGATAAGGAGAAAGTTTCTCGTTACCTTAATGGGTTGAGACTGAGCATTCAGGAGGAGTTGAATTTGGTTCGAATGAAAAGTATTGAAGAGGCATACCAATTTTCCTTAAAAGTAGAGGAAAAGATGAACAAGAAGTTTGAGAGAAGACAAAATGGAAGTGGTCATGGTGGAAGATCTAGTGGACAGTCATATGGTGGCCAAAATGAAGATCTAAAAAAGAAGGATGAGGCCAGTAGCAGTAAAAATCAGAGAGGAAACACTTCCAATCATTTCCATGATTAGAATAATAGAGATCAGAGAGGAAGAGGAAGAGGACAAGGATCAGGAAGATGAGGCTTTTGTGGAACATGTTTTCACTGTGGTGAAGAAGGGAATAGGGCATTTGAATGTCCTCAATGCCAAGGAAGGACAAATAGTAGGAATGAAGGCCAGACCAGAGTTGCATATGTTGATGAAGATGCCAGATCATCACATTTTGAAGATGCTGAAAGAGGAGAAATGCTGATTAAAAAAAGAGTCCTACTGAGTGGTGATAATGAACTTGAGCAAAGGAGGAGCCTATTTCACACTAGATGCAAGTGTGAGGGTAAATGTTGTGATGTGATTATTGATAGTGGAAGCACTGACAATTTGGTATCAGAAGAGATGGTGAAAAAGTTGAAGCTCAAGAGACAGAAACACCCACATCCATATTGGATCACCTGGGTGCAGGATGACCACAAGGTCATGGTCAATGAACAATGCCTAGTGAAGTTCAAGATTGGCGGATACCATGATGAGGTACTATGTGATATCATATCTATGGATGCATGTCATATGTTGTTGGGTAGACTATGGCAGTTTGACAGGTGTGCTATACATGATGGTCATGTGAATACCTATTCCTTGACAAAGGATGGAGTGCGACATAAGCTAAAGCCATTGAATGACACAGAAGAAAAGGTATGTGGTAATGCAAGAATAACTTTTGTTGATGGAAGAAAGTTCCTAGATGGTATGAGGCATGAGCATGTGTGTTTTGCTTTAATTCAAAAATCTAGTAAAGAGGAGGTAGAAGATGTACCTGTAGAAGTTGTAGATTTGTTGAATGAGTTTCAAGATATAATATCTGATAATGTACCTGATGGATTACCACCAATAAGGAAGATCAGTCATTAGATGGACCTGATTCTAGGAGCCAGTTTTCCAAATAATGCAGCACACAAAATGACACTAGTAGAAAGCGAGGAGTTGAATAGACAAGTACATGAGTTATTGCAGAAGGGGTTGATTTGGGAGAGCCTGAGTCCATTTGTTGTACCAGAAGTATTAGCACCAACAAAGAATGGAGAATGGAGGATGTGTACAGACTCCAAGGAAATAAACAAGATCACAATCAAGTATAGGTTTCCATTGCCATGAATGGATGATATTATGGATTGTTTGAGTGGAGTTGTGTATTTCTCAAAGATAGATCTGAAGAGTGGATATCATTAGATTTAGATAAGAGAAGGAGATGAATGGAAGCCTACTTTCAAAACAAAGGAAGGACTGCATGAGTGGTCCATCATGCCTTTTGGGCTAACTAATGCACTGAGCACTTTCATGCGGCTCATGAACGAGGTTTTGAAATAGTTTCTGGGTAAGTTTTTCATTGTTTACCTAGATGATATTTTGATCTTTAGTAAAAAATTGGAGGAACATATGGTGCATATTCGTATGGTGTTTGAGAAGCTGAGAGAAGAGAAATTATTGATAAATTTGAAGAAGTGCAGTTTTGTGAAGAAAGAGTTAGTGTATTTGGGATTTGTAGTTTCAGCAGAAGGTTTAAAAATGGACCCAGAGAAATTACAGGCTATCCTTGAATGGCCGACTCCAAGGAGTGCTATGGAGGTAAGATCTTTTCATGGTTTGGCTCGCTTTTACAGATAGTTTATAAAAAAATTTAGAAGTATTTGTGCACCCTTGAATGAAACAATGAGAGGGGATAGAAAAGAGTTCAAGTGGACTAATGGGGTAGATAAGAGGTTTAAACTATTGAAATAGAAAGTTACAAAACAACCTGTTTTAGCACTTCCAAATTTTAATAAGGTGTTTCAAGTAGACTGTGATGCTAATGATACTACAATAGGAGCTGTTATGAGTCAAGAAGGTAAACCTGTTGCTTATTTTAGTGAAAAGTTAAATGATGCCAAGAGAAAATATTTTTTTTATGATTAGTAATTTTATGCTATAGTTCAGGCATTGAAGAAGTGGAGACACTATCTACTTCCTAAGTAGTTTTTCTTATATACTGATCATCAAGCTTTGCAATATTTAAATAGTCAAGGAAAGTTGAATCAGAGGCATTTGAAATGGGTTGAGTTTTTGCAGAGTTATAGATTTTTTTGAAACGCAGGAGTGGAAAGTCTAACAGGGTTGCAGATCTGCTTAGCAAAAGGCAACTATTGCTGACAAAAATGCAAATTGAGGTGGTTGAGTTCAAGGAGCTCAAGAAATTGTATCTAGAGGATCTTGATTTTGGTGAAGCTTGGAAAGCTTTCACATAACCTGTTACTCTAGACATAACGAAGTGGTTGGATTTCATAATTTAAGATGATATGCTATTCAGAGGGAGCCAGTTGTGCATTCCACAAAGTTCTATGAGGGAGAATATCATCAAAGAGAAGTATAACGGAGGATTGGTTGGACATTTTGGTTGTGATAAAACCCTTTCTTTGGTTAGTGAGAACTATTATTGGCCACAGTTGTAGCAAGATGTCAAGAAGTCTGTACAAAGTTGCAGAGTATGTCAGATGGAAAAAGGAGTGAAGTAGAATATAGGTTTGTATCAGCCATTACCTATACCAGAGAAACCTTGGGAGGATATCAGTATGGACTTTGTTCTTGGTTTACCAAGGATGCAACAGGGACACGATTCAATTTTTGTGGTGGTTGACAGATTTTTGAAAATGGCACATTTCATTCCTTGCAAGAAGACTAATGATGTTGTTCATGTAGCAGAATTATTTTTCAGAGTAGTGAGACTACATGGTTTGCCAAAGAGCATAGTTTCAGATCAGGACACTAAGTTTGTTGGATATTTCTGGCGCACATTGTGGAAGAAGTTAAAGACATATTTGAAGTTCAGTTCATCACACCATCCACAGACTGATGGACATATAGAGGTGGTGAATAGAAGTTTGTGAAATTTTTTGAGATGTTTGGTTGGAGATCTGCCAACAGGATGGGATTTGATTTTACCATAGGTAGAATTTGCATACAATAATTCTGTCAATAGGAGCATTGGTAAATCACCATTCTAGATTGTATATGGAAGTAGTCCAAGAAATGCATTTGAGTTGAGAAAGATAGATAAAGGAGCAATAAGTAGTGCTAAAGCTGAGGATTTTGCAGAACATTTGAAGAACATCCATGAGGAGGTGAGGAAGCACGTTACCAAGATGAATGTGTAGTATAAGGCTAAGGCAGATGAGAAAAGGAGGCATAAGGAATTTCAGGTTGGAGATGAAGTCATGACTCATTTGCGAAGGAGAGATTTCTAGGTGGTACTTATAACAAGTTGAGAATGAAGAAGTTTGGGCCATGTAAGATACTGAAGAAGCATGATTTAGGAAATGCCTATGAGGTAGAATTGCCTACTGAGCTGAATATTTCACCAGTGTTTAACATTTCAAATTTGACAAAGTATCATGAAGGAGGTGTTGAAGATGAGATCACATCAGCATAGTGGAGTATTCCAACAACTAGTTCAGATACCAAAAAGATTGAGGATAAACTGGATAGTCATGTTGGGAGAAGCACAAGGAACAGGACATATGAAGAATATCTAGTCAAGTGGAAAGGATGACCTATTGAAGATTCATCATGGCTGATAAGGGAGGAGGTTAACCATCTTGGTTTTCCTCCGCACACCTCAGACATGATGGGGTCACTTCTCAAATTACCCCAGGTGTCTGATGCAGGAGCATCTTGGGTGTAAGTGCAATCTTGCATCACCCAAAAATATTTTTGTTTTCTTTTCAATAAGGGCTATCTTGTGTAGAGCTGCTATTTATGGAAACTTACCATTTTTAGTAAGTTGGTCATATGATCTCGGAATGTTTTGATTTCACAGTTGGAGGTTCATCTTAGTCATATCAGCCTACTAGTTGAGTTTCATTGCCACATCATCTGTATTGGTGAAGTTATTGAGGTTTTTGGGTATGAAATCTTTTAGGTCAATTTTGAAGGCCTTAGACACTCCGGATCGCGATCAACCCCAGCTAACTAGAGCTTGCGTGAGTCAGACACTATAGATCTCGTCCTAGCGTTTCTGAAAAGTGGTTATAATAGATATACGAAGCTACGGTTAGAAAGTTATGGCCTTTGGAATTTGGGCTATCTAAAAGCATATTTTGTATTTCTTTTGAGCCGACCCTATTGTAAAAATTGTGAAAATAAAATAATTCTATGTATAGTCGGCCTTAAGGGCTAAATTTCTAGAACCTTCTCGAGAAATTGACTATATAAAGAAGGCTCGTAGTGTTGTCTAGGGTAGTTCTGGGTAGATCTGGGTAATGATTCGAGACTTTGTCCTATAGAATATTGTAAAGGGAATGCCCATGTGGCTTTGCATATTGTAATTCTAAAATTTGTAATTCCACATTTGTGGAGATAATAAGAAGCACATTTTCTATTCTTGCAAATTGTTGTTGTTTCCATGTTTTTGTTATGTGTTTGTGGTATTAAGGGGAGCACCCTTCATCACAAATTTTCTACACCAAAGGGCCAACCTCTACTAGATCCTATAAATAGCTTGCATCTACACAAGTTCTATACATAACCCTTGGACTAGACAATTTTCAAAAATGTGCGTAAGAAATACAAAAAAAAATAAAAAACTTAAAAATAAATTAAAAACACTTTAAAAATTAAAATTAAAAATTAAAAAAATTAAAAAATCATCACCTTGATGAAAACCTAGCAAATAGGCATCTTGTGTGACACAAAAAAAATAGAAATTAAGAGAAATAACTTAAACTATATTAAAAACCACTTCGACGGCACCTTGAGCAAGTACCATGGTGAAAAGTAGGCAACTGGTGTCATGTGTACAGATCATTGCTCCATTATCTATCATTATTCAAAGCTGATATTCCTTGTCATTTCATTCCAATTTCTTTCAGATTCTATGTAATAATCACCTTGATCATCCATAGATGGCTTGAAATTTATCACCCATCCTTGTCAGTCCTACCCCTTGTCCTAAATTGAGTCAATCCATCATATGTCCATTTCACAATAAATCCACTTTCTATCCTAATTAAGGGAAAGTATGGTGTCATGATACTAAAATATCCTATAAATATTAAAAAAAAAGAGAAAAAATATCTTGAAAAATGCCCCATGCCCCCCCCGCCCCCCCCCCCAAAAAAAACTATAAAAGTCCTAAAAGATCCATAAAAATAATAAAAACATTGGAAATCTTGCAATAAAGCCTCTTTTTTATACATTGTCCACTATCAATACAACAATCCTTTTGCATAAACATGCATTGAACAAATGTCAAACATAACAAGTCTTACCTTCACAAAATCACCCTTTAACTGACAAAATTATCATCTAGTCCTCAAACCCAACTAGTCAAATTGTCTTATCAATCGGTCAAGTCAAATTCAATCCTTTTGTCATATGGTCATTATGTCTCACATAAAGGATTAATATACTTGAAACTAGATAGGTCGGTCTTATACAAGGTATCTCATTCTTGAAACTAGACATCATTGTCATTATCAAACAAACACATAATACTAACATAAAATCAGTATGGTTGTTCACTTGTTTAGTCAAGTTGGTCTTATTCTATTTTGATTTTCACAAGTCACGCTGCTATGCATATTTGGGATATCCACATGTGATTGGAGATGTTGAGATGGTTCACGACTTTATTTTTCTTTGTCTGCTATTTGTAGGGTATTTTCCATGAAGTCTAAGAAAGGCATTTTGAGTGTCTGTGATAGGTAAGATCACACATGAGAAACGTATCTAATGCAGAAAATATTACAAAGGACAACAACACTCATAGCTGTCAATGCACATACCTCAACTCTTAATGATCATCCTTAGATGTATTGGTCAACATTCTTTGTCTATTCAAAGTTCATGTCAAAATTCAAAGGGACAATCCTACCTTGATCTTTCATATCTTGGTGGGAAAACACCTATTTTTCTAAAATAAAAGTTGCTCAATGATAAAAAAATAATTGCTCAAAAAAGCTAGAATTAAAAGTGGTTAATGAACTTTGTGACTTTAGTTTAGCTTCATTCTCATCTCATACCACCTCATCATGTCATATATCTTATATATCTCAAAGCTAACAATTCTTTTTGTCAATCCTACAAGTCATGATATGGTATTGTGGCACAACAAAAAATAATACATCCTTCACCCATAGCATGTTAGTACATAGATCAGAAATCATAATCATAAATTTTATCATAAGTCCATTCATTACATCAAGTAAATGTATATAAAATGTAAACCATAACACATCACATCTGTATCACATAGATTCATTTAGATAAAATAAACTACATCATATAATGCATACAAAAAATACAAAAAATATAGCACATCATATGTCAATAAGCCATTACATATAAATATTCATATATGCATCTCATACATCATAGGAAAACATAAAATAATGTCATCACATAAGATAGAACATAAGTCACTTTGAATCATCATAGATATAGATCATCATAACAATCATAGACATACTCATAGAAATAAACCATAAGCATCATTGATACATCATCATAGAAATAAACCATAAGCATGCATCAAGGAAATAAAACACATAATCCTACCAAAACTACATATCATGTATATAACTCAAAAAGGTGTCATGCTACAATATCATAATGCATGTCTAACATGATCATCCAAGTTTGCAAAATATATGCAAGAATATGTCTATATAACTATCAACTAGTGATACCATCGCACTTTGAACTAGTGGGTCTCGATCATGCATTAGTAGAGCGTACTACCTCAGGCTGTGCAGTGGATGTACCTGCATCTTTCTATGGTGGCCTAAATGGCTACATAAATACCCCACTTATATGAGATATATAAGATCTTTTTGGCCTCTGGGATGCAGTATAGTTGGGAACCCTCTGATTGGGAGGAACCACACTCTTATAGTGATCCCTCCAATACTATATCTCTCTGCCACCATCTCATTCTACTTTATACGTATGATCAATCACCCCCTATAGTTTCAAGTCCTATAAAATCTGAATAAATACCCTCACATCCATCTCTTCCTATCGCCCCTTGGCCTCCATTGTTTGTACCTATGTCCTCAAACCATCCCTCTCCCTCTCCAATCTAGCTATGTATCCCTTCAAAACTGCCACCTTCACAATCAACCATTGTATCTCTAAATATGTCATTGCAAGCCTACCCTATGTCACCACCACCATATTCCTTTCCTCTCTAGCCCTCATCTCGTTAGTACCTAGTTTCTATTGTAAGAATATGACCTACTCTTGTAGAATATATATCTCAACTTTCAAGGTTCTCATGTATAGAATGTGTTGCACATCCTACCCAATGAGTATGCCATTTAATAAAAATCCAACCTCCTTGAAACCTCCCATTTCCACATCCATTAAATCATCTCCCCCCTCCTCCTTAATATCATCCTCCTCCTTGTGTGATGAGATGCTCACATCAGTGATCTCATTATCAATCTCTTCCTCACTAGACCATGTCATGTCTACTTTTGTCTCCTCCATTGGGTCCTCTCCTCACACATCTTCACTTCCAACATCCATACCCTCCTCTTTTCCACCCATTAGGACACCGAATACAATGCCACCTCCACCTCTATTCTCTCTTCCACCATCACACTTGCCCCCATCACCTTGTCCCCATCCTCCATCTCTCCCTTGATCTCTCCCATGACCTCTACCTTCATCCATCCCTCCTTTTACCCATCCTCCATCCTTCCCTCCATATATACCACCTCTACCTTTATCTCTACCACCTTAGAAACCTCTATATCCTTATCTCCCCAGTATCCTTTATATCTATTTGATACTCCAAGCCATATTAATTGGTAGAGAAATACTAGGATCTTATATGGAACTGGTCAGTGCTATACCCACTAAGAATCAAACTCAGACATTGTGCCTGTGTACACCACTTGATAACCCCAAGCCCATCTCTAAGCTACCAATCCTTGAAATTGAGCTATTGTTGTATCCATAAGAATAAATGGTCTGCATCTCGATATCTCTACTGCAACGGGAAAACTATATAGATCCTATAGGCACATCCTGCCTCTCCCCAAATTGTCTCAATACCTTATGTGGTAACCAAATATCTATAATCCTTTGAGTTTGAATGGTTATTTTTATCAAATAATACTTATGTTTTAAAAAAATCCAAATGACATCCTCACCATCCCAAGCCACACATCTAATATATGGCCTTCATGCAAACTCTCTCAAAATGTAAAACTAATGTCTCTAAAATCTAGTATGTCTGACTTGTCTTTGTGCTACCACACCATAATAAAACACATAGGAATTTCCTACCTGAAATGGTTTTCTATCAAAAATTTGGTGACACACTATTATACTCTCCCATGCCCAAACCTGTAGGAGTGTAACCCAATATCCTAAGGGTACTGTGCACTGTGGTACACTATGTCATACATTTTGAAATAAACCATACTTAATATACATGGCCCCTAAGAAAAAATCTACTCTTTGTCCACATGCTAAACACAAAATCCCCCCACCCCACTGGAAACCCATGTCCCCTCCTATAAGGAACCAAAAAGATTCTAGCTACTAATCCAAACAAAAATGAAAATTAGTCATCATACTCTATTACCTGTTGGCATTTGATGAAGATTAGATGAAGATGATAATGTAATGAATGTTGTAGTGTTATCATTGGTGGAAAAAAGTCTTCTAGGATGATGGGATCATATATGCCAATGATAAAGTTGAGTGTATAATGAATTTTCTAAGTATCTAGCGTATTGGTGATAACATAGTTAGTCATGGTGAATGTGATGCGTGGTGATGATCGAGATAGTTATGGTTGTGCGATTGGATAGGAAGAATCTTTAGATTCATGTCAACCTACTTCTATGATCGTGTAAGTAGATTCAAAGTACAGATGAATTTTTTGTGGAAACATCAGTGTTATCAGCTATAACAACCAATTGGTCAAGTCAAGGTGATGAAATTGAGATAGCAATTTGATAAGAGTTAATAATTGTTTTATTTTTAAATTTACTTATTGAGGGCTGACCTTAAGGATTTCAATTTACTATTTTGGCGGGATCGCTTATGAAATTTGGATGGATTTTGGAGGTCAACATCAATAATAGGTTTTAGGGTTAGTCTACCGACCTAAATGTTTATATAAAGAGATGAAATCATAGAAAAATTAGAAGAGTTAGATGTTGTGCTGATTGTGACTACTAAAGGTGAGGTTTGTATGATCATAAAAATGATTTGAGTAATTTTGAATATCTGGTAGGTAGAGTGTTCTACATTTAGATCATTTATTATTGGGTTCATTCTCAAGGCAAGTTCTAACATGCTTGCGGTCAAACTCCTCTAACTAGGTTACTCTTAATAGGGTATGCAATTGTAATACCCCAAAAATGGGCTATAGGTTCATTGACCTTTTACATCAACAATTCGATTGAAATCGACATAAAATTCCTAACCTAAGGCACATCTGCACATCAAGTTATCAAAATCCTAATTGATTATCCTAATTCTGCATCAGGGAAGATTCCTTGAATATTCCTATTTATCCTAATTATCTTTAATTAATAATTATTTGGCTATACATCATATTTATCCTAAAGTTTGATTAATTGAATATTTTGAATATTTAATTAGATTTAATTCTACCACTTAATTATTTAATTAGATTTAATAATATTTATTCCTAAATTGTATTATTTAATTTTGACAATAAATTAAAAAATCCTATGCATAATTGATTAAATTCTTATTTAATTAATTTAATCAAGTTGTCAATATTTAATGATATAGTTTTTGAATAAAGTTTGATTAAATAATTGATTAACCCATAAATCAATTGTTTTAATTCAAAAATTAGTTAAGTTGAAGATAAATCACTTTATTTATTTATTTAATTCATAATTATCTATGCACATTCAAAGAGCAGTTAAACTTTAAATCAGAAAATCAATTCAAGTTGTTATCTTTTTGAAACTCAACATCTATTTTGAGTTGAAAGTTGATCTAAACTTCTGATTTAAGTTAAAAAGCTATTTTTGCATCATTTTGCATGATTTTGTGAGTTAATTAATTCTGATTTCTTGTTAACTCAAAAATCAACCTGAGTTTATCAAGAGTGATTTATGGCTTTTCTCAATGCATCCTCAAGCCCATGATTTCTATAAAATCAAGGCTCAGCTATTCACAATTACATCTCTCAAATTTGCACAATTACTCTGGCGAAATTGCATATGAAGAATCAAGCTTTTGCGATAGGTGACTTTTTGAGATCAAATTAATAATTTTCATAGCTTTTGCATAGTTTTCCATATCAATTCATATCATTATTAGATTAAATTTGCATATCATTTCATTCCATTCTAGCTTAGATTCATACAGTTTTTCATCCTAATTGCATATAAAATCCTAAAAAAATAGATTAATCTGCATTCATCTTTTTGCATTCAAATCCTTCGTTTAGGTGTTGCATTGTCACTGATCTTGGTCTAATCTAAGAATACCATAATCACACCTACTAGAAGGTAGTAAATTGTCTGGTTAGCTTAGTTTCATTTATTTACATATTTCTTTGATTTGCTAACCTCTAATGTTTTACTGAAGTGTTGTGTCTCCATCTAGGTACAATTTTCACACACATTTCTGGCACCCACCGTGGGGCCCTAAAATGGGTTTCCATTTCTATTCTAACATTTTCTATCAATTTTCTATCATTTTCTGGCCAAAACTGTGATTTTTAATTTTTGTCTGTACAATTTTCGTATGATTTTTGTCAGAAAGTCATGCCATAACCATTGGAGTTTCGTATGACATTCGGTGTTTTCAAGACTCGTACATGTTCTTATACATTATCGTTTGGGAGCTACTTTGTCATGTGGGCATACACCCATTGTCGTACGAGTTTCCAGACTATTGTACGGGAGGTAACATATTGTCGTACGAGTTTTGACATCAGAATTCAATTCTTGTTTCAAATTTTTAGGTAGTTTTCCAGATTTGATTTTTGGATTTGGACTAATAGCTAACCCTAACAATTAAAAGTTTTTGTTTCTAATTGATATTTGCTAATTCTGATTGGAAAAATGCAACAAAATTACAAAAATAGGTAAAATTTACTAAGCGTGTTGCGAGGAACGCAAGTATTTTATTGCATCTAATAACACTTCATTTTGGGACATAAAATGAACTCTCACGTATTTAGCTTGTGTGATGTTTCCTGCTTTCATATCATAGACTTTAGTTTTGGGCTATAAAACAAACATAGATTTTATTTTTGCATATCTGTCACACATAGTAAATAGGCCCTATGAACACTATTTGTGGATGATCTTGAAAGAGTGGGCTTCATTCTTTTCTTCACACATGCGAAGCTCTTCTTGACGAAGGTTCCCCTTGTAGGTAGGGAGGTTACTGAGATTATTTCACATTATACTTGGTTTGGTCCTCAGCTTTTGATTGATACGTTCTCTCTTCGGAGAGATCGATAGACATAGTTGTTGACATCACAAATCTTGACGAGATAATTTTAGTCTTAGCATGTCAAATTAATTTGTTTGTTGTGTTTGGGTAAAAGTGATAAGGCTAGAGGATTATGCTCTACTCCCTTTTTGGGTAGTATCAGAAACTCAAATCCTTGGATCTAGACCAAGTCCCCATGTGGTATCTTTTTTGAGTCACCTTTAGAGAGGGTTAACCGTAGTGGACATTCCCTTTATTGGGTCAACCATGTGGATGGAACCTCAAGTGGTAATAGCAATTTTTTCCATGGTAGCAATGACCACTATATAAATGTCTTTGTGGAAGAAATTTCCACAAGTGTGGTCTCTTGTTGGGCTGTGAGATCACCCTAGAAGCTCCTAATTGATTAAATTATCAGACTATGTCAAAACCCCAGTGTGACTGGATTAGAGTTCACCCTCTTGAGATCACAAAATTTGCAGAGTCAAACCATTACTAAACACCTTAGCGAGGCCAAATTTTTATTTTTCTAGGACTATGTGCATTATTGGAAAACTTTTTGAGAACATACACAAGTAGCATTCCTAGGGATTAGCACAATAAGTCACTATTGCTTGTTCATGCACAAGGTTGCTTTTTCCCTTGTTCATTATTTTGAGATGATTGATTTCTTCCCTTTTCTTGCTGTTCTACATGTTTGCTATCTACTTGGTCCTTTGGAAATGAACTGTTACATGAATCTACAAACCTAGATAGAGAAAATCTTATAAACAAACTAATTCTGAAAACTAAAAAATTGCAAAATCTAACGCAAAATTCTTTTATGGAGTCCAAAGTCATCTTAGAGTCTTAGAAACTCATATGATTTTCCACCAAAAGTCATATCAGAACCCCTATATTGTCGTATGGGAGCTAAAGCATTTTTGTACGAGTTTGTCAGGAAAAGTCAAAGAAAATCAAACTCTGGTGTCAATTGTTGTATGAGCCTTGTCAATTGTCATACCAGAGCCTACCTAGACTCATACGATCGTGGAGAAAGTCATATGAGAATTGTGAAAAATTGCCAGAAACTTGCCAAAATTGCCATAAATCTAGTTTTTATAGCCTACTTCCAGATTCTGTCAAAAACATCATTGTGTCAAGAACAGAGCAGAAACTAGAAAGAATCCAATCTATTTTCCTAAAAGTGGTCTCTTGAGTCTGATCTAGCCTTTTGATCTATTGATTTGAGTCATTTTCATTTTGTGTCAACATCATCTTCAATTCAGTCTTCAACAAAATGGCTAAGTGTTGCGAGGTCATGTCTGCCATCAATTGGGTGTCTACCCATACTACTAGGGCACAATATCCTTCATTTACGTCCAATCTATCTTCAATCAACCCAATCTTGCAAGGTTGTGTCATTCGATCTTCTCGAATAAATTCATTCTTCAGTTGTCTTAATCTTTCTCTTTTGCTTCACCCAAAGTTGATGGTGGAAACTAGAGCTTCATCATAGCGAAAATAAGGAGAAAAACCCAGATTCTCTTCAGCCGCATCTTTTGTGATTGCTGAGAGATTTCATCAACCTTTTGACACAACTAAATTTGTAGAAGATGCTCTTGGAAATCTTTACTTGATAAGTGGTTACATCACTCCTTCTACATCAATCTATGCAGGTCATCAAGTAACTCCCCCTGCATCAATCCACGTAGGTCATCAAGAAACTCCTCAACAATCAATCCCTGGTAGTTCTCTTAACAACATTATGTCTCAAGGAGGAGGAAACCAAGGGTCCTAAGGATATCAATCACAACATGGTGCGGATCAAGAACCCACACCTACTAAATTGCTCAATATCAAAATGATGATAACTTCAAGAAAATGATGAGGCATTTCTTGAAAGAAGACAGAGAGACATACTTCCTAGAGTTGGCTCACCAAGGGGCTAAAATTCCTCCAAAATTTAATGTTGAAGATATCATCACACGTGAGGAAGAAAATCCTATCACAACTATGATGAAATAGATGCATGCCATGCAAGTCAAGCTCAACAAACTCAAAAAATAAAAGGAACCTAAGGAGTTTTCCATGGAGGCTCTATGCCCTTTTCCATTTGATAAAGACTTGTACATGTCACCATTCCCAAAAAGAGTGGAGATGTCTAAATATGATAAATACAATGGAAAATCTGATCCTCAAGATCATGTCAGAGAATTCTATACTCAATCTATGGAGTTCATGCATGAACCAACCTACCTAATGCATCTTTTCACTTGATCTCTGGGAGGGTCAACTATTCATTGGTTCTCAAAAATGCCTTCAACAATCAAAACTTTTGAGGAGTTAATCAAACTATTTTATTAAAAATACTCCTACAACATCCAGCATTCGGTCACTATGATTGACATCTGCAATCTGAAATAGAACTCAGGAGAACCATTCCTAACTTTTCTCAAATGATGGAGGAAATTTTTTTCTCTATATGCTAGACCTATTCCAAAAACTGAGAAGTTGGAAATTTTCATCAACAATCTTGTTTCAGTAATCAACTACCATTTGCAAATGCAAAATCATACATCCTTTGATAAAATGGTCGAAAATGCAATCAAAATTGAGAAAGTCCTTGTACAAAAAGGAGACATATCACTTCAAAAGGACAAGTATGAAACTAGATCTAGTTCTAAAGACAAAGGCAAAAATTGGAACAATAATAAAGGCGTTGTCACATATGGTGTTGTTGATACTATTTGTGCCCCATCTAAGGCACCTGCTTTCAATCTCACTGTTGGCACCCAAGCTATCAAAGCCTCATAGGCAAAAACAACAGAGTTGAACAAGAAGCCATCTAACTATAAACCTTGGGCTACAGATCCTAAACACAAGTTTACTCCTCTTGGAGAGTCCTTGGAATCTTCCATGAAAACTCTGTTAGCCAACAACATCATCACTTTTCTTGAGATAAAATTATTTTATCCGGAACCTAAGCCAAAATGGTGGAGAGAGAATGATTTCTATGACTTCTATCACAATAAGGGTTATAAAACCAATAAATGTATACACTTGAAACACACCATACAAGACAAAATTGACAATGGAGAAATTGTAATTGACAATCATAAAAGCAATAATGATCATACAACATTCACGGAACCATTTTTGAAACATGGTCAAGGAGATTCATCTTCTCAGCCTAACATGGGTGATAAAGTCAATTATGCTTACTCTAGAAACAATGTTGTCATAAATATGGTTGAACCATGCCTATTTGAGCATTGCAATGTCATCACAATTGTAAGAAGGGATAGAGATAATCAATCAACAAATGTAGTTATTCGATCACAAGCTCAGGTGCATCTACAAGGACAAAATTCGGATTCATCAAATGTCCCTAAGGTTCCCTTTAATCTTTCATCTACTTCTAAATAGAAGGCTACCTCTAAATTATCAAATCCTAAAGACATGAGACCAACATCATACAGTACTGTCCAACAAATCCAACATACAAATGCAAAAATCTCGATGTTTGAGTCACTTCGGATATCTCCAACTCATAGAGCCATTCTAGACAAAGCTCTACTCAGATCCAATGTTCCTGACAACCTTGATTTAGATAGATTCTAGACTATGGTTGGTCATCTGACATCCCCCCACTATATCTCCTTTTCAGAGGAAGATGATAACTCCTTGAGTCATCTGCATAACTAGCCCTTGCACATTGAAGTCTTAATCCAAAACCATCAAGTCAAACATGTGTTGATAGATGGAGGCGCTGGTCTCAACATTTGTTCTTACAGCTTGATCACACAATTGGGATTATTAGAAGCTTCCATTGAGCCTAAAAAGAAGATAACTATCAAGGCATATGATGAACAAGAAAGATCTTCAAAGGGAACCATTGTCTTACCTACAGGATAGGTCCAATTATTAGAGATATCACATTTCAAGTTCTCAATCTACCTTTGGCTTACAACATTCTCTTAGGGAGACCCTGGATACATGAAATGTGAGCTATTCCTTCCACATACCATCAATGTTTGAAATTTCCTTATGAAGGAGTAGAGGTGACAATTCCAGCTGACATATCTACAACTTGCAATGCATTGAAAGAAAGTGTTGACAAACTTGTTCCTAATAACAGAGAATCTACCACTAAGAAAATAGATATTGCGTCTACATCCAAGATGGAACATTGCACAAGAAGTCAAAATTAAAGACAAGGGTATGGGAGAATACACAATGGAACCAGTTTTATCTCTCACCTCTCTACCATTGTCCCCAAAATCTTATGGACAACCTTCTGAAAAAGTGAAACCCAATGCTAAAGAGTCCCAAGTCATATTTATTGGAAGCTTTGTAATAGAGCAAGTATCTAAACAAGAGTTTGAGGAAGAGGAAGTCATGCTTGCATGGTTATAAAAGGATGAGTCTCAATCCCAACTAGTCTAGAAATGCGATTCCACTTCAAGCAAAATTCCTCAGAAGTCATATGGACTAGGAGACAAATTGATCACAAAAATGGGATATACTAGAAAAGGACCTTTAGGACTACAAGGTAAAGGTCTTCTATCACCTATTGACTACCGTGGCTGAAAAAACTAGAATACAACAGGTCTAGGATATCAAAAGAAGCCTTTCTATCTTAGAAAAAACTATCCACATGTCTTAGAACAGATTGAACCATTAGCCACAATTCAGATAAAGGAAGAAACACAACAATCTGACAGTGATGATTCAGACACTACTGATGAGCTCATTCCTTATGAGCATTTTCCTAAAGAAATACTAGACCTCCTTGAAGTTGAAGATGACCCAATAAAAAGAATCAATGTAGTAGAAACACAAGAACCTACTATGGAACAAAATACAATTGCACCACAAGAACCAATTGATCTTGAAGAAAACCACACAGACATGGAGGAAGGTGGTAGCTATTCTTAAATGAATTCCCATGAGTATAAATTCAAATCAGAGTCAGAAGGAAATCCTTCTTGGGGAATTCACCCTAACTTTACACATATTCTTGACTTTCCAAGAGGCCTAGATGAAGAATCAAATGACTATGAGTGGGGAGTCATTCCAGAGGAAGATGAGCTTATCATAGAGAAATATGTAGATGTCATTCACGAATATGTGCCTAAACCCAATGTAAGTCTAGAGTGAAATGATGAACTTGACGAGTTTGATCCATCGATGGCTGAAGTGGACTCCCACAATGACATTGAGCCTATTCCCTTTTTGATTTTTAATATGACCTTCAAACTCAAAAGTTGGGTTAGGACCGATGATGATAGATCCATATCCATAAACACTATTTCCCAATCCTTCCCCACTTTGACTATCCAACATCCTAAACTTCTTGACCAAACCTCCACGAATCCGAGCCATGATATCTATACCTTTCCAAATGATTATGCCCTTGCTTGCTACCTCAATGTAGTTGAGCCTATGATGATTTCCATCAGTGAATCAAGCATTAGCATGATGGAGTCAAACATCAAGTATCTCATTCAAAAGAATAAGAATAAAAATAAAAAGAAAAAGAGTTCTGAGGGTGAAAACCACTTTGTGGTAGTCTCAGAACCTACAAAAGTAAAAATAAAAGATGTATCCAAAGGTGAAAACCTCTCTGAGGTGCTTAAGGATGAGATATTTGATGTCCTTCTGAGTCATTTATAGGATAGATCTCCAGTATTTATAGGACATATCTCTAGTATTGATTGAGCCCACTTAATCTATCAACTTGGGAACAGTAGAAGAACCACAATTGATTCATGTACCACAATCCTTATCAGAAGAATAAAAGAAAACATTTAAGACATTCCTAATAGAAAAGAAGATAAAATTTTCATGGAAATATTCAGATATGCTAGGGTTGGATCCTAATCTTATAATGTACCATTTATCTATAGCTCCAAGAGTCAAACCTATTAAGCAAAAATTGAGAAAGATGCATCCACATGTTGCACTCTTGGTCAAAGCTGAATTAGAGAAACTACTTAAAGTCAGATTCATCTCTGTTATTGATTATGTAGAATGGATCTCTAACATAGTTTCAGTATCAAAACCAGACAAATCTATAAGAGTATGCACAAATTTTAGAGATGTAAACAAAGCATGACCTAAGGATGATTTTCCATTACCAAATATTGATATGGTAGTGGACATGACTGTGGGCTTTGAGATGTATTCTTTAATGGATGGTTTTTCTAGGTACAACCAAATAAAAATTGCTCCAGAGGATCAAGAGAAATCTGCTTTCACATGTGTCTGGGGTACCTTCTGTTGGAATATCATGCCATTTGGGCTTAAGAATGCTGGTGCTACATATCAAAGAGCTATTACCTCTACCTTTCATGACATGATGCATCAAACCATGGAGGATTATGTTGATGACACCTTGGCTAAATCTATGATAAGATATGAACATCTATAGACTTGAGAAAAATACTAGATCGAATGGAGAAGTTTAGTCTCAGACTGAACCCTAAGAAGTGTGCTTTTGGTGTCATTCTGGAAAGCTCTTAGGCTACATTGTTTCAAAGAAAGGAATTGAGGTTGATCCTGCTAAAGTCAAAGCTATCATGGAGATGCAACCTCCCAAAAACATCAATCAAATGAGAACTCTACAAGGAAGAGTGCAATCAATCAGACATTTCATATCTCAGCTAGTAGACATATCACAACCTTTCACAAAGACATTACATAAAGGTGTGACTTTTGCATGGAATGAGGAGTGTGAAAAGAACTTTAATCATATCAAGAAATATCTATCAAATCCTCCAATTTTGATGCCTCCTATTCAAGGGAATCGATTGATCTTATATGTCTCTACCACAGATACATCACTAGGGGCATTACTAGCGCAACATGATGAGGACAAGAAGGAAAGAGATATATACTATATTATAGAACATTGGTGGCATATGAAAAGAACTATTCCATGATTGAGAAAGATTTTCTAGCTGTGATCTTTGCATCATAGAAATTGAGACATTATATGTTAACTCATACCACACATTTGGTAGCTAATATTGATCCACTCAAGTACCTACTAAGTAAAGCTGCCCTCACAGGTAGATTAGCCAAATGGGTGATGCTATTAAGTGAATTTGACATTGAATATGTTGAAAGAAAAGCTATAAAGGGTCAAGTTATTGCTGATCAACTGTATGATGCACCATTGTTTGATGATACACCAATGCAAATGGAATTCCTAGATTCCTCTATCATGAATCTTTCTTCTAGAGCATGGAATTTATTCTTTGACAGCTCCTATACATAGAATGGATCTGGAGTAGGCATATTGTTCATCACTCCTCAAGGATACTCAATCCCTAAAGCATTCAGAATAAAGTTTCCTTGCACAGACAATATTGTTGAATATGAAGCCCTTCTTAATGGCATGAAGATAGCAATTGAATGGAGGGTAACAAAACTACACATTAATGGATTCTCATAGCTTGTAATACACCAAGTCAATGATGTGTATCAAATGAAATATGGAAAGCTAATCCCATACAAGAGAATGGTAGATGATCTAAAGAAATATTTCATATCTATCACCTTTGAGAAAATTCCTAGAACAAAGAACAAAGTTGTTGATGCTATGGCAATGCTCTCTACTTTATTACAACAACTTGAACATGAGCTACGTTATGAGTTCCTGGTGGAAGTACTATCTTATCCTACATATGATTCCCCCAAAACCCGCATGATCTGCATTGTTGTTGGTCATGATTCATCTAGATATAAAAACCTTTTCTCTTACCTCCAAGATCAAATCATTCCCGATACCTTCAATCACCATGATAAATGATACCTTATCCACAACACATTCCGATATGTCATCATTGGTAACGATCTATACAAATGAGGTCTAGATGGTACACTCCTTAGATGTTTAGAACAAGAAGAGTCTCAACGTGCATTAGAGGAAGTCCACAAAGGTATATGTGGATCACATTCCAATGGTTTAACACTAGCTCAAAAAATTATTAGGGTTGGGTACTATTGGCTTGAAATGGAAAAAGAGGCTATCAAGTTTGCAAAGAAC
Source organism: Chamaecyparis obtusa (assembly GCA_027943335.1). Taxonomy (NCBI): domain Eukaryota; kingdom Viridiplantae; phylum Streptophyta; class Pinopsida; order Cupressales; family Cupressaceae; genus Chamaecyparis; species Chamaecyparis obtusa. Next base: position 1,615,682 of record BSBK01001260.1, on the reverse strand, counting down.
TGTCAATAGTGCCAAGTACATGGTAACTTAATTCATGCACCAAGGAGAGATCTAATTCCCTTTACTAAACAATGGCCTTTTCACCAATGGGCATTTGATCTTATCAAAGCCATACATCCCCATTCTTCTAATGGACATACCCATATTATTATAGCTACAAACTATTTCACAAAATGGGTAGAAGCAGTCCCTTTGACTCAAGCTACTGGCAAGTAGATATCTATGTTCATACTGAATTACATCATTTGCAGATATGGTATTCCACATTCAATAGTCATAGATAATGGTGTTCAATTCAAGAACAAAGACTTAGATGATCTATGTGCCAAATTCAAGATTAGACAACATTGGTCATCTATCTACTATCCTCATGGGAATGGAAAAGTAGAGGCTTCAAACAAGAATCTATTGAAAATCTTGCACTGTACAGTTAATAAAATAGGAAGAGATTGGCATGTCATGATCAATCCAACTCTTTGGGCCTATAGAACAAGTATCAGAACACCCACTAGGGCTACACCATTCACTTTAGTTTATAGGTCTGAAGTGGTACTACCTATTGAGGTTGAAATCCCATCACTAAGAATCAGAATGCATGGTCTAGTAACTGATGATGACTACAGAGTGTCTAGGTTGCAAGAACTTGAACTACTAGATGAGTGTAGACAAGAAACATATGATCATCTTAGAGTATATCAAAAAAGAATGTCTAGAGGCTACAACAAGAAAGTCAGACACAGATAATTTCAGGTTGGTGATCTAGTCTTGAGAGAGAATCCTAAAAATCAATCACATAGAGAGCGCAAGGGGAAGTTTGAACCCAACTGGCTGGGTCCCTTTGTTATCACTGCTACTTTTGGCTCTAGAGCCTATCAACTCTCAACAACTAATGGAGAACAACTTTGAGAACCAATCAATGTTCTCCATCTGAAGAAATTCTATGCCTAAGGCATTTAGTATTAAAAAATGTCCTGAAAAAATTATAAAAATCTAAAACAGTCTTGAAAAAATGAACATCTTGGTGAAAACCTAGCAATAGGCACCTTGATGATTCACAAAAAAAAAAAGTACAAAAAAATTGAAAAAATGAAAAATACAAAAAATGAGAAAAAGAAAAAGTGCCTTGGTGAAAACTTGGAAACAGGCACCTTGGTAGCAAAAATAGAATCTCTTCCAAGCTGGTGAAAACCTAGCAAATGGGTGCCACTTATTCAAAATGCTCCATCTATCAGTGCAATCTTAGTCTTTCCCAGCTTTCACTCTGCTTTAGTCTATATATATCCTTGTTTCAATAAAGTTGGTCTGTACACCAATTGGAAAAAGCATCTGTCTCCTATCAATGTTCAAACTTGGGGATAATCAAAGTCATATCCTACAGTCCTTAGTATCTTAGACGTGTCATATCCAGTCAAGGTCCTTTGAAGCTACATCCAAATCAGTTTGTCTGTCTCCTCTCTAGAAAGGATTTTGCATCTACAACAATGCAATCAAATAACATCAACAAACTAAACACATTTTATGCTTCACTACTTTTATCTCCTTGTATGCTTACTGATTCGCATTGAGATTTTTGCATATTGTGTCCTTTTGAGCTCCTCAATGATGTCCTTTTTAGGATTTAGAGAGTGATGACTAGGGGTATAATCTTTTCTTTGTTTTCTACTTTGAGTGAAAATCTAACAACTTTGGAAATTTTGGATTGAAATGGTGTCCGTTTGTAAGAGCCTCCATCTCGTATTGGATGTTCATGCATACCTCAACCATTGATACTCAGAAAATTCAAGGAAGTTTGATCTAACTATTATCTTTTTGAGTGAGTTCTTACTCCTACTGTGAAACATGATCTTACCTAAGGATGTGAATGATAAAGGGTCACTATGGGTAATTCACGTTGGATTCAGAATGATCTCTTGATTTCTTGATGTGTTTCACCACAAGGCATATTCAGGTCATCACAATGTCCATGTTTGATGCTCATACAAATTGTTATATCAAAATGGACATGATATCCAGGTCATCCTAGCATTTTTGCCTTGGTGCTTATATCTAATCCGACATTCTGAAACCAAAATCAATATTCTTATGTCCATGGTTGTCTAGACAGTGGGCGTTGTATTAACTTTGGCACAAAAATCAATATTCATATATTCATAGTTTCCTAACTAGTGGATGTTGTATTGATTTATCTGGTTACCTAATAAAAATTCAATGATGAAAATGACTGACACATGATTAGTGACTAGGTCCTAGGTCCTAGGTTTGCATTTCATTTTGCATGTCATTTTTGCACTTTGCATGATTGCGTGATCTCATAGTTTTTGAATAAACTTGAATTCTTAAATGATTCTTCAAACAGTGCTAAACATCTTACAAGAGCTGAATCTCAACCAAAGGTTTCTTCATAGAACCGCAAGCAGTCACCATCCTGGGTTAGACATCATTTTTGACAAATGACCGAGTACTTGTCTTCATCAATACCTACAAAACATATCATGTGTATCATTGCATTTACATATCATATTCATTACATTTTATTACAAACATGTTCATTTATCATTACGTAGCATAATCAAAATCATACATTGTCATACATTTTCCATCTATCAACTACATTTGCATAAATCCATACATTTAAAAGAAATCATTGCATTGCATATTACATACATTCTAGACTACCCATAGTATTTACATCACATGATATCCTCATAAATAAAATCAACAAGTACAAATGAAGTCATAACCAAAAACTTGATCTCATATATATATCATATAACCGAAATAGTCAGGGGTGCACTATTGGCACAAGGTACAAAAGAATGTGCTCATGTGAGCTATCAGATCAAATCAGTATCTATGGACCAAATGACAAAAATAATAGAATATCAAGACAGATCAGCTATCTTCCTGATCTTCTACATTTGGTGGATGTGGTGGTGGTGCATCTGGCACTGCCTTGCATCTGGCATTGCCTTGGCTCATGGTGCTCTGGCTCCCTCTAAGGCTATCATATACTGAGAATAGGTTGGAACTCTCTAAGCCACTGGTACAACAACATAATATGCAAAAACATAATAGGTGCTTCGTGTCGTTTGATGAGTCACCTCTGCCTGCAATCTCCTATTCTCCTCTTGAAGCTCGATACGCTGCCTCTCACAATCCTTGAGCTATGTCTCAATTCTAGCACTCTACAGTCTCAGGTCCCTAATCTGTAATATCAAATTCCTAATCATCTATTGAGGATTCTATGCTAAACCAGGATCTAAATTCACGATAGGCATATCTATGTCACCTAGCTAATCAGCAACCTCTACCCTGCGTGCCTTACGATGTCTCACCTCTGCTCCCAGATCAAAATCTGTATCTACCTATGAGGGATTAGGACCAACACCTACATCCTATTGAGCACCTAGCACCTCATCAACACTACCTATACTACCTAATGTTCCATGCTCCCCTCCAGTGGATCTCCTTTATAGAACTGCAGGCCTGCCTATTGTAAAACTAGTAGGGCAAGGTGGTCTCATATGTCCTGATGGTCTCTATGGAGTAATGACCACTCTCAGCCTTGGAGGTGTAGGCTAGGGCATAGGTATCTATACATCTCAACACCTCTTGCCTCGACCCATCGGTGCACCTGTAACATCCATGGCCTCCTCCATACTGGGAATCAGCTCTGTCAGATCAAAAAATTAGCACATAGGATGCTCCGCTAACCAAGCAATGAATCCATCTATGACTCTCGCATCTACAACATCTGGTTAGTAATCCCACTCTAGCAACATATTCACTATACTCCTGTGTACACAGAGCATAAGATAATCAAGGGCCCCATCCTAATCCAAGCTCTCCGAGTAACCGTGCATAAGCAACATGCTCCTAGGGTACATCTTGGATGAGACCATACTCTCTCCAGACCCATGTGATAAGAAAATGCTTAATACAAGAAGTGAAGCACCCAATCAATACTCTACTCTGACAAAAGTATGTGAACTGAGCTCACTCAACAAGCCAAGGCTCAACTTGTAAGTATGGCCTCCATATACAAAAGGTCATATCATCAAGAACCCGTCTCCAATACTTGGTGATACTGATGTGAACCTGTGTCACATATCCTAAGTAAACATAGATGATCGGCTCTTGCGACTGTCGTTGTGTCTAACATACTAGATGGCATACTAGGATGTGCTCCTAGGCCCAAATCTGAAGTACTAAAGCACCAGATGCAAATGTCTTGCCCTCTTGATACGCTATCTCATGCATCTTGGAGAACATATGGGCCCACATACACTATCCCCAACCCAACTCAGAAGGAGTGGCCATCAAACAAGAAACCATCGGGGCCCAACCCATCAAGAGACCATTCTGCTAATGGTCAGACATGATAATGCCACCTATCATACCTGCTATGATGCACTCAAGTCTATGTGTGTGCCCATATCTCTGCACTAAGGAATCCCATGATAAAGACTAGGTCAGTTGTGTATCATCTCTGAATAACCTCCTAAAGGCATGTAAATCGAAATTCCCTGAACTCACATAGTCAAGACAAGGACCATGGAATGAAATTTGTAGAATATGATACATGTCCTCTAGTGTGACGGTGATCTCTCTCATTGGTAGATGAAAAGTCTGTGTCTCTGAATGAAAATGCTCGATCAATGCAATAAGAAGACCATGGTTCACCTGAATCTTAGGTAACCGTATCAGATACTTAAAACCATAGGTAGCTAGATGAACTCTCATAGGATCAGGAAGTGAAATGAAAAGTATCTGTGTGGCTGGATGAGATATGCGAACATGTACACCAGGGTAGATGACCTACACAACACAGAAACAAGGAATCCTATTAGTAACTTGGTAAAAAATCAGGCTATACGTACAGAAATTGGAAAAATTGACTACTTCAGAAGGTACATTAAATGCTAAGAAATCGGCCTATGAAATTAGAAAAATAAAAAAGTTGACCTAAGGGTGTGAAAAATGCTCTTTATTTTCCATACGACTTTTCAGACTGGTATAAAAACTCGTACAAGTTTCTACAGATTGTCATATTATAATTTATGGTTATACAACAAAGCATATGTTCCTGTATGACAATTGAGGGACCCGATGAAATGTCGTACGACACATGGGTCCCTCTCATATGAGTTTCCTATACCTATGGGATGACACTCTATAGAAAATTCAAAAGTCATACGAGTCCTAGTGGATTGTCGTACGAGTTTCTATGCTAGCAACATTAAAAAATTAAAAAATGTACAAAAATGATCTAAAAATGCTAGAAACATGCAAATTTTGAATTCACAGAGAGGAAAAAAGGTCCACTTACTGGGTTCCTATACTGGGGAGGTTGCTGGTATCGCCGGTTGCACTCAAATCTATGCGAAGAGACTGGAATTGCTGTGTTTTCCATTTTGCTCTCAAAGGACTCCACAAGTTTTACAAAAGACAAAAGTGAATAATGAAATGAAAATGACCCTTTTGGGCCTTATATAGGTTTTGACCTAATTTTTCAAAGTGCTTCGTTTTCCACAAAAATTGTACCCTAGCTAATTTCGACATTCTAAACCAATTTTCAGGATCAAAATTGAAATTTGAGATCATTTATTATGTGAAAATCACCATTTAAAATTTTTAGACCCAAGACGGCCGACTGCTTGCATAATCAACCTTCAATCATCATAGAAATCCTATTTTCAACTTAACTGATTATCTTACATCAAACTATCAAAATTTCAACTTGGTCAATAATGGTCAACTCATGGTCCAACCTAGTCAAACTTGGTCTTCAGGACCTTCAAATGATGCATAACGCATCTCCAGATGTATATAACCAACTTTCGAATCAATTAACATTCTTCTAAACCATTTCACACTGACTTTTCTTGTCAGATTTCAATTTTCATCCCGAAGGGGGCATGGTATTGCACATCAATCAAGTCTATAAATCAATTCTTTCCTCCATGATCAAGACAACAACCACATCTAGTTGCTGATTCATCAAAAGACCTTGTCTCTTGGGTCACATTGCTTGGGGCATATCAGATTCATTGAGATCCATATCAATCTGGTATCCTAATCTATCTTGTAAATTGTATCAGCTTTTCGTAACCATCAGTTCATTAGTGTCATTTCCTTGGTTCTTCATAACTGAAGGGTTCAAATGTGATACCATTTTGATTCCTTTGGACAATCAGGTCTGGAATTAAGTCACTCACTTCTTTGTAATCATAAGGTTCAGAATCAGGCGTTTTGATACTTTTTCATAATCACCGGTTCATTGTAGCTATAGTTGACATCATCATGATTCTTGGTCAACCATGACTTGAATCATCTTTTTCCAATCTTTCAATCAGTTTCTGTGTCAGAATCAGTTCATCTTTCAGATCAGTTTCAACATCTTTATCAAACACAGACTAATCTTTGAACCACTGCGCTTCACATAGTAATTCAAAGAGGGGCAAAATGTAATACCCCAAAAATGGGCTATAGGTTCATTGACCTTTTACATCAACAATTTGATTGAAATCGACATAAAAGTCCTAACCTAAGGCACATCTCCACATCAAGTTATCAAAATCCTAATTGATTATCCTAATTCTGCATAGGGGAATATTCCTTGAATATTCCTATTTATCCTAATTATCTTTAATTAATAATTATTTGGTGATACATCATATTTATCCTAACGTTTGATTAATTGAATATTCTAAATATTTAATCAGATTTAATTCTACCACTTAATTATTTAATTAGTTTTAATTACATTTATTCCTAAATTGTATTATTTAATTTTGACAATAAATCAAAAAATCCTATGCATAATTGATTAAATTCTTATTTAATTAATTAAATCAAGTTGTGAATATTTAATGATATAGTTTTTTAATAAAGTTTGATTAAATAATTGATTAACCCATAAATCAGTTGTTTTAATTCAAAAATCAGTTAAGTTGAAGATAAATCACTTTATTTATTTAATTAATTCATAATTATCTATGCACATTCAAAGAGCAGTTAAACTTTAAATCAGAAAATCAATTCAAGTTGTTATCTTTTTGAAATTCAACATCTATTTTGAGTTGAAAGATGATCTAAACTTCTGATTTAAGTTAAAAAGTTGTTTTTGTATGATTTTGTGAGTTAATTAATTTTGATTTCTTGTTAACTCAAAAATCAACTTGAGTTTATCAAGAGTGATTTATGGCTTTTCTCAATGCATCCTCAAGCCCTAGATTTCTATAAAATCAAGGCTCAGCTAGTCACAATTACATCTCTCAAATTTGCACAATTACTTTGGTGAAATTGCATACGAAGAATCAAGCTTTTGCGACAGGCAACTTTGTGAGATCAAATTCATAGTTTTCATAGTTTTTGCATAGTTTTTCATATCAATTCATATCATTCTTAGATTAAATCTACATATCATTTCATTCCATTTTATAATAGATTCATACAATTTTTCATCTTAATTGCATATAAAATCCTAAAAAAATAGATTAATTTGCATTCATCTTTTTGCATTCAAATCCTTCATTTAGGTGTTGCATTGTCACTGATCTCGGTCTAATATGAGAATACCATAATCGCACCTACTAAAAGGCAGTAAATCACTTGGTTATCTTAGTTTCATTTATTTACATATTTCTTTGATTTGCTAACCTCTAATGTTTTACTGAAGTGTTGTCTCTAGCTAGGTACAATTTTCACACATAGCAATATCCTAACAGGTCTAAAGTTTAATCCCTCTAACTATGTGACTCTCAGAAGGAGTTATAAATCCCCTAATAGGGTAGTTCGTAACAGGACTTTGAAATAGCTTCTAACTGGGCTATAGATACTCTTAACCAGGTATAACCTTAGTAGGTTATTATAATACTCCTAATAGGGCATATCTTATTGGTACACTTGTGAGATTAGTGGGTGATAATTCTCATCATGGTTTTTCCATCTAAGAAGGGTTTCCATGCAAAAATATTGGCATTTTTTTGCTGGTTATGTGTAGATATTTTATGTGTTATGCTTCTATGTTATATTTACTTTTGCATGGTGTTTAATCTATGAGTTTATGAAAAGTTTTTCTATATCTATGGTTGCACTTATTCACCCCTCCCCTGCTCTCAGTTCGTTATGACATTAACAATTGGTATCAAAGCCAAGTGCCCTTGAAGAAGCTTAACAATTTGGGAAATATCCTTAAGGATGACATGGAGAGTTTGAGATATCAAAGACAACTTAAAAATCAACTTGCAGATTTTGAGGAGTTCATTGACCAGTTGAAAGATGAACTCAAGCAATCAAGAGCCAAGAGACAATAACTTGTTGAACAATTAAATGAAAGACAATATTTCATTGAACAACTATCTGAAGGTAGTGGATCTGAGGAATCTCAAGCAACTTTGGAAGAAATGTCTTGAGAGAATGTGCAACTACATAAAGACAATAAGAACATCAAAAGAGAGTTAGAAGTTTTGTTAGTTGAAATGGGTGAATAAATGGAAGCAAGGAAGACAACAGAAGTAGCAAGTAAATTTGCATAGGAATCCCTAAAAGCCAAAGATGAAGCCCTAAAAGCCAAAGATAAATCCCTAAAAGCTAAGGTGGATGAGCTCTTCAAATATAAACAAGAAGTTGGTACATTGCATCTAAACTACATGATACAAATGAAGAGAATCAAGAATCCCTAAGGGAAAATGAAAATATGAGAAAATAAAATGAGAAATTAAAAGGTGATTTGAAGGATTCAAATGATTTACTCAATAAATTCAATGAAATTTCTACAAAACTACATGAGCAACTCAAGAATCAAAGAATGTATAGAGAGAGCTATGGATTAGACTACACTAGTTATGAAATTGGTGAATCTTTAGGTACCAAGAAGGCCATAAAAGATGAAAAATCCTCACCTAAGGAAAGTTAAAGGAAATATGGTAAGATATCTTATAAACTAGTTTGTTTCACTTTTCATAAGGTTAGACATACAACTAATGTATGTAGGACCAATATCAGGTCTAGTGTTCCAAGAGTCAGACCTAATGCTAGACCAAATATTTTTTATGGCTATTGTTACAATTACAACAACTATGGTCATAGATATAATGAGTGCAGGAAAAGAATAAAAAATCAAAGGCCATATGTTAACTGGTAGTGCAATGCCCCACCAGGGAACCCAGGAGAAGTTAACCTAAAACATGATACTAAGTTTACAGAATAATTTTTTTCTTAAGAGTTTAAAATCAATAACGAATAATAATGTAGAAGCAACATAACATAAGAACATATGTACTCATAAATATAAATCATTAATAGACTAATTAAAAGTCTCAAGGGTTCCATGACGTAGAATTACATATAAGTTAACTAATCTACTAAGTACATTCCATACCATCATCACTGAATATATCTTACATTTATTTTAAAACCCAAGTTGAAGTATGAGTAATTTGTTACTTAATCATAATAAAAATAACATGAACCATAAAGTAAACTAACATATACATTACAACTAAACAATAAGATACATTCATTACATCAATGAAATCAAAGGTACACACAACAAGATACAAATTAATACATCATAGTCTTCAAGATAATACATCTTCCATTGCACATGTCACAGGAATAGCAATAATATAATACAGATATATATATACATCTCTAGAATCAATGTCACTAACTAATACATAAATTAGAATATAAGATATACATCTCATGATAATAACAAGGAAATCTTGAAATAATGAACAAGAAGATAGAAGCAGCATCAAGGATCATCCAAGAAAAAAGTCATAAATATCGGATCTCAATGGTAATAGAATCACTACCACATGACCACATGGAACCAAGAACTCCACTACCACTGTGCTGAAGAGATAACACCGGGTCTCACTCAAGGAAACATCCAAAACAAGTGACAATAATGCCAACGTACATTGGATAAAATGGTAGTAAATGGTTATAAGGTTATCAAGTATAAATGATCATGACACAAATTAGGTGTACCAAATGCAATATAGGAACCTAGGACACATATATGGAGGTTTCATCACATAATTCAACTCAAGGGTTACCCTAGTAGTCTCTCTAGATATTGGCCCCCTAGTGATTCTATGTGGTATTAGTAGTCCTTTTGTACAGACAAGGGAAATCGGCTATGCCAGACCTCAACATTTTTCTTGACAGGCAAGCATCTTCTCCCACTCTCATCCCAGCCAACACTAACACTCAAGGCATGGGAAAGGCACAACTACCTTTTTAATGTTTCTAACCTAATAAATTTATTAAGTTATCACCTATTAAGTAAACTTACAAAGGATACCCAGGCAACCACTTTAGGGCTCCAACACCTCCAAAGTAAGACACTTCCCTCTATGCTCCTAGATAACCTACTCTAATTATCCCAACAAAAGAACCAAAAAGAAAGAAAAACCAAAATCATAAAAGATTTCCCATAAATCAGTAAACCATGAAGGCCAACAAAGACAAGTGTTGGAGTGTAACAAACAATATCTCATCCTATACAAGGATCCAAACTGTCCATCCCATATTGGACATCTCAATAAACAATTACCAATTCCACATAGTGCATCATACCACAAATGAATAATCATCAAAATATCATTGATAAAACTCTCCAAACCTGGAGTAAAAAATAAATCACAATACCATCTTCCAGATCACAAAATAGTCATACTAGAAGAAACAAGGTGGCCAAGTTAATTAAGACTCAACACAATAATGGTCATCACCTTTTTGCAGTCAAATAAACAATGATCGAGAACTTGGAGAACACATCGATTCACTCATGGATGCACTCAAAACAACATACACATGATCGTGACATAAAAATGGTTATCAACTTTTCACAACATAAACCCTAAAGTAAGAGGTGTAAATTCATAAAATAAATCAAGTCTTGAAAGACAAAGTTCCAATTAGGGATACATTCTACCTATGATTGACAAATAGCCACGACCAAGAAAACTCCAAAACACCTCCATATATATAAACTCTCTTTTGACCATATTAATTAAAATCCTGAGTTAATTAATTAAACAACTCTCAAACATACCCAATTAACTTATAAATAAATCTTAATTTTTAAATCATAATTCTTATTTAAATTAAAACACAAATTTAATTAATATATTTAACTCCAATATATAATCCTCAATTAATCAATTATACCCCATCCCAAATAAAATATAAACAATTAAATAAAACTATTACCTAGAATTAAATCTAAAATATAAATTAAATCATATTTTAAAATATCTCTAATATAAAATTATATATATATATATATATATATATATATATATATATATATATATATATATATATTAATTTATCAATTATTAACAATCTAAAATAAAATAATTCATAAATTAAATAAACTTAATTAAATTAATAATAAATAATAAAATAAATATTTTAAAAAGCTCTTTTATAAGGCGGAGTTACGTAGCCACACTCCCCCTTCCTATCTTTTCTCCCAACATAAACATTTATATAAAATATATGGGGACCATACACACATACAAAACATAAGATAATGGGGGGTGCGCTTTATTAAGCCACTCACCTTTAATTATTAAATTAATTTTCTTTAAAAGAAAATATCTTCCATGGAAATATGAAGCGATGGGGTGGGGTTAAAGCTTGCGCGACCCCACAACCATTCCTGTATATATATGTATATTTTAATTAATTTCTTAAAAATAAATAAATATTATTTATTTTTTATTATTTTAAATATTTTTTTACTGGTGAATTTCTAGGTTTTTTCAGCAAGTATTATTATTATTTTTTAATTGATTGTCTATAGAATAACCTAAGGTTTTGTTAGTTTTAATATAACATATATAATTTTCTCAATTTGGACACAAGGTTTCAAGATCTGAATCTTTTACCAGAATTTTCTACACAAGAAAATAATAAATTCTTTTCCCTAATTTTTTAAAAAAAATGGAAAACCCAAACATTTTTTACCTCAAAATTCACAAAAAAAAACCATTCAAAATTTCAACCCATTAACTCAAATACAACTTGGCAGGCATAAAGAAGACAATCTTTACGAATGGAAAGATTACAGAAGGATTCAAACCATACCTTGAATTCACAACAAGATCTGAATCACAATAGCAAAATTGAAAACTTGAAGAATTTCAAAATTATCCTAAGCTTTCACAAATTTCTTCAATCTCGAAAAACCTAAAAAACTCCTAAAAAACAAGCCCATAAATCCTAATAGAGGAAAACTAGCAACCAGAGTTGAAAACATGCAACTCTCCATCAGAGAAAAACAAATCCACTTTTAAAATTAATGAAGCCCTTTAACTCCAAATTACATAAAACATAACTCCACTCCAACCTTGTTTACATCAGTTTTATTTATTATTTATTTTAAATTAATAATTTTAATTTGTGCAAATTGCTCAACTTTCAACTTATTTTATATTTCAATTTTATTAAATTGATGGTGTAACTTTAATTCCATATTAATAGTTAATTAATCAATTAATATTTTTAGCATATTAATAATATGCAAAGTGATAATTAAATATCAATTCATTAATTTATTTAAAAAATAATAATAACTAATCTCTCAATAAAGTCTCTTAATTCAACTTTCTAATTTAGAACTAATAAATCAATTCCTTTTAACTAGTGTGCATATAAGTGCATGATTATATTTCAATTAAGTGTTATGCATATAAGTGTTATTTTTTAGGAAACTCTGAAGAAACCGAATCTTGAAGTCAAAGAATTTGACTGATGATCAGATACATATGCTCGCACAAATACAAAAAAAGAAAAGTATTGTTTGGATGGAAGGCCCATTAGGTTGGACCACTTGGGCTGATACTTTTGAAGACATTCTACATTAGTCGTTTTTCCCTGTGATATTTTGTTATTGATCTTGATCTAATACTCTCTAGGTGAGGCCTTGTCTCTCAAACTGTATATCGATGTTTTTTTTATCTATCTATAGTTAATACAAACTAAAATCATAATTAATATCAATTTATATTATTTGAATATTTAATTTAGATTTTAATTTAATATTTAATTAAACATTTATTTTCATAATTAGACTTTTAATTAAGTCTTTTAAATCATCTATGATATTTAATTATTTTTATTAATTAAATATCTATATATTTAATATTTCCATATTCATTAGATATAATTATTTTAATCTCATACTTAATCTTAATTAAATCTTTAATGCATTAATAACATAAAATTCACATCAAGACACCTGGCAAACAAACACGGAGAAAAACTGACCAAATCCATAAAGTAATAATCAAGCTCAAAGAAAGGTTTCACGAATGACATAACCTCGATGAATTCAAAGGGTAGCAGATAAGATACTTGTCCACTATTTGAGGACAATAATTGTCTTAGGTTGGGATTTAGACCTGGATGTTATCTCCCCTCTCTTACCATTGATATATTGCGATAGGGCATGATCATCTTGGCAATTCAAGGAATTTGATGTCTAGTACCTGAAATCCTGCATAAAAGATGAGCATGTAAATACATGTATAAATATATAAAAGACAATGGTAGGGATTGACCAATCGTGTGGATCTTGCAAGAAAGTAACTATGACTATGTCCCTCAACCACATCAGGCACATCAAACAAAAATATAAAACATACATGCCAACCATACACATGCAAGTATGGGGCTAGTAAAAACCATAACATAAGTAACATCATCAAATGTAAATAACCCTCATCATCTAACTAACATGATTTAAATCAAATGATTAAAATATCATATAAATGAATCATTAAATGTAATCGAAGATCTAATATTCATAAAAAGTGGTCTAAATGGCTTGGCATCACAAACAAAAATAGTAGTAAAGAGGTGGACATTACAGGTAGAGTCCTTATCAGAATGAGAACCAGAGGGATGTTACATCCTCACATTGTCATAATTATGGTCACATGGTGATCAACTATAGATTGAGGACAAATAGAGGCAATGCAGGACCTTGGAGATCAACTGGGATGATATGTTTTCACTGTCATAATATAGGACACATTTCAAGGTTATAGAGCAAGGAAGAATAAGGTGAACCAACCAATTAATCAGCCTGACAAGAAAAAAGGAAAGAAAACTATGAATGTTGAAGAGACTAGAAAGCACATGAATCAAATTTAGATGAAAAAGAGTGAAAGAAAATCATCATAAGAATCCACATCTTCATCGACTGTGGAGAATTCATCATCAAACTAAGAGAAAGCATTGTTGAATCCTTTGAAGACCCCCTAGATGCATGAACGGTAAGTTATATTTGCATATTTAGATGCTGATGTAGGGGCATTCTAGGATACTCGTGAATCTATATGGTGGTGTGTTGTTTTGGTTCGGTGTTACTGATTTGCAGCTTTAACCAACGATCTCAGTTATTGAAGGGAGCTTGATCACTGAAGGAACTCGGTGAAGCTTATGGTGCTCAGTGGAACTTGTGCTCGGTATGCCTGTGTTGTTCGGTGATGCCTAGCTTGGTCGATTGTTTCACTGATGCTCGGTTGTTTCTCTGGTGCTCGGTAGTTCTAGTTTACCGACTGGAGTTCTTGGTGATTTGGTTGGCCGACTTAGTGCATTTATTGGTGGTAGCTTTGTTGTATTCTCCTATGTATATCTAGAGGCTGACATGGATAATTAAATGTTTTTAAGGCTATTTGAGAGCCGACTGTTGTTGCATTTAATAGTTGTTTGTAATGGAAGCCGACTTGGCTTAGGAGTTAATTGTTTCTTCCAGCTGACTTGTGGCTGAAGATTAGTATTTAAGGAGTGTTTGGCTAGTTGTTTAGAGAGTCAGTCAAAGGTGGAAGATATAAGATTAGATGGATCCTGTGAGATCTTGAAGATCAGATTGTTATCTAATTGTTTGTAATAGCAGAGCTAGTGGTTGTTGTAATCACCTAAAATTGGGCTAATAGAACCTAAGGCCCCATTTTCTCTAATTTGACATATAACCTTGATTATGTTAATTTGATCCTCGATCATTAACATAGTTCTTAAAATTCAATAAAATCAATTCAATCCTAAAATCAAGCATTTATCATCAAGGTATCAAGCTAAATCAATTTGATTAACTCTATGCCCAATTAATTAATTCAATCCCACCAAATTCATGGCTAGAGTAATTAATTAAAAGAAAATGATAAATCCCTCTTAATTCAAAAAACACAAAACAAACACACTACAATCATTAAGAGGCAATCACATGGATCAAGGATCAAGCCAAGATGCATCTCAACCACTCCTCAAAGATGCATCCTAACCATCCATTTCCTCCAATTTTCTATAAAAGAGAAATTTCAAATGCTCATTCTTCCTTCTTATCCTTCCTAATACTTGAATTTTAGCTTTCTAAATCTTTGCTTGTGATAGTTGTTTTCATGCTTTCATGCTTAATTTCATATGCTTTAGCTAATTAGAAAATATCTCAAATTGGGCTTATAGTAAAAGAATTCATGTTTTAATGCTTAATTGTGAGGTATTTTCTAGATTTAGATTAGTTCTTTCATGTTTCATTTGAATCTCTCATTTTAGTATCATATTGTCACTATTTAGGGTCAAATCTGAGAGCTACTAACACCCTTTTCATACTTGTGCTAACTATAGAGCAATATGATGATTTCATTTGTTTATTTCCTTAATTTGCATGCTTAATCTTTCTAAAAAATGATGCAATGTCCTATTGAAGTGTTGTTTTGTAGGTCCATAACTCACACACACATTTTTGGCACCCACCATGGGGCTGAGCCCCGGATTTCATATTTTTCAAGCCTTTTCTACTAATTTTCGTCATGTATTTATCTGCTAGGGATCGCATTCAGGAAGAATAGTCACACCCCAAATTTCCTGGATTGCATTCAGGATTCTTAGATCACATCTGGGAAGACTGTCACATCTGGTAAATTACAGGATTGCATCTAGTGATCTAGATCGCATATGGGAAATGGGGTCATTTTCAGGAAATAGGATCACATCTGGTAGATTTTAGGATTGCATATGGGAGTTTTTGTTGAATTCTTGAGTTTTCTGACCCCTTACAAATTGGATTGTTGATTTCTATAGTTTTTGACAGCTTAACTATGGTTTGCAAGATGAAAGATAGAGACCCAAATGCTAAAACTACTAACAATTGCTTATGATTTTCTTTAAAAGGATAAATTAGACTTAATGCTTTTGTTTTTTAGCACTTAAATGCAATTTAATTTCACTTTGTAAATCAATTAGAGGACTATGCTCTTTTCCCCTTGAGGGAAAATCAGAAACTCAAAAATTGAATTACACTTTAAGGTTAAATTGGGAAATGAATGCTAACATTTGCATAATAAGTCTTAGATTTTTAATTTGAGCTAGGAGATTATGCTCTTCTCCTTCAAGGAGAATAAAAAATCTAGATCTTAAAATTGCATATCTACTTTCTTTTAAGACATTATCTTTTGAAGGGTTATGAATTTGGGGTTTCTAACAAGCTAATGAGTGAATGTTGTTTCTTTGTTTGATTTAAAATAGCTTAACAAGTGGTTTGTAGGTCGTTTGTCCAAGACAAAAATCAAAACAAAGACTACTATTGCTTGTTTTACAGGTTGCCTAAAAGAGAGAAATTAAAAACTTCATGCTTGTTTTTCTAAGAACTTAACACAATTTGGGGTCACATTGCAAACTAATCAGAGGAGTATGCTCTTTTCCCCTTGAGGGAGAATCAGAAACTCAAAAATTAGCTTGCAACTTGGAATCAAATTGGAGTAATTGGACTTTAAATTGCAGGATGTGTTTGGGATCTTTGATATGAGTTAGGAGATTATGCTCTTCTCCTTCATGGAGAACCAAAAATCTAGAGCTCATTATCATCTATCCATTTGCTTTATTGTACACCTTTAGAGGGCCTGCCAGTTGAGGAAAAATCTCTCGAGAATGACCCAAGTGGGGACAAGTCTTAAGTCAACTCTTCCACCCCACTATAAAATTTGATGCTTACTTGAGGCTAAAGCCTCAAAAGACATGATCTATCTTGTCTTGGGAGATTGATGATCAATCCCAATTATAGACTTTGATTTTGTGTAGAGCGGAGCCACTTGAATATTGCTTGTGAGACTACACACTTTCAAGTTCCTATAGGGCTTATGGTCTAAATCTTGCTTGCAGGACTATGGGAGATGATTGTGAACAGATGCCTTCATTAAAAGATTTATGTTAGATGCTACCTGGATCACCCCTGAAAGGTTGTTATCACTTGTGCAAGGCAAATAGTAATTTCCCCAAGACATTCACCATATCGAGCCCTCATCGATGTTAATACTTGGCTAATATGGCCTCCAATATCCATTGTGTGTTATTAGACTATGATATTCTGAGGAGTCTTTGAGTGTGTTCCTAAGTCAGTGAACAAGTGGTTTCAATCTCTACTTAGCATAAGGCAGGATAGGTGTGTCTAATTAAAATGATTTCTTGGTGTGTTCTAAATACAAATTTAGTTAATTCCCCCCAAATGAACAAGCATGGAACATTTACAAGCACTTACAAACACCTGACAGTCACTGGAATCCAACAGATATGACCCATTTTCCAAAAATTCACTAAAATAGACATTTTCCTGACATCATAAGATCGCATCCCGGGTTTGCGGATCGCATCCTGTATCCTGGATCACATATGTTCAAACCTAGATCACATCTAGTAGTTACACCATTTCCTAGATCGCATGTGGTGACCACTGTATTTCTTGAGTCCCATCCTGTGTTTCCTGGATCGCATCCGGGGTTCCAAAAAGTCTCCCAGTAACTTATAAAGGATCGCATATGGGACAAAGAACATTTTTGTACTTTCCAAAACCAATTTTTTTGCATTTTCAGATACCCATTTGGCCCAATAGTAAGATCCTATTGTCAAAACACATCCACCTGATAATTTGAAAGAGATATTTTTGAGAAGTCTTGTCACCTTGCATGGTCCAAATCTGCATTGTCCAATTGTGGAGTCAGTTTATCCTATCAGTTACAATCAAGTTCTCAACTCATAAATAGGGCACTTTGACACCCTTTGATGCTAAAACTTTCACATTATCATATCCACTTACCTTTTTATTCCCAACTCATTAACATGGCACTTTGACACCCTTTGACGTTGGATCCATAAGACAATTTCAAACCCACTATTACATCCTTGGATTCATAATTAGACATTGAAAACATTCAAACCCACTTTCAATACAAGACACTCATTGATCCCTTAATCAGGTTTTCATGGTCAACACAAGACACAAATCTTACCATTTTGAAAAGAACCCGTTCTCGCATGAAATACAATTGCTCACATTTGAAATGGGAGAGACCTCAAGACTTAATCCCTTATTTGGAACTACACCAAGCACTACTCATATAGTGACACCCGGAATAATAAACATGAATAACCAAGAATATTTCCATTGGGATGAAAGACATGATTACCATGATAATCAAGAAGAACACGATGACCAAGCACAAAACAACCAAGGAGAAACACAATATTGAGAAACATATCAGGATTACGATGATGATGAAGACTCTATAGATCAAGAATATCAAAGAGCTTTGAAAAGAAAATGATTTAACAAGATGCTTGAAAGAACCTTGGAAGAAAACAAAGAAAAGAACTTCCTAAAAATTGCTTCCCAAGGTGTTAAAATACCAAAGGACTATGATGTGAATCAACTTAAACAAAAAGAAGACCTTAGTCCTATGTCTATTCTAACAAGACAACTACTTGTCATGCAAGAAGAGATTCAAGAACTCAAGAAATCAAAGGACAAACCGACACAACAATACTCTTTGGAGCACATATGTCCTTTCCCTTTTTACAAGGGACTAAAGATGATTTTGTTTCCTAAAAATGTCACAATCCCAAAATATGACAAATACATGGGAGATTCTGACCCTCAAGATCATGTGAGGGATTTTTGCACCACTAGTATGGAGTTCATGCATGAGCAAACATATTTAATGAGATTATTGCCATGAAGTTTAGGTGGACAAGCTATGGATTGGTTCTCAAAGTTACCTATAGGAATCAAGACATTTGATGAACTAGTGCAAAAATTCATACAACAATACTCCTACAATATCCAACACACAGTCACAATGTTGGATCTATGCAATACCAAGTAGAAAATAGGAGAATCATTCTTGAGTTACCTACAATGATGGAGAAGGATATTTGCATGATATGCTAGGTAGATACCTGAAAATGAAAAAAATGGACATTTGTATTAACAACTTGGTTCCTAAAATGAATTTTCCAATACAATTACAAGGACCACCAATTTTTGATAAAATGATAGATAGTGCCATCAAGATTGAGGAGGTCTTGATTAAGAAGGGTGACATCACTATCAACAAGGAAAACAAAGACAAGTACTATCCCACCAAAGATAAGTACAAATATGGAAACAAGAACAAACATGTGGTTAATGATCATGTGGTTAATGCTCCTAATCCAAAACCTAAACTAGATGTTTTCAATCTTATGATGAGTCTTCAAATGAACAAGAATCTGAATCCTACTGTGACACCAATGGCAAGCAAGACCTTCAATAAACCTCCTATTTGAATGGAGCCCTGGGTAGCAAGACCTAAAGGACATTTACACCATTGGGAGATAACTTGGAAGTGGTCTTAAAGTCACTATTGGACAACAAGATCATTACGATTCATGATTCCAAACCTTGGGAACCAGAAGTAAAACCCAAGTGGTGGAATGATAACTATTACTGTGATTTCCATCACAACAAAGGACACAAAACCAACAACTATATGAAGTTGAGACATGTTATTCAAGACCTAATTGAAGAAGGAAAAGTCAAAGTAGATGGACATCACACAAACAATGACCATAAGGCATTTCAAACTCCATTACCTAGCTATGAAAAAGGAGTCTTCCAAGAGTAACAAAATTAACTACACATATTCTGATAATGACAATGTAATTCATATGGTGGAACCATGTGAATACTCCATCAATATGATCACTCTAAAAGGAGTCAAAAGAAAAACTAAATCTTCCAATGCCATAACACAAAGTCAAGCTAAGCTCACTCTCAGAGGAGATTCTACATCTAACACACCAGCTACGACTACAACAACATCTAAGCAGGTGGTATTACCTTGAAAGTTTAATCTTGTGGATCAGTTACAAAAGACACCTGCTCAAATATATATCCTAGAGTTGTTGAAAATCTCCCCTAGTCATAGGGAAATTCTTGATCAAGCCCTACTTAGCACTAATGTACCAAAATATCTAGATGTGGATAGATTCCAAGCTATGGTTGGTCACTTGAATTCCCCACATTACTTATCTTTTTCTGAAGAGGATGATAAATCTTTGAACCAACCACATAACCAACCTCTACATTTAGAAGTACTCATTCATAAACACTACATGAAATGTGTCTTGATAGATGGAGGTGCTAGTTTAAACATCTACACATACAACTTGATAAAATAGTTGGGCTTATCAGAACATGCAATTGATCCTAGAAGGAAGATAACAATCAAGGCTTATGATGAAGAAGAAAGATCCTCTAAAGGATTGGTTGTCTTACCTATCAGAGTGGGACCGGTGGAGCAAGATGTCCTATGTCAAGTTCTAGATTTACTACTCACATACAATATTATTCTTGGAAGGCCATGGATTCACTCAATGCAAGTTGTGCCTTCTACTTACCATCAATGCCTGAAATTTCCTCATAATAGAGTGGAGGTTACCATTCTAGTAGATACAACATACACTTGCAACAATCTCAAACAAACAAAAAGCATGGTTCCTCACGAAAAAGAAAGCTCTAATAAGGTGGAGACATCCAAAGAAATGGTTTTGAAAATCTTTGCTAAAAAGATCAACATCCAAGAAACAAGCATGGGAGAGTACAAGATAGACCCCACAATATCTTTAATGGATCTTCCCATATCTCCTAGAGCACAAGGAAGACCTTCATCAATATTTACACCTTCCAATGGTAGTGCTCTAACTATACATGAAGGAACTGGAATGGTCAAAGAAAAAGTATCCCTTGAAGAAGAAAATGAAGAAAAAGTTGTATTGCAATGGCTTTACAAGGAAAGTGAAGAGGATGGAAATGTCAAACATGTTGAGATAGCTCCAAACAAATATGGAAAGGGATATGAAATCATGAAACAAATGGGATACAAAGGAAAAGGACCCTTGGGATAGAATAAACAAGGACTTGTAGAACCTCTACATGTGGATTTCAGAAATCCTAAAGACAAGACTGGATTAGGCTTCAAGGAAGAAAGATTTCATCCTATAGCAGAAAAGGGTCATGTATTTGATACATCAAGAGACTTAGATGATGAAGAAGAGGTAGAAGGACAACCTATTTCCTATGAAAGGTTACTGCTCTTACAAGGAAACCCATTATCAGAAATTGGTACCAATCTTAGACAAGAACCAAACGAAGAACAAGTAGAAGAACTTGAAGAAGAAAAAGAACAAGGGCCTCCTATTTTTGACACACCTCATTTTGATGAGGAACCAAAAATGACAACTCCATAATAACCATTGCAAGAAGAGGAGAACCATATTAATGAAGAAGATGAAGTACCCATGACTATTGCCCACTTCTTGGGGGTTTCATATTATAGTCAGGTAGACTCACATGAATAAGAATGGGATGTTCTTTTTGATGCTACCATGGACATAGAGATAGATGTGATACACAAATTTTCTACTAGAGTCTTGATTGAAGGAGAGAGTTCTAATGTTAGATCAATAGAGTTAGATTTGCATAACATTAACATCAACTCTAATAATAATGAACATGACTCTAATAATCCTAACATCTATTTAGAAGCAAACTTAATAGAATACATCTTGCAAGTTAATGATGGTGATAATAACGTTGTGATGTCTCTTGAACCTACTGAATCATTGTCTCTAATACACCCTGATCTGATAAATTGGGATGAGCCTACAAACACAAGCTTGTTATCTTTTGATAATGACTATGCCATAGCCTGTTATCTAAATTCTTGTGAACCCTTCCCTTCTTCCACCAGTGTAAAAAGAGAAACTATGACTGAGGAGGATATCAAGTTTCTCAGTCTCAAAATGAAAAACAAAAAGAACAAGAGATATGATGGTGAAAACCACCTAGTGGTAGTATCAAATCTTAAAAGAGAAAAATAAAAAGATGTATCCAATGGTGAGAACCTCCTAGAGGTGCCAAAGGATGGGATTCTTGATATCCTCCTAGATCACTTTTAGGAAAGATCATCAGTTCTGATTGAACCTATACAACCCATTAATTTGGGAACAATAGAAGCTCCTCAGCTAGTTCACATTTCTCAGTCATTGAAAAAAGATGAAAAGATCCAATTGACCAATTTCTTTAAAGAAAAGAAGATCAATTTTGCTTGGTCTTATTTGGATACACCTAGATTGGACACACCTAGATTGGACATAGACTTAATCATGCATCACTTGTCTATTTCACCTGACATAAAACCAATAAAGCAAAAACTCAGAAAGATGATTCCACATGTAGCATTGCTAGTAAAAGTAGAATTGGAAAAACTGTTGAAAGTTGGATTCATTAGAGCTATTGATTATGCAGAGTAGATCTCAAACATAGTTCCTATTTCTAAGGCAGATAAGTCCATTAGAGTTTGCACATACTTTAGGGATCTAAACAAGGTGTGTCCAAAAGATGACTTCCCACTACCAAACATACATATAATTGTGGATTTGACAACCACCTATGAAGTGTACTCCTTAATGGACAGATTTTCAAGGTATAACCAAATCAAACTTGCTCCTGAAGATCAAGAAAAGACTGCATTCACATGTGCATGGGGAACATACTATTAGAATGTGATGCCATTCGGTCTTTAGAATGCAGGTGCAACTTATCAAAGAGAAATGACCACTATATTCCATGACATGATGCATAAGAATATGGAGGACTATGTAGATGACACATTGGATAAGTCAAAGATAAGAACTACACATATAGAAGATCTAAGGAAAATCTTTGATAGGATGGAACAATTTCAATTGAGACTTAATCCTAAGAAGTGCACATTTGGTGTATCATCTGGAAAGCTATTAGGATTCATAGTTTCAGCAAAAGGAATTGAGGTGGATCTGGCAAAGGTGAAAGCTATTATTGAAATGAAACCACCTAGAAATATTAGTCAAATGAGTACGCTACAAGGAAAGCTACAATCCATAAGAAGATTCATATCTCAATTGGCAGATAAAGCACAACCTTTCAGAAAGTTGATGCGGAAAGGAACTACATTCACTTGGGATGAGAAATGTGAAGAAAATTTTTCCTAAGTCAAGAAATATTTGATGAATCCTCCAATCCTAATGGCACCAATTTATGGAAAACCTCTATTGCTCTATATATCAGCTACAGATACATCACTAGGAGTATTCTTGCATAAGAGCATGAGACTAAGAAAGAAAGAGCTATATATTACATCAATAGAACTTTGGTGACATTTGAGTTTAACTATTCAATGATTGAAAAAGCATACTTAGCAGTGGTGTTCGCATCTTAAAATCTTAGGCAGTACATGTTAGCACACAAGGTGAAGCTGGTAGCTAAAATGGATCCACTTAAATACTTGTTGAAGAAAGCAATTCTAATAGGAAGACTAGCTAAGTGGGTCGTAATCCTAAGTGAATTTCACATTGAATATGTCGACAAAAATGCCATTAAAGGACAAGTGATTGTTGATCAACTTGCAGAGACACCATTAACAGATGACAAGTCATTACATGTGGAGTTTCTAGACAAATCTATCATGCACTTAATAGAACATCCATTGAAAATTTATTTTGATGGCTCCTTCACACAACAGGGATTAGGAGCTAGATGCTTATTTGTCACACCACAAGGATAGAAGATCCCCAAGGTGTATAAAATGATCTTTCCATGCACTAATAACATAGCCAAATATGAAGCTCTTGTGAATATACTCAAACTTGTAATAGAATGGAAATTTTTTGAGTTGCACATCTATTGAGATTCACAACTTATTATCAATCAAGTGAATGGTGACTATCAGACTAAAGATGACAAGCTCATGCCTTATAAAAGAATGGTGGATGACTTGAAGAAATATTTTGTCTTCATCACCTTTCAAAAAATTCTAAGATCAGAGAATAGAGCAGCTGATGTGATGGCTACCTTGGCATCCATGTTACAATTGGAGGAACATCAATTTCGCTATGACTTCCTGGTGGAAGAACTCCCATTTCCCACCTATGACTCCTCAATCCAAAATTGTTTGTGCCCTTGAAACCCAAGTATTATCTTGATATGCCCATATCCACTCTTATCTAAAGGACCAAACAATCCCTAAAGGTTATTCCCAAAATGAAAAGAGACCCCTCATAAGAGTGGCATCACATTATATAATCATCACTAATGACTTGTTTAGACGTAGTCTAGATGACATGCTTCTTAGGTGTTTAGAACACGAAGAGTCTAATCATGCATTAAAAGAAGTTCATGAAGGTGTGTGTGGATCACACTTGAATGAATTTTCATTAGCTAAGAAAATTTTAAGAGATGGATACTATTGGCCCACAATGGAAAAAGATGATATCCATTTTTCAAAAATATGCAAGAAATGCCAAATTCATGGTAACCTGATACATGCTCCGGATAGAGAGCTAATTCCTTTCATAACACACTGGTCATTTCAGCAATGGGCCTTTGATTTAGTTGGTCAGATCTATCCTAATTCATCAAATGAACACAAATACATCATTACTACAACTGAGTATTTCACAAAATGGATGGAAGCTGTCCCACTGTCTAATGCAACTGGAAAACAAGTTTCCATGTTTATTTTGAATTATATCATCTATCGTTATGGCATACCCTCATTGATTGTGACTGAAAATGGGGGTCAATTCAAAAACAAAGACATATATGAGTTGTGTCTTCAATTCAAAATCACTCAGCACTGTTCCTTGATCTATTACCCTCAAGGTAATGGACATGCTGAAGCATCAAACTAAAATCTTGCGTAGGATAGTGAACAAATCAAGGAGAGACTAGAATTTATAAATCAATCCAACATTATGGGCCTATAGAACTAGTATCAAAACACCAACTGGTGCAACTCCTTTTTCACTATTTTATAGATCAGAGGTGGTATTACCTGTTGAGATAGAGATTCCATCACTGAGGATATCATTGAAACATCTAGTCACTGATGAGGACTATAAAATCTCTAGACTACAAGAACTTGAATTTCTAGATGAGCACAAAAAATAGGCATTTGATCACCTTAAAGACTATCAAAAGAGAATGTCAAGAGGATACAACAAGAGAGTAAAACCAAGAAGTTTTCAGATAGGAGATCTAGTTCTAAGAAACAATCCTAAGAATCAACAGAATCGAGAATAGAAGGGAAAATTTGAACCCAACTGAGTGGGTCCCTTTTTCATTAAAACAACATTTGGATCAGGAGCCTATCAATTGGCTATGCTTTAAGGAGATGTTTTACTAGATCCAATCAACACTCTACATCTAAAAAGGTTTTATGTCTAACATTCTTGAGAAAGCTCATGTACAACAAAAAGAGTTCCTGAAAAAAGTTCAAAAACAGCAAATATGGATCTTGAAAAAAATAAAAAACAATGGAAAAGTCTTGAAAAAATGACCATCTTGGTGAAAACCTAGCAAATAGGTGCCTTGGTGAGTCCAAAAAAAATAGAAAAAGAGAAAAATATTAAAAAGATAGAAAAATTTTAAAAGTACAAAAGAAAAAAATGGAAAAGAGAAAAAGTGTCTTAGTGAAAACCTGGTAAACAGGCGCCATGATAGAAAAAAAGGAAAAGTTTGGCCAAGTGGTGAAAACCTGGTAAACATGTGCTACTTGTAATCAATGCTCTATCTATCAAGACAACGCTTGCACATTTGGCCTATGTAAATCTCAGCTTGTATATATCTTCTAGTCACTTTCGTGACGCGCCAAATCTTAAGTGAACTATCAGAAAATTGTGCCTTCCTAAGACTAGAATCTATCCACATTAGAGTCCTAGGTAAACTATTTTCCCTAGGGGGAATTAATCAAAATCAGATATGTTGAATGGATATTAAGTCCACAATTGACAATAAACTACGAACAACCATATTTTTCAATACCACCCTAGTCCGCAATTGACAATAAACTACAAACAAAGGTATTTTTAAATGCCAACCACTAGACCAAAATGTGTTTCTCAACACAACATCATGATGAAAAGAGTGTTTCTAAACACTAAACAGGTAAAGCACTTATTGATGAAAGAAAGTATTTGATTGATAATAGTTTCTATACGTGTGTTTGCAAGATTAATGAAAAAAGTGTTTTTAAACACTATAATCACAACTGTTTGTTTTTAAAAGAAAATACAATAATCATTCTAAAAGGATAATGAACTTTTCTTATTATCAATTTTTTATTTTTATGCTTCCTTGAGTGACACGATGATGTTTACGGATTAGAAAAACAAGGACTGGGGGCATAACATTTTTTTTATCTTCTGTTTGTGGTAATAAATCCAATGATCTAAGGTGATCATGGGGAATGGGTGTCTACTATAAGTGCCTCCATCATGATTGGAATGCCATGTATACCTCGACCTATTTCCTATGAAAAATTTAGTGAGGTTGGATTTATTTCCATGCCTGTTTAAAAATTAACAATGATAAACTACTTCCTAGTAAGGTACATGGTAAATCAGATTATGCCCAAGGATATGAATACAAAATGAAAGGTCATTGTGGGTATATACTTACACATTATGTATCAAAAAAGAAAATGGTTTTTATGTCAAACAAGAAGTAACTGACAAGACATTCTAGCTAGGTGCTTTAATGTTTAGGTTATCTTTCAACATGACGAATAAAAAGGATGTATTCATATTTTTAGGATTGCTAAATCTATTAGTGAACATTTTACTATCCTAATGAGGTCCCGTTACAAATGCTTTATGATGATAATTAACCCATCTTAAATAAACAGTGATTGTCCTAGGTGTCTTAGTCTAGGTGCATTTCATTGCTTAATTGCATTAGGGTTCATTTTAGTTGCATATCATATTAATTTGCATTAGGTTCATTTAGATGCATTTCATGTCTTTAGTTTCATTGAAATTCATTTTAAAATTGCATTCATCTTAATGTAGTTGCATTCATTTTAGGTTGCATAAGCATAAATGTGTGCATTCAACTATCTAAACATTGATATAAGTTGAAAAATCTATCTAAAACATTTGATGTGAGCTGAAAATTCTGAAAGCATTAATCATTTTCCATGTTTGACCAAGTACATCATGAAATCATAAACAATTGAAACTGAAATGACTGAGTATAAATCATTGATATTCATTTGCATCCATAATCCATTTCACATCATAAAACCATTTGCATAATGCATCCATAATCATCCATATAAATAAATATGAGATATCCATACATCGCATCGCAATACATCTCATCCATCCATTTTCATACATGAAATAAAGTTTGCATCCATACGTTTGTAAAAGCTTTGAAAAGACAAAAACATGAACATATATCAATGAAATATATCATGACATCATTCTATCATCACCTAATCTAATCTTGACCAAGTATGACAATTGCATCAATACCTAAGGCATATGACAAATATCAGATATCTCACATGTGCAAAAATTAAAAACATCACATAAGGAATATCAGATGAAACATCTACGTCAGAATCAACAGAAGAAATCGGTATATCATCATAGCAAAATATCATAAATTTCCATAACAAAGAATCAAAGGATTAGAATGTCAACATCAGTATATCAGAGCATGAATGGAACAAATATCAGAGTCTCAATACCATATGGAACAATGTGCCATGAAACAATAAATAGTCTAGAGGACATAAGAAAGTACATTGATAAAAATGGTACAATATACATGATATATCCAATGAGGTACAAGTATATAAGTGATAAAAAAATGAGAGTACACAAATGGCTAAGCCTCAATGGCCCCTTGTTCCTCTTGTGGTGGATCGGGAGGAGGAGGAGGAGGAGGAGGTACATCTTCTCTTCTAGGAGGAGGTGGAGGCATAGCACCCTCTGACTGTTGTGCTACTACTGAAT